>CM021250.1:27379945-27841812 GCA_010577795.1 Isatis tinctoria
TAGTGAGTTACGATGTGAAGCATGTCTCTACCCGCTTGGATTTAAATCCATTTATGCTTGTGAGGAATGCTGCTTTGTTCTTCATGAAAAGTGTGCTAGTCTTGTTAAGAAGAAAAGACTAGTCTTTGACACTGCAGTATACATGTTGGAAGATGTTTCCGGATGTATAGAATGCAATTTGTGTAGAACATTATCTGATGGTTTCAAGTACGTATCACAAGATGGGAGGCAAAGTCATATACATTGTGGTTCCATTTCTGAGCCATTCGTTCATGATGGTCATTTGCATCCACTATATTTTGATTTGAAACCGGGTCACATATGCGATGGATGCGGTAACAAGGTATATAGCCATGTACTCCGTTGTGATTTTTGTGACTTTGACTTGTGTTTTTATTGTGCTAGTTTGCCAGAAAAAATATGGCATATGAACGATGTGCATCCTCTTATTTTATGTTGTGACGAAGAGGAGAGAGGCAAAAATTGGTGCGACAATTGTGAAGAGGAAATATACCCAAATAAATGGTTCTATACATGCTTTGATTGTAGAGTCGCCTGGCATCCTCGGTGTGTACTTGGTGATTTCTCACGTCTCAAGCTAGAAGGTTCGATTGATTATGAAAAAAAACGTTTTGATGTGAGCCTTAACAACCACAACACTCGGCCTTTGTGCAGCTGGTGTCACTTTCGATGCAAAGCCTCTGTCATCCTCAAGGACTGGGATGAAGATAATGGATACATATGTTCCTTCTCATGTTTAATGAGTTATTTGGGTTAATCGTGCGAGTCCAAATAAGAAACTTTGTATGTATACGTTTCATGATGAGTGGCTTTCACATGGTTATATTATTTCATTTTCTCCTCTGTATAGATAGTATGACGAGATTATTGTCAACGACCAAAATATGTTATAAGAAATTAAGAATCATGTTTTTTTGTTTTACAACTTAAAAGTTGTTGTGTGTGGATTTGTTTATACTCGAAAATCTTCAGTAAGAAACACGTAGTTTAAAAGAAAACGATGTAAAAATCTTGTATTCCATTGCCTCGAAGTTATTGGTGTAAGTTTTCGGTTTCCACGATAATGAAAATAAACAATTATATTAATTTTCAGTTCGGTTTTCTGTAGATATTGTCAATTGGTTCGGTTCTATTTTTCCTGTTGCTATTTATATTTTCCTATTCCTTTACTATATTTCTTCAGGCTGCGTTGACCGGCACACACAAATGTCAAAGACTCAAAACTGAATCTATCGTCTATCCGCAGGAAAGAAAAAAAAAAGAGCAGACGAGAGGGGAGAGAGAGGAGAGAATCAGAAAGTCAGGAATTCATCAAAGTCTAAAATAAGCAGCCACACCCATTTCACCATATTTTTTTGGTAAGCTAAAAAAAGTTCTAACATCCCAAACAAACTAAAAGCTAAAATAATTCCTTAAAAAAAAAAAGAAAAGGTCAAAGCAAATAAGACTCTGAAAACTTTCTCCACCTTCCTCGGCTTAAAGCTCGTCCTGTAGTAAAGTAAAAATCATAATCACAAAGTTAATCACACAGCTTCAGTTAAACAAAACACTTTCTATATTTTTATGGTTATAGATACGTACATGGGCGGGGTCATCCTTCTCCGAGGTTTCCTCCTTAGTTTCCTCAGATTTTGAGTCGGTGTCAGAGTCTTCTCCTTCATGGTCATCCTCCTCTTGTTCATCCTCAGCCTGTAGGAATACAGGATTTATATCATAACCATGACATAAACAGATAAGTTATAACGTTAATATAATAAAAGAGAAGCAAGATTCTTACGTCAGAATCAGCAGCAGGAGCATCCTTTGATTCCTGGTAAAAACAAAGAAACATACAAGTTTTTGATTACTCTCAGTGTTACTATGACTACTTATCTAGAATTAGAGAAAGTTACCTCTTCCTCTCTCTTCTTCTCAGCTTCGTCGAATGCTGCTTTCTCAGCCTGTAACACCAGAATTGGATTATTATTAGCTCTAATGATCATTAACCACACAAATAAAGAGTAAGGATTATTAACATACATCCTTGAGCTTTCCCCAGGTTTCCTCAGCCAACTTCTTAGCGTAATCTGGGTCATCGCAGACCAACACATTGTCGAACAAGGATCCAGATTTCACCTAAAGAATAAAGGATATGTTTTAGTCACTTTCATGAAAAATAAAAAATGTTTCTGTGACAAAGGTATTGTTATTTACCTGCCACAATTCAACTCCAACATACTTCAATTTGGGGAAGACATAGAGTTCTGGGTCATCCTTGAACTCTGCATGAAATTGATATACTTTAGACTTATATGTATCTTCAGACCTAAATGAACAACGATATCAGAGTCATGAGTATATAAACAGTTGCGGAGAGAAAATTACCAGGGTTGTCAATCATTGGAGCCTTCCACTTTCCTTTGTAGTTAGGGTTCTTGATTTTCTACAGATACAATACGAAAACCATGAGAAGAGAGTGCAATAGTTTATACATTGTTAAATACTCTGTTCGAATGCAAAACCAACAAACCTTGGGCTTCCATTCACCGTTGTACTCTGGGTTAGGAATGGTAGGAGCAGTCCACTCACCGTCTTCTTCTTCATCCCAATCCTCAGGCTAAAATCAAAAGGATCCAAAATCAAAACGAGGAAGTGATTAAGATTTCTTCTAATTCAATGCCAGAGAAGATTCAAACCTTCTTTGCATCAGCGTCTGGGATCTCCTTTGGGATGTCATCGTATCCCTCTGGCTTTTTGTCTTCCGGATCAGGAATGAACTCTTTGTCATCCCAGTCCTCGGGCTGTAAAACAGAGACTCAGTTTAATGAGAAGTTGTATCACACACACGTAGGAGAGATATAGTATTACTGCAAGAAGCTAGTTACCTTCTTGGCGCTTGGATCCTTAATCTTTTTTGCTGGGAGGAGATCCCAGTCGGAGTAAAGGCTACCAGTTTGCTTCTCAACATTATCAATAAGAATACTGTAAGTAGCATCTGGGCGGAGGACAAATGTGTACACATGGGTGAGCTGATCAGTCTCACATGGGACTTCCTTCTTGATCAAATGGTTTGTTCCATTGTAGGTAAGGATAGCATGTACTTTCTTAGTGCTGTAGCCACATATATCTGGGCCAAACATGATGCTGCAGGTAAAAAAAAAGAAGATATAAGCGTTATGTTTTGATGGGTGAAAGAAAGTGACATGTGGAACAAGAAAATGCACCTGTAAGGAGTGTCTCCTCCGAATTTCTTCTGGTCAACATCACCACTGAGAAGCTTCATGTATCCACCACCACAGTCAAGCTTCTGCTCGTGCTTGACAGAGAATTGGAACACTAGGGTCTTATCCTTGTTGCTGAACTCAGGGAACTCAGCTGATATAGCGTAGAACCTGTAGTCCTCGCTAGTCTGGATACCTGCAGGAGAGTGATCATTGCAACAGAAGCTTAACATGAGAAAATGAATAAGTCGAGAACCAATGAATCACCAATTCACCATCACTCGTTCTGAAGCATACCTTTATCGTTAGCGTCACCAGACCAATTGCCAGCTGTGTGGCTCCATTCCCCAGCAGTGTTCTCATCTTTCTTCCAGTCAGATTTCACCCATCTGTTCTCCCATCCATCTTTAGAAACAGAGACAACAAAGGACCAAGTTAAAAAAGCAGCTTCATGTAATCATCAGTTGAAAGTTCTCACATACAACTGCACTTGATATGAATTCAAGGACTTGATCATACAAAATATTTCAATCTAAGCAAAACAACTAACAAGATTAGCGATCATACTAGTTTCGAGGACGTAAGCAAATGCAAAATATAATTTCAACGTTTCTTATCATCGAAATTAGTCTTCCAGTGAATTCAGAAATAAAAATCACAACTGACAAGATAAGCGATCATACTAGTTTCGAGGACGTAAGCAATCGCAAAATAAAATTTCAACGTTTCTTATCATCGAAATCAGTCTTCCAGTGGATTTCCGAAACAAACATCACAATCTAGCGACATTTCATTGATCACCGAACAAAATCTCGAAATCAAAGAATCTAACGTAAAACCAGAAAATCCATAGATCTACCAACAATCGTCACCAAACATTTCGAAAGAGTTCTATCGATTTCAAAGCGAGGATCTCGGTGATGAGCTAAAACGGATCAACATGGAATCATCTGATCGAAACGAATAGACGTAGCGATCGCAAAACATCCAGTTTCAGTTAGAAATAGAGAGAGAGAAATGTAGCTACCGTCGAATTTTTCCTCGAAGATAACTCCAGCAGATGCGATCGCGACGAGACCGAGAAGAATCAGAGAGACGAAGTTAGGGTTTAGTTTCGCCATCGCTAAAAACTCAGATCGAGCTTCCTCGAAAACAGAAATGCTATGAGTCTACACAAGAGCTAGAAATTATATATACCTAGAGAAGCTGCAAGTGAAGTAGACGCTCTCGTGGCTTGCTGACGTTGCAAATTGCCATACACGTAAACCAATTAATGATATACACGTCAGATCTAGTTGTCATTAAAATGACGTGGCATCAGCTCACTGGATAAAACCACGAATTTGGAGTCGAATTCAGCGTACGAAGTTTACACGTGGAGAAATGTAAGTGGAGAGTGCATCTCGTGTGATTTAGTAAATACTGTCAGATCTAAAGGACGTTTCCATAACAGTGTACTCCGTTGGATTTGGTGGATGCTATTTTAGCCGTCGGATTCGAACTAATTTTATCTACAAAATCTTTTGTATAAGTAGTTTTTGCATTTTCTATTTCTGTCCAACACAAACAAAAAAGAAAAGTAAAATGACAATTGCTATACGAAATAAATAGCAAAATATCTATTATAATTTAATAGTTTCTGTAAAGAAAAGATATTAAGATAGAAAGTTCATTTTAATAGTAAAATAAGTAAAGTATTTAATTTACCCAAGATTAATTTGAAGAATCTATTTTTATTCATACTAATTGCTAAAGGAAAAAAATAGCAAAATTGCAATCTATCACCACATAAGATTGAAAAATCAGATGATTTTCTTTGATAATTTTTTGGGAAAACGACCTATTTCCACCTCGGAACTATCATATAGTAACAGATCCACACAAAGTTTCACCCTCGTCTCAGATCTCCATAGTCTCATAGTTCGAAACCTTTTTCTCCACACGTACATGGTTCGAAACCTATTGCTCCACAATTACTGGTTTTAATGATTTACAACATAAACCGAGCAACGAAAAACGTAAACGGTAAACCGAACCGAATTAAAGACCCGCCCCACTAATCTGAAACCTCAAATCGATTTTTAAAATCCCACAAACCCTAATTTGTAATTCTCCCCTACGTTCTCTTCGTCTGCAACCAAAATAGTCATGAATCTCTTTATTAAAACCAAATATTAAAAAAATATCTCAGGTTAAGCTGTTATGTTTCCGAGAATTTCACCAAGTTAACCTGTTATGTTTCCGAGAATTTCACCAAGTTTGATGTTTGTTCTTTTCTTCACGGCTTATTTAGAAAGATTCATCTGGGCAATTTATATGAACACTGAAATTGTCGCCCACAAAAAGATCAAAGGGAATAAAACTCAGGACGTGATTCTAGGAACAAATCAATAATATACACGTGGCGATCGATGATAGGCTAATCACCAACCCACTCCATAACGTAGCTCCACCGCTAGTTTCACTCCGACGGCTAGACTTCAAACCACCGTCTCCGTACAGATGCTGAATCCCTTCAATGTCATCCTTCGCTAACTCCACTTTCCGATCTCCACCGGATATCGCCGGATACATAATGGCATCTTCCACCGACGAGTGACCTAACCCAAGAAGATGCCCGATCTCGTGAACAGCGACCGATTCCAGATCCACCACCGACGTCACCGGCAATATCTTACGGTTCATCTCTTCGCCATCAGAGTCCCGAGCTCTTCTCTGAATCCTCTATCCAAAAGATTAAGAATTTGATGATTCAAAAAGAGGATTTGGGGATTTAGGGTTCTGGGCATTGGAGATTTTTTTTAGGGATTTTTTTTTAACAAAAGGAATTTAGCTTCAAATCACGGTTTATTTGTTAATTTTGTTTAACCCATTTTAATCGGATCCTAATCGGATCTTAATCCGGTTTAATTTCGTTTTTCATTGGTTATATCAAGTTTGGTAAACCGTAAACCGCAATTGATTACGGTTTGTGAAGAAATTGGTTTAGATCTTTGATATTGTGTGTTAATAGGTTTCGAACTACAAACTGTGGGGATATAAGTTTTGTTTTTAAAGTTAAGGGAGATCTGAGACGAGGTTGAAACTTTGTGTGGATCTGTTACTATATGGTAGTTCCAAAGTGGAAATAGGTCGTTTTCCCTAATTTTTTTTACAATGTTTAATCAAAACTAATTATTTTTGCCCTTTTTCATTTTTCAAATTAAAATTTTTCTTTTTTCATTTTTATAACTTCATATTTCAGTAAATTTGTATTATTGTTGTTATTACAATAAAACTCTATTGTAAATATATTAATTTGTTACAAATATCAATTATTATTATTAACATAAGACAATTCTTGGGTTCACCCCCTAGATGTATCCTTAAATACACCCCCTCTTTTTTAACAAATCAATATGCCATGTAATCAAAATTATAATTAAAAAAAGGAGATTTGGAAAAATAGGTAAAAAAAATGGAATATTTGTCCACATACACCTTTCTTTATTTTTATAAAACTTTGACTACATTAAATTTAATAAATTCAAAATAAATACTTTTACAATCCGGAAAATATAAGAAAAATCAAAACATTAGAATATACACTTATGAGATTATATTAACATTTTTTTTTTGAAAATTAATTTTTAAAATGAAAGATAATTTTCTATTCTACCAACCGTAGAATTCATATTCTACCGGCTACGGACTGGTAGAATATATTTTCTATTGCTTGCTATATCTTCTACCGATCGTAAAACATAGTTTCTACTGTTTTCTTTATAGTCTACCCATCGTAGAATATGAATTCTACTGTTTTCTCTACGTTCTACGGTTCAGTCAGATTTGGTAAAATATGTTTTCTACTGTTTCTTCTGTATTCTACAGAGTGTGGAATTTATATTCTACTGTTACCACTTTGTTCTACTATCCGTAGAATAGAACTTCCACCATTCTTTCTATGTTCTACCGCTGGTAGAATACATATTCTACGATAATCTGAGAAAATCTAGGAAATATGATAACAAAATATTCACTGTATCTTTTCAAATCTTTTTAATTAATTGCTTTTCCAACTTAAAAATCTAAAATTATAACAAAAATAAATGACTTTAATTTTATTTATTATTTATTTCATAATTATTGTTCTTAAGTAAAAAATTATAAAATATAAATACTATACTTTTATTATTTTAATATCCAACAAATATATTCTCTCTTTTCAAAAAAGAGAGTTTTATTAGACAAATATTCTTTTTATATATAAACTATTAATTTCTAATTCGATTCTTTTCTAATTTATATAAAGAGGGATATAATGGGATTTTGAAAAATTAAAGATGTGCTGTGAAAAATAAATAATATTTTTTTTTTAATTTTAATATTCAATAAAGATAGAGATTATGAAATTTTTTTTGTTTTTTAATTGATAAAGAGAAGAGAGAGAAATAAATAAAAGGGAAGAAATAATTTGGTTTTCAATTAATAATTTATTTTTTAGGATTATAATTGGATTAAAAATTAAGTAAAGTGTAAGGGGACAAACCACACTTCAAAAAAGTGTAAAGGGACAAGTGTTCCATTTTTTGACCTATTTTAGCAAATCTTTCTAAAAAAAAATATGAATATTTAAGGAAAGAAAAATCAAGAATCTTTGGAGTTGATTTATATCATTTTAAGTAGCTTCGAATAGATTTTGTTATATAAATTATGGCTTCGACTGGTGACCACTTAAGGAATAATAGGAACAATGAGGAAAAAGAATGATATGGAAAAAAAATTATAAGGAGTAAATGTAGAGAGAGAATGGAAAAAATTATTTTTGTTCCTTGACAAATTTGATAAGGAATAAATTTGTTCATTAATTCCCACCAGAAATAAGGAATGGTAAAGAATAGAAAGGAATTATATGGAATAAATATTCCTTGCAAATGGTAAAAAAAAAATTAAGAATGAAAAGGAATGCAATATTCCCTCCCGTTCCTTTCCCTAATTATGGTCACCATTTAGAGCCTATATTGTATACTAATATTTTTGGGTTTATAAAAGAAGGATTAGGGTTTAGATGTTTTATAATAAAATACTGTATATTAATATGTTTGGGTTTATAAAAGAAATATTAGGGTTTAGATGTTTTTATAATAAAATATTGTATATTAATATGTTTAGGTTTATAAAAGAAAGATTAGGGTTTAGATTTTTTATAATAAAATACTGTATATTAATATGTTTGGGTTTATAAAAGAAAGAGTAGGGTTTAGATTTATCTTTTAAAAATAATTTTAATAATATAATATTGTATATTAGTTTGTTTGAGAAAATATTAGTATTAACTGAAACCACAAAATTCAAATTATATAAAAAGAAAATATAAATTGAGAAAATGATATAAATCAACAAAAAAAGATTTTTTATTTTTCTTTCCTTAAATATTCATATTTTGTTTAATCATAATTTTGATTACATGGCCTACTGATTGGTTAAAAAGGAGGGGCGGATTTTAGGGGGTGAACCCAAGAATTGTCCATTAACATATTAACATTAAAATATGGATTTGTTCCTCTCCGGCGGTCGGCGTTGCTAGCCACCGTTTGGAGAGGCTTTCCCCTTTCTTCTTTTTTCTTTTTTGTTTCCTTTTTCTGCTTGTTAAGTTTTCAGTAGAAGGGGTTGTTTTTCTATTTTGATCCAGCCTGTGTTGCAGCTTTTTCGCTCTCTCATGGTGGAGGGATTCTGGCTTTTGTCGGTTTCCTTGTTGCTCATGATGATGATTCTCGTCAGATCTGGTTGTTTTTGTTATCAGTTGTTGCTCCACCCTTGTTCATTCTTTGGTGGTGTTTGTTTGTCTTTTCTGGTCTTGACTTGGACTTCCTCTTTGGTTTAGTAGTGGCTTTGGGCTAATTCGACGGGTAACGTCTTGGCTGGTTAGTTTAGTCAGGTTGTATTCCGGATTTGGTTTTATTGTTATCTTCTATCTTGTGGGGGTCATAGCTTTTGAATGGGGATGCATCTGCTCTTGCTCATCTCTTTAAGTTTTTGTGGTTTTGCGGCTGACTCGGTCTCGGGTTTGGGTTTCGTCTTTCTGATGGTATTCTGCTGTGAAGACATCTACCGCCCTCTTTCTCGAGTTTTTTGGACTTTGGACAGTGGTTTCAGGACGATGCAGTGGGATTCATCTGGTTTTCTCTTGCGAGGAGGTGACCAATCTTATGCCTGTAGATGGGTAAGATTGGGTACACGAATCTCCGCGTGTAAGACTGGTTGGTCTTAATTGACGGTTTACCCAAACGGATTGTCAAGGTTCTTGGTGTAGTTTTGTTTAGTGCAGCTTATGGCCTTGCTTTCTTTTCGGTTCTGCAATTGTTTCTGCCTTTGTTGATGTTCTTGAGATCATGCAAAGTCCTGTTTGTGGTGTGGTTTGCTCTTGACTCTCAAAGTTCTGGCTTCAACTTTGGTTCCTCCTTGTTCTATGAAAAGAGTTGCAGGAAGATCGCCTCCAAAGTTTAGTTTTAGCATCCTCATATATTTAGCACTTCAAGTTTTGTACCTTTGTTTATAACCTTGTCTCTGGGGATTTTCGTATCTCGCTAGCTATTGTCTCTCTCTTTTGGGCTTTTAGTTTCTGGGGATATTTTGTTTTTCCACCGGCTTTGATCAACATCTATGTATTCTATCATGTATCTCTCCTTGTACGTTTTTTGCTGTTTTTAATGAAAATTCAGATGACAAAAAAAAAAAAAAACATTTTACAACATATATATATCTATACTAAGGGGATGTATTGGATTAGAAGTTTTAGGAGGTTTTGAGGTTTTTTAAAAAAATCTCCTGTTATTCTATAAATGATTTTTTTTTAAAAAAAAACTCTTTTCAAATCTTATGTTATTGGACATAGAATTTATGTAAAAGTCATTGGAAATCGCCTCTAACCTCCTGTTATTTAATTAACAGTTTATAAAAACTATATTAAATCCATTGTTATTCAAATCTAAACAATATTTCAAAAACAAATTCTGTGAAAGAGATTTGAAGGGGCTTTGCATCTATTTCTAGTTAAAAAAAGTGTCAATAGAATATACACACCTCAAAGGTGGTATTTGAAAAGCTTCAAATTAAAAACATGTGAGAAAATAAAAACTTGAATTTCTTTATCTCTCTCTTTTTTCTACACGTAACACAGTTGGTTCTGAAATGAAAAATCACAAGTTTCAATTCACTTCTTCCAATCTCTTCGATGAAGAATAATTCATCATAATCTGTTTGATTCCTCATAATAAGAGGTTTGATTCATCAGCCAATTCATTTCATCTTCTAAAAATCTGAATTTCTCAATTTAGTTTTCAAATCGTATAGAGTTATGGGGGGGGGGGGGGGTGAATCTTATTGTAACCCCACAGACTTCCTCCAGAGAAGCTCTGTTACAGAGACATTCGCCGACATTTTGCTATACGCAGTTCCGATTTGGTTCGCCGTAATGATCGGGCTTCTGAGTGGATGGTCATGGCGTCCGAGGTGGACCGGATTGGTTTATCTAGGGTTCTGTTCTACGCTCCGGTTTCTCTGGACTGCTCTGCCGGGGGATTCGGCGCTCACCGTGTTTGGCTCGCTTTCACCGCTCTCTCCGCTTTCTCAGTCTGCCGCACTTTATGCTTGGGGAAAGCAACTGAACATGTTACAGATGTCTTCTACATCGTCGCATGTAGACATATCACGATATACTAGGACAATATTCTCTAGCTATATCGGATATATTCTATTCTTGTTATGGAAGATATCTATCTTTCCTTTTCTCTTATCTCTAAGGGTTAAACCCCAAACTCATGTACTATATAAGAGGAATCAGAATTATTAATAAGAATCATCCTTTCTCTCAACTTTAGCACGGTATCAGAGCTTAGAGGCTCATTGATCCAAACCTAAAAAAAAAATCTCTCTTCTTTTCTGATTGTGCGACCTCCGCCAATCTTCTCCACCAATCATGGTTGGTCCAGAAACTCCCTTCTCCGGTAGCAGCGTGACAGGCCAGAACTCTGACCATGAAGCTATCACAAATTCTCCATACTATCTCCATCCATCTGCTCATCCGCATCATGTTCTTACACCTATAATGTTGAATGGTGAGAATTATGAACGATGGGAAAAGCTAGCACGAAACAATCTCCGTGCCAAGCAGAAACTAGGTTTCATCGATAGTACTCTCCAAAAGCCATCACCATCTTCACCAGATTACAAGAAGTGGGGTATAGTCAACTCCATGTTAATCGGTTGGCTCTATGCAAGTATCGATCCCAAAATTCACCACTCCATCTCTGTAGTTGACACAGATATAGTGATGTGGGAAAATCTTCGTGCTCGATTCTCCACCGGCAACTCACCTCGGGTCCATCAGCTCAAAGCAGATATCGGCCTGGGCACAAGTACTCGTTACTCGCTTATTACTCGCGACTCGCCTCGTACTCGCCTCGTCCGAACAAGTACTCACCTTGCGCAAGTCGGATAGCAAGTCGAGAAATTCTAATACTCGCAAGTACAAGGCAAGTATCAGGCAGGGCAAGGCAAGTAGCTTGCAACTCGGCCAGTTTTTGGCAAGTACTTGTGACTGCAAGTACTCGTCCGTCGTAAGGCAAGTAACAAGACGACCTCCGTAAAAATTGAACGTGGCAAGACGGGTCGCAAGTATACCAAAAAGTTCGGGTACCCGCCCTGCGCCCAGACCTAGATATCAGAGCCTGTCAACAAGATGGTCAAGACATCTCTACTTACTTCAGAAAACTTAAAGTGATGTGGGATGATCTGGATGATTACGAACCTGCTATTGGTTGTTGTTGTGAAAACTCGACATGCGCTATTCTTCTTCAACATAATCGACGACGTGACCTTGAGAGGATTCATTAAAGTCCAATTTTGCTGAACACGGTATCTCTCACCAGACCTCCTGCGTTGGACACCTCATCAGAATGGTCGGGCTGAACGTAAACATCGACACCTTCTCAACATGGCACGTTCTCTCCTTTTCCAGGGACATTTGCCAATCAAATTTTGGGGAGAATGCATTCTTGTTGTTGCATATCTGATTAATCGCATTCCTACGCCACTATTGGATGGTAAATCTCCTTATGAAGTCCTTCACAATGCTGCTTCATCATATACTCATCTCTGTGTTCTGGGAAGTCTCTGCTTTTCCAAACGACAGACCGCAAAGACAGATAAATTTGAATCTCGTAGTAGACGATGCATTTTCATTGGCTACCCCGTTGGTCAAAAAGGTTGGAGAGTGTTTGATCTGGAAGCAAACGTTTTTATTGTCTCACGTGATGTCATTTTCCACGAGACATCTTTTCCGTTTGCTACAAGTCAATCCTCTGTTCCAACACCAATCTTGCCTGCACCAGAGACATCTCTCTATGACGATCCAGTACATGACGAATCTTCCCTCCTTGTTACATTTATTCCGGACAGGGGGAGCACTGATTCTCCAGTATCCGAGGCTATCTCTTTGGAATCCTCTTCTTTTGTGGGTTCTCCATCTTCCTCTACTCCAGTTGTCACTGATACTCCAACTGCTGAAACCTCTACACCAGATGTTGCAGAAGAACCACTTGGTCAGGGTCTGAGAACAAAGATGCCTTCAACGCATCTGAAACCGTATGTCACGTACTCTGCTCAGCTCGAAATAAACCTTGTTCTCAACTCATCTCACTCTCTCTTGGCATCCTCAGATACGTCTCCTTATCCTATAGCTAATTTTGTCTCCATTGATGGTTTCTCAGCAAAGAATACCGCATTTTTGGCTGCAATTACTCTCGGAGACGAGCCTATACACTATCGTGATGCTATGCAACATGAAGTATGGCGAGGTGCCATGGGGAAACAATATGATGCTCTCTCTGAAAGCAAAACTTTTTCACATCAACCTCTTCCCACGGGAAAGAAAGCTCTCGCTTCCAAATGGGTTTATCGCATAAAGTACAATTCTGATGGCTCCATAGAACGGCACAAAGCACGGTTAGTGGTTATGGGAAATCATCAGGAAGAAGGCATTGACTTTGATGAAACATTTGCACCGGTGGTTAAGATGAACACTATTCGAATCCTTCTTGTAGTTGCCGCCGCTAAGAATTGGGAACTCCATCAAATGAATGTGCACAACGCTTTCTTACACGGCGACCTTGACGAAAAAATCTATATGAAACCTCCACCTGGTTTCGCGCCTTCAGATCCATCACTAGTGTGCCGTCTCCATAAGTCTCTTTATGGCCTGAAGCAAGCTCAAAGCTCTCCACTGCGTTAATTGGCTATGGTTTCCTTCAGTGTCGTAAAGACTATTCACTTTTCACTCGGGTTCGCGGCAACACCGTTCTCCACATCCTCATCTACGTTGATGATTTAGTGATTATCGGTAACGACTCTGCTGTCATCAACCAATTCAAGGCTTACCTCAACACGTGTTTCCGCATGAAAGATTTGAGAGTCTTAAAATACTTTTTGGGCATTGAAGTAGCTCGTGGACCAGATGATATTTTTCTCTTACAACGCAAATACAGTCTCGATATAATTGCTGAATGCGGACTCGCTGGGGCTCACCCATTTGATACACCAATGGAGCAAAATCATAGTCTTCAGAAAGAACAAGGACCTTTCTATCTACATTCGTCAAAATACAGACGGCTTGTTGGTTGTCTTGTTTATATCACACTTACTAGGCCGGAATTGAGCTATTGTGTCAATATTCTTGCACAGTTCATGCAAGCACCACGACAGATGCATTGGGATGCAGCAGTCTGTGTTGTTCGCTATCTCAAGGGCTGTCCGGGACAAGGCATTTTGCTCTCCTCCACCTCTGATCTTCGTCTCACAGCATATTGTGACTCTGACTGGGCAGCATGTCCGCGAACGAGACGCTCTCTCAGCAGCTACCTCGTTCTTCTCGGAGATTCCCCAGTTTCTTGGAAAACAAAGAAGCAGGACCGTGTCTCTCTATCTTCGGCAGAAGCAGAATATCGCTCTATGACTCTTGCGGTTCAAGAACTTTTATGGATCAAAGAGTTACTGGGCACAATCTGGATCACGCATGACGTCCCCATGAAGTAGTTTGTGACAGCAAATCTGCTTTACACATTGCAGCAAATCCCGTCTTTCATGAGTGTACCAAACACATTGAAAAGGATTGCCATTTCATCCGTGACGAAATCACATCTGGCAACATCGCAACAGCTCAGGTTAGCACAACCGAACAGCTTGCTGATCTCCTTACAAAAGCTATCGGACGAAAGCAGTTCACTTATCTACTTGGCAAGTTAGGGGGAGTATCACGATATACTAGGTTAATATTCTCTAGCTATATCGGATATATTCTATTCTTGTTATGGAAGATATCTATCTTTCCTTTTCTCTTATCTCGAAGGGTTAAACCCTAAACTCATGCACTATATAAGAGGAATCAGAATTATCAATAAGAATCATCCTTTCTCTCAACTTTAGCAAGACATTTTACTGTAAGAAAAAGAAACAGACAATAAGCAGTCAGAAAATAACAAAGAGATTTGGCTTGTAACTTGCTCTTCATGTCACTTAACTCCGATGGTAAAGGAATGCTTGCATTTTCCTGAAAAATCATACACAAAGAGACATCCTATCAAAATAAGATGATATTCGATAGATGAATAATGTGAACTAATTAACCATGACTGAAGCAAGAAGCATAGAATCACACTCCTGTTTTCCCGTAACAAACGAATGCTGCCATAGAAAGAAAAGCAACATTATGAATCAGAAAAATTAAAATATATATATTAAGTTTAGTTTACTCTGTTGAGTGTTGGCTATTCACCTTTAGCAGCTCAGAAGCAGTTGGCCTCATATTTGGTTCCCTGCCAAGAGAGGAGACTTGTATGAGCATTCCACAAGACAACAAGCAAGAGAAATGGCAGAAGTAGCGTACTTTTGCAGACACTTGAGCAGAAAATCTTCAGCGTCAAAGGAGAGATTCTGAGGTAGTGGAGGATGTGATTTTGTCGTTCCAATGTGGAAGATGGTAGCAATCTGAAAAGAATATACATCCACATAAGTTTAAGAAACAGATTCTGTGAATAACAAGGCATTCAAATTTTAGTACCTCTTTGAACTGCTCGCTCCAAGGAGCTTTCCCAGTCACCATCTCAATCACTGTGCATCGTACGCTCCAAATATCAGCAGAACTGCATATATAATAGTCACACGTAATAAGAAATTGACGACAAACCATGTAATCTCGTAGTCACAAAGCTTCCTTGATCTCTTCTTCTTCTTGCTTAATCTCGTAGTCACAAAGCTTCCTTGATCTCTTCTTCTTCTTCTTGCTTATTGCTTTAAGAAGAACCTCATAATCTTTGGTGCTAGTCTCGAGTGTTTCAGCGGTGTAACTGTGTAAGGTTGGCGCTATCTGATTTTAATTATTTTCTCTCAAATCACCCAAATCTACTCTGAAATTAGAGAAAATATCACCCTAATTAATCTCCGGTGAATTTTTTTTTTAGTTTTTTGTCAATCTCTCCTAAATCACCTAAATATCTTCAGAACCCACATAAATCTCACCAAATTTAAAAAAATCCAAAACCTCCTAAAACTTCTAATCCAATAATAAAAACAGCGGTTTGGCTCCAGAAGCTAGCCATCACCCTTCTTACGACTGCTTTTCCATTGGACACGTGGCAAGTAAGTTTTCCACACTCTTGGACTTCTATTCTCTGCAATTTCACTTTTATTTATTTTTCATCAATGTTATAACTACTGGACTTCTATTCCTTTGGTTTCGTTTAGGCTTCTCCTCTCTGGAGTATAACTTCTCTCTTCGATGGTGTTATTAGTTCTCTTTATATTCGCCGAAGATTTTCGATGGGGATTCATTGACCCAGAGCCTTCGATTCCTTTGCCCTTCATGGTCCTGATCATAGCAATCTTAAACGACGGTGAGGTTACAGTCGATAAAACTAACAAATGCATTGCTACGTATATGAACAATCAGGACAATATCAAAGGACAGAGAGAAACCATCTCCACAGCCAGATAGCTGGAAACTCATAGAAATCTTCTCGACCGTAGTCGTGTTTGGAGGCTACCAGGCCTTGATGATTGTCGTTTTCTTCTGGGCAATGAAAGATACTGATATTTTCTTGGTATATACTCTTATTCTCAGTTGCTTCTCTAGGCAAGTACAAAAAGCTAACTTTTTTTGGAACGGTTTATGTAAGAACAAGTTTGGTGTGAGACCATTGAACCAACGTCCTGAACAAATGATGGCTGCTCTGTATCTACAAGTTAGCATCATAAATCAAGCTCTCCTCTTTGTCACTAGATCCCGTAGCTGGTCCTACGTCGAACGCCCCGGTCTTCTCTTACTTGTTGCGCAAGTCATTGCTCAACTGGTATGTATATACCTAACGAATGCTTCCCCTTGAACTCCTTTCATAAAAACAGAACAAAAAGTGTCATAGCGGTTTTGCCCAGATAGAAGGAGCCGGTTGGGGATGGGTTGGAGTGATCTAGCTGTACAGTTTCCTTACGTACATTCTCTCGACTTGCTCAAGTTTGCGTTCCGCAACATTTTGAGTGGCAAAGCTTGGTTAAACCTTCTTGAAAATAAGGTATCGATACCAATACCACAAAACTATCATATGAATGCAAGAGTAACCACTGAAAATGTTGTTGCTTATATGATGGTTTGGTTTCTCTGTGTTAAAACAAAAACATACGTCTTCACGACAAAGAAAGACTACGTACGGTAAAGAGGAAAGAGAAGCTCAACGGGATGCAGCTCAAAGAACCCTCCATGGACTTCAACCACCAGAGACAGACACCATCTTCGATGAAAAGAATTGTTACAGTGAGCTCTCTGAGATCGCTGAACAGGCCAAACGCCGAGCTGAAGTTGGCAGGTAAAAACTAAATCATTCCATTTTCTCTACTTTCTTCGCAACATTAGCTCGAACCTCTCATACTCATAACTGAGCCACAAGTGTTGTTTGTTCCACAAGTGTTTGCTAATGATGAGATGTGGGTTTGATGATATCTGCAGGCTGAGAGAGCTAAACACATGAAAAGGACAAGTAGAGTCAGTGGTTAAGCTTAAGGGACTTGACGTTGATACGATTCAGAAACATTACACAGTCTAAGTTTGATTGTGAAACCAAGTTAATCCTCTTATGTTACTTTCTCAGGCTATTATTGGTTTAAAAAAAAAAAGCAAAGCTTTGTAGACCTTATAGCAATGCTTTTTAGCATCTTGCGTTTTTATACTATTGAGATTGTAACTGTAACTGCTGAGTCCTTACTTGCTTACCTGTTTGTTTATCCAAAACTCTCAAATATGTAAATTTGTTTTTCTTATCGAGCATAGTAAATTCGGCAAAAATGAATAACAAGCAACTTACAATATAAAAGGTCTATGGAAAAGTACGAGTAACTTAAGTTGTTGTGAGCAGGATACTAGATTTTGTATAATTGTTTCTGTAAATTCTAAAAAGAAAAATTATGCTTTTAATTGAAATGGTACACTAATAAATGAGTTTTTAAGGTTCAAACCTTTTATGAATTTCTATCCTAAAATTAAATGAGGGATACAAGCAGAGACGATACAATACAACAATAGTAAAAGAAACTAAAATAAATGTACATTTATTCAACATCTTAATGAACAGAGAATCAATAAAAAACTTTGAAATTAAGAGAATCAATCAAAAAGAATTATGAAATAGTTTAGGAGATGAAAGAGATAACCACCTGATAACAATTTTAAGTAAATGAAACAAAACAATGGCGGAGTTAGAGAAAATCGTGATTGTGAGAATGCTTAGAGCATCCTCATCGAGGAATTCTGGAAATGATATCTCAACATTAAACTTAATTTTTTCTTTGTGCGAAGAGACTTTGATTAACATAGAGAGATTAAACACCTCGCTCAAGGTCTACAATACAGAGAGATAAAGCTGCTTTTGCCAAAGAGTCAGCGATCTGATTGTTTGATCTGGAGACATAATTGAAAGAAACACTATGGAGAGAAGTAGATAGATGAAGGATATCGAAGAGAATCTCGTGGAGCTCATTTGGTGGAGTTTCGCTTTTTATTGCTGAGACTAACTGTTGCGAGTCTGTTGCAATTTGAAGAGAGGTGATACAAAGGCGGGCCGCCGTTTGAAGTGCCAGAAGAACCGCCATTGCTTCACCCAGGAGTGCCGATCTAACATGGATAGCCGATTTGGATCCCTGATTCACTAGCTTCCCATCTTGAGAGAAAGACCAGCCCATGCCTCCGAGTTTCTTTGTACTGTGCCAAGCTGCATCGGTATACGCGATTGTTGTATGGGCTGCTGGGGGGAGCTGTGCTGTTCTACTGCTCATCTCTGGGGGTTTCGTAGGTGTCTTTATATGAGCTTCCATCCATTCTTTAGCCAATTGTATCGCTTTCAGGTCAGTGTCTTCAGGGAGAAGATCTTGGCATTATATAGTCTCTGGTTTCTTGTGGTCCAGATAGTCCATAGGATCGATGGATACAGAGGTCTTGCGCTTAAGCCCGTTGGTGGGAGGCAGGTGTCTGCTTTAAGACCTTTAAACCCGCTTCCAGGGAGTTGATCTGCGAAAAGTTTAGTCCCAGTTTAAGAGGTGCCGAGTTCCAAACCTTCTGGGCAAAGGGGCAGAGAAATAAAATGTGTGTTATAGATTCCGTCTCTCGGCAGTGAGGACAGTGGTGTCTATAACTAAGATGTCTGTCCTGAAGGACCTCTCCCACTGGCAGCGCTCGATGAATAGCTTTCCAAAGGAAGAGCTTAATTTTTGGTGAACACTTTAATTTCCATATGTCTGCTCGCCAATTTAAGTTGTGGAGTAGTGGAGTAGGGTCGGCTGGTCAGGGTTATGTTGTCTGGCTTGGAGCAGGGCCTCGTAATATCCCTCCTTAGTTGAGTATATGCCTTGTTTTGATGGCAGCCAGACCAGCATATCTTTAGCCCCCATGAAGCTTGGTTTGAGCGCTCGGTTGTCTTCCTCATATTGAGGAAACAGAGTTTGAATCTTTGTTAGATTCCACTCCTGACTGTCAAGGTCAAATAGATCAGCAACCCGTATTTCTCCCATTCCTTTCAGAGGGAGGCCATAAGGCCATCTCGGTTCTTCTAGGCTCAGCCAGTCTTTTTGCCAAAGCAAAGGTATATCTTGCATCCCCAATAACTTTACCCAGTTTTGCTTTGATGAGGTCTCTGCCTATAATTATCCCTTGCCATCCATGGGAAGCTGTCGTTGGGATTGTAGCTTCTAGTAGAGTAGTAGAGTGGCAATATTTGCCGAGGAGAATCCGTCCAAGTAGAGAGTGGGGATTATCCAGAAGACACCAACTGATTTTAGCTAATAGAGCATTATTGAAACATTGAATATCTTTAAACCCCAGGCCTCCTTCACTAATCGGTTTTGTAAGTTTTGTTCATGAAACCCAACAGAGTTTCTTCTTTTCACAGTTTCCATCCCACCAAAATCTGGCAAGGGCAGATTGGATGCGTTTTACTAGGGAGAGTGGGAGCTTGAAAACTGACATAGTATAGGTTGGCATGGCCTGTAGCACTGATTTTAGCATTGTTAGTTTACCAGCTGTGGATAAGAAACGACAAGACCAAATCTTTGCTCTATGTCTGATCTTATCTACTATCAAGCTGAATACATCCTTTTTCTTCCTTCCAAAGTGCTCAGGAAGGCCCAGGTATTTTCCAACGCCTCCCTCTCGGCCTATACCAAGTTCTTTCTTGACCCTATCTCGGACGTGTGTGGGAGTCTTCCTTGAGAAGGTGATGGCAGACTTTTGTTGGTTTATTTTTTTTCCAGATGCCAGTTCGTACTTGCTGAAGATGTTCATTAACATCGAGCAGCTGTAGGTCTCTGATCGGCAGAAGAACATGGTATCATCAGCGAAAAGCAGATGATTTATCCAAGGGCTGTGTTTTGCTACTCGTGCTCCAGGTAGGTGTCCTTCCTCTTGTGCTTTTTTACATAGGCATGAAAGTACCTCACTGCATAGTATAAAGATGTATGGGGATAGTGGGTTGCCTTGGCCGATTCCTCTTTTTGGTATCACCAACCCTTGTGCTGCTCCATTGAATAGGTAGGAATAGGAGACTCTAGTAATGCAAGTCATGAGCCAATTGATCCAAGTTTCATGGAAACCTAATCCCTTTTGAACTTCTTCAATAAAGTTCCACTCCAGCCTATCATAGGCTTTACTCATGTCAGTCTTAACTGCCATATTACATCTTTTTTTGGCTCCAAATGTCTTAAGATAGTGAAGGACTTCGTGTGTGATCAAGACATTATCTGCTATGGCTCCTTTTGGGACAAACGCATACTGGTTTTCCGAAATGAGCATAGGGAGGAACTTTTGCATCAGGGAGGTGAGTATTTTTGCAATTGTCTTGTAATGCACAAAGCATAAGGCAATTGGCCGATAATCATTCATCACTTTCGGGCTTTGTATCTTAGGGATTAAGTGGACGTGAGTTGCATTTGCTTGAGCCGGAAAGTGTCCCGAGCTGAAAAAAATTTGAACTGCTTCTATCAGTTTTAGCCCTACCGCTTCCCAGTTGGAGTGATAAAAGCTTGCAGAGAAACCATCTAGCCCTAGTGCCTTGTCTGGGTGAATAGAGAAAACAACAGCTTTGATTTCCATCGGTTGAGGTAAGCAAATGAGTTGTTAATTAATATCCGCTGAGATCTTAGGTTCGAGTGCTTCTCTGACTATGTGATTGTGATCTTCCTCTTCTGAAGTAAAGAGAGTCTGATAGTAATCTGATATCACTTGGACGATTTACTCTTCTTCATAGACAGCTATGCCTTCTGCATTCTCAATGACAAAGAACTTGTTGATAGCATGTCTCTTTTTTGTAGAGGCATGGAAATACCCAGTATTTTTGTCACCCAAGGCTAACCACAGTTGCCTACTCCTCTGCTTCCAAAAGGCTTCTTCGTTTTGGTATGCTAGTCTCAGAGCTGTGTTGATTGCAGTTAGGGCATCTTGGTTCGGACTTTGTTTTTTCATTTCCTGTTCCAGCAGTGTTTGTAGCTTTCCGATTTCCTTTTAACTGTTGAGTTGCTTTTCCGTACTCCAGTGGATAATAGAAATTTGTAGTTTCCTTATGCTTGATTCTCGATCATCTGAGGGAGACTCATCACAGATGTCCTTGACTATTTTCCTTACTTATGCAATTGCATTAAGTCTTCTATCCTACTGTGTTTGCTCCTGGTTGAACTAGGGTAGTGTCCCACACTTGCTGGGTGGTCTTGTTTGTTAGAGGTTGAGCTCTAGATGGGAGATTTGAGATCATGTCACCAAAAGGTCTGCCATGCCTGCCAACTCGATCATTGAAACTTTTATGAGGGCTGTCTTTACCCATCATAGGTGTTGAGTGATGTTCTTTTAGTTGTGCCTTTGTGGCTAGGTCTGTCACATGGGTTGAAGCTTGTTCCACAGGTTGGGCTATAGCTCAGCCTTCCATCTTGTTTGGAAAACTCGGGCAATGTGAGGCTAAGTGCGACAGTTCGTTGTAGCTTGTGCTATGATTGAAGAGTCCTTCATACTCCAAGCTAATCTCTCATTCCTCCCGTGTAGCAAAGTCTACAATAGTTTCCTTTATCAGGGGTTTGAGTCCATTGACTGATTCTTGGATCTTGTTGCAGATTTTAGAGAACTCATAGTCCTCCAGGGTGTCCAGTTCGTGTCCGATGCTATACACCATCTATTCCTGCCAGAAATGGAGGGGAAGTTCTCTTATGCGAATCCAGAAGGGGTTCTGGGAGGGAAATGTTGGAGATATAATTGGTCTGTGAGCAAGGACGTTTGTGAGATCTTCCTCAAGCTTGAATCTGAAGTGGAAAGTGCCAAATCCCAGATTTACACTGAGGATTGTTCCTTTTGGTCTCCATTCCTTTGGTAGCGTATATAGGAGAGCAGAGATTTGGTGTTCTTGAAGGTTAGTTGCTCGTCCAATGAGTGTGAGTAAGTTGTCTTGAATCAGAGCTGAGTTGTCAATATCCGGCAGGCGGATGCGTTTCTTTGTGGTTCCTTGCTGTTTCGTCATGATTCCTTTGCCTTTCTCCTCTGCTGTGAAGCGTAAGTTAGTCATGCTGTTTACAGAGATTCGTTGGACAGAATGAAAGATCCTTCAGAGGCTGTCAATTAAGGAGGTCGAAATGGTGACGGCGTTGGGGATTGAAGGAGTTCTGTCGACCCCAATCCCCTTCCCGGTTACTGAGAAGGTTTTCCGGAGGGAAAGCGGTTTCTGGGACCCCTTTAGTCCAAAAGAGGAAGGTGGGGCCTGTTCTGTCTTGCTTAAAGGGTGGTTTTAGAAGTTTAACTTTCTAAAACGGTGAAAAAACGGTAAGAACACAAACAGGTAGTAGAGAGAAACTTGGTGGTTGGAAACAATGATGGGATTCGTGCCCGGGAGAGTTAACATTAAACTTAATTTAAAAATACAAAACAAGTGAGAAACAGAAATAAAGAAGAGAGAGGAAGAGAAAAAGTTCTCGTACCATAACTTCTCCAAAAAATATGAGATACTCAGGTAATAACTTGTCATCTTGTGATTAGCCCCAATTTATTTATCAACTAAAATTTAATTATTTAATAAAGTGTAGATTACTAGAATGATATAAAATTATATTAGAATTATTAGATTGACACTTATCTTTTTAAAATTACTGAATTGTTTTTGATACCCAAATTACCATTTTTTATTTGATACCAAAAAACATAATTACGAAGATTGCCATTATTTTTTTTTTAAATCGAAATTTTTACTTCAGTAAAAATTCTGGGTAAAAATATTTTAAATAAACTTGTCATGCATGAAGTGACAGGTTTATTTACACGATAGACTTTTTAGCGAATGACAGATTTTTGTTAACAGTTTTATATAAATACGACAGTTTTTTGTATTACTTGATGACAGATTAACAGTATAGCGGTAGTTTTTTACTTACTTGATGACAGCTTTATTGAGTAACAACAGTTTTAAAATTTGAATGATAGTTTTATTTTCCAAACGACAGTTTTGTTTTTCTGAACTACAGTTTTGTTTTTCTGAACGGCATTTATTTTTATGTAATAGGTTTTTTGACTTAGTTGCAACATATTTTATGTTTTTTAAGAATTTACGTTATGACAGGTTTATTTGACACAGTAGGGTTTTCTAATGACATGGCAGGCTTTTTAAGATTTTCAATAAATCTATCAAATTATTTAATTACTAGATTAACAAATACGTTACAACAGATTTATTTTACGTTGTAGCAAATTTAATTTTGTTGGTAGATTTATCGTCTTGCTATGGCAGTTTTTTTTACACATGTTATGACAAATATATTTATTACTAAATTGACTATTTCTCAATAATATATGTTACGACAGATTTTTTACTACAGGTTTATTTTTATAGTTTTTTTTACTGTGATTTCATAATTTTAGGAACTGATTTTTAGGTAAGTAAATATTTTTGAAAAATCGGTTTCCTTAATTGTAGGTAATTTAATAACCGGTTTCCTTAAATTTAGCTAAATAAATTTTTGTTATAATTCGATTTTCCTTATTTATAATTTTTTAATCAATTTCTTTTATTTTTACATTGTTTCGAATAATTTTACCTTGTTTCCAATTAACTGCGACAAAATTCAACAAACATCCCTTCCCCCATGGATACCGATTAATAAAAACTATGCATAGAAAAATCTTACCTCTGATTAAACCGACAGTGAACGCTATCGAAGAGCGACAGTGAACTCACGATTCCAAGAGCGAGCAAACCTCTATCGAAGTACAAATCAAAACCAAAATCACCATCTGCAAAAGTTATGGATGCCGTAAGAGAAAGAAAAATAATTTTCACAGAACAGATACAATACTAGTTTGTGCATTCTATTACTGACTTAATTCATACTGAGATATAACAGAGAGAGAGAGATGAACTGTAGTCTCCGAGAGAGATGAGATTCGAGCCCCAGAACTAAAGAAGATGAGCTATGGAGGAGGGTTTGACCGAAGCCGACAGTGACCTCGCCGGCGAGATACGAGGCGTTTGTGGTGGGGGAGATGAACAATTTGGGGGTTAGGTCAATTTTAGGGATATCGCGTAGTTTTTATTTTTTTGGGTAAAAATTATTTTTTTTTCCTTTTTTTCTTTTTTATTTCTTTGTATTATGTTCAAAAATTAGATGATATTGAGGAAATAAGATTATATGATAATGATATTTTAAAATTATATCTGTGGCATACCTGTAAATAATTTTAAAATTTGGTTATTCTGTCTTTTGCATAAAAAATTTGTGTTAGACTAGTAAACTTCATTTTGAATATGTTAGATTAGTAATTATAGGTCAAATTCATGTTATTCTAGTAATTGTTCCTTTAATAAATGAGTATTTGTGTCTCATATACATAACTTTTACCATAATTGGCAAAATGGTTGTTACAACCGTTCAATTTTTTAAATCCCGACTCAGACCATATAACCTACAAGCCTATAGGGCAATGATACTATATCTTCTCGATCTGTAGCCAGGAATTTATAAGTAGATTCCATAATGTTTATCCTATTAATATCACCAACGCTTCTTCATTTATATTTTCCTCCGGAGCCATCCATCCTCTCCGATAAAATCGTCTCGGTTTCTCTGCTAGTCAATCGCAGAAGAATATCGGAGACCAACTCGTCGGAGCTACTTCCGGATAAACCCCACCAAAACGCTTACCAAGATTCAGGTGATTTGGTGTTTTTGAAATCCTTTAATCTATTACTCTTTCTTTAATCCCCCTTAGATCTAATAACTTCGTTGTTGTAGATGAAACCGCTGCCGTTGCTGGAACGGATGTTCGCCGCCGGTCAAGAGCCTGGTGGTGAACGACTGAACTGCTACCACAAGCCAAAGAGGATCGACTCGATTCTCAAAGATCTGGATCCAGAAAAGGTCGATTTCCTCCGTGCCTCGCCTTTTAGCACAGTCATCGCAACCGCACAGCTTCTGGCGGTTTCTGGTAGTTTCGGCCAGTACATCATTGTAAGACAGCTTAGAGTCCGAAAAAAACATGAGATTTAGTTTTTATTCGCCGGCAAACCAGTTCGCTTCTCACTTCGGGAATTTGCTTACATCACGGGGCTTAACTGTGGAAAGTTACCGGGGAAAAATTCAAAGAAAAGGAGATGTAACCCAGTTAACGAGAAGCCCTATTGGCCTGAGCTATTTGGGAAACTCAAATCCTGCACTATTGATCGTGTCATCAAGATGCTCAAGAAAAGAAGTGTCAAAGATAGAATTACCAACATCAAATATGCGTGCCTTGCGGTAACGTCATATGTGCTTATGCCTACATCTCACTTTCCTAAAGTCAACAACGACCACGTGGAGTTAATTAGAAACCTAGACGACTTCTTCACACATCCATGGCGTTGCGTGGCATTTAACACCTTAATAATAAGCATTAAAAGCAAAGATGAGCTTGCTTTATCTCAAAACATTCTCTCCATCAATGGTTTCATCCATGCGATACAGCTTGTGCTGGCCGCCACTGTTCCGGCTATCTTGGAAACTGTAGAAGTCGCGGAGCCGGAACAAGAAACCGATTCAGGTGATGAATCAGGTGACGATGTCACCACTGTTACTCTGACAGCACCGTCACAACCACAACTCAGTCGGCCAAGATTTAGTCTGAACCCAGCACATGCTCGTGGAGTTAACGATCAATGCCAGGTACGCACCCTATTTATCATTCACATATCCATTTAACAAGTACTTCTAATGAATCCTTTTGATCACTACTTCCACTGTTGGGCACTAATTTTTTTGGTTATTGGGCTCTAGTTCCCTTATATGTGCAGTTTAAAATTAACACAAAAGCATATTTTACTGTGTTTGACGCTCTCTTACTCACTGGATTACTATTTCATACACTCTTGCAGGAAGAAGTTTTTTCCATATTAGCCGGCCCGGAGGTAGAAGCCTTGAACGGGATGGATTTAACATGTTCAGATGAGGAAGATGACCCACGTGTGGAATGGATGGTCCAGATGATTGACGCCGATTTCAAGTTCTCTAAGAAAATGTTAAAAGGTGGTCTCACCAAACAGGATCTTGTTCGCCTACGCGCTGCTAAGAAACAGAAAGAGAAGGAGGCGAAAGAACTAAAAGATAAGGAAAAGGTGGGTAAGGTAAATGAGGACTGCGACGAGGATGTTCAGGGAAGCGGTGGATCAACCAGCGGTAAACTTGATTACGCGTTGCTTTCAGATTTAGTATTCGGCCGGCTGAGTAAGCAGATTGATCAGGTCGTTGTCTCCCTACAAGAAGAATGCATCGCTATGGAAACCCGCCTAACTAGCTCGCTTCAGGAACATATTCGCTCAATCCAACAAACTCTTACAGTCACACTTGTCTCCGCAATCCGTGCCGGTCTCCCAGGTACTAGTAGCGGGACAAAAGATTCAATAACTCCTTCTGTACAAGATCTCGGCAATGGTACAAAACATCAGAAGGTATGCGCTAGCAATGCACTACCTTCCACACACGTAAGTATGCTAGGCTCTGACTTCCTGTATTTTTTGGTTGCTACAAACCCCGAATGTGTTTCAAAAAGTCACAAACACCCGGAAGCCACAGCCACGCACCGAACATGGAAGATATTCAATTTTTCCTCCACTTTAAGTACCGCTTAAGTGAATTACTCCGCTTCTCCATAATTTTTTCCTACGCCACTACCACTTCCGGTAAGGCAACAGTAAACCACCTCCTTTGAAACAGGCAACCATCAAACCTACTTCTATACCGTGGAAGGATGGCCAACTACCGGTTAGCTACACGGCAGATCTCTCTACTTCAGCCCCACCTATCGTAAGTTTAACTTATTATCTCGTCACATTTGTAGAGTACACATAATTAGTTACCAAAACCTTATGAATCCGCTTCAGACCCTTAATATACATCGCATATGTGGTTTACAAACTGTAATGGAATATCACAAAACTCGCTATCCATTTGCGTGCATGCATCCTATATATACGTACTTTGGTTACATATGCATGATTTACTGCTACTAAGTTGGTTAGCAACTACTATGTGAATTGGGCATCACGTTTTACCGGCTGTGTTTTTTTAGATTGCAGCTTCTGCTCTAAACTTCCCACCACCCTCGTTCTCGATCGGAATGACCCAGGAGGAGTGTGATGCCATTAGAGACATGGCATCGCAACAGTTAGCCAACTTGGAAGTAGAAGGTCAACCGCTGCAGCTCCCACTCCCTGCAGATGGTACGTTCACAATTCTGGCCCTTCATAAATACCAACCTCCATCCCACATAATTGCTTATACAGATCATGATTCATGTATCCAGTTCCCGGAACTACAGCCAACAGGGCAAACAAATTCACTACTCTCCTACATAAGATGTTGACTGCGAGGTATGTTAACTACCACGTTTAATAATTTTCATATATGCACAGTTACACATTAAATGTAGCAGCTAATATTTTTTTTCCAAAACAATCACATTTGGGAACCCTAATAAAATTTCTACTGACGACATTGTTGCCTTGGGTACTCGAGTTAGGCAACTTTCACCCTTGGTTAGTGTTCCATCTCTCATAAACTTCACTCGTTTTCCTATTACATCGTCAAATTGATGTTTCCCCTCTATACGTTCCAGGTACAAGACGCGATAATCCACTGCTATACTTCAAAGCTAAGCCAGCCATGCCATGAAGATCTCCTAGCCACCATACTATTCATGGACACGACTTTTGCCGTGTCATTACTGGCTTTCAAAACAAAGTTCATGTGCACAGCGCTGAAAGATAGACCGAAGCTAAAATATCCATTCACGACAATCCGCCCAACCCACCATCTAAAATGGTCCAACCAGATTCCTGTAAGAATTTACTTTCCATTCCTAGTCAACCAAAGATATTGGGTTGGTGTATGTCTCAACACTGCCGAGAATATCCTCTCCATCTTAGACTGCACCCAATCACTACTGACAGAGGAACTAATTCTCTCTGAGTTATCTCCCATTTCGAGTATGGCGCCTTACATCATCAAAAGTTCTAAACCAACAGCTGTATCTCCCTCTTTCAAGCCATACTCCATTTCTAGATTGACGTCCATTCCCCAACACACCTTGATCAACTCGGGTGTTACCACGGCATTACTCATCCACGCACATACATTTGGTGTCTTAGAGGCTTGCAACCGCATCACGGTGGATTCATTGGCTTCAGAAGCAAAACATTTGGTCGTAACTGTTTACGAGCAACTCGTCAACCCACTTTGATCTGCCCATCAGATTCTCATATGTAATAGATAGACCTCCAACTTACCTTTCCTGGAGCTAGTATTCCCACAACGAACTTACTGTTCATCTTTTACAATCTTTTGTTCCAACTCCGCACACTTCGGCTGCTATGTATCCCCCGTTAACGACAGAAAACTATAACATAGCTCACCTTTTTGTTTGTTTATCTAGGGGCATTAGTATCTGCTAAAATTGATGTTATTTGTTACTTATCTGTAGTTACATCGAGTGAGATAGGTATATATTGCCGCCTCCCGACCGAGGCAGATCTACTCTTGCTAACTCACCATTCTCCTGAGTTAACAGCATTTTAGTGTTACCAACTCTAAACAAAACCAAACAAGATATTATTTTACAGCAACTCCCAGAAACATATTGTAACATCCCGATTTCTGGTATATATGGAAACATACGTGGCAGAGGTTAAATGAATTGATTTGACTTCACATCCAGAGAGAACTACAGAGTTAAGCGCACTTACCTTTACAGCAACTCCCAGAAACAAAGTGCACTTACCTTTTCGGTTGCACATTCAGAGAGAACTCCAGAGTTAAGCGTGCTTGAGCTAGAGTAGTCAAAGGATGGGTGACCTACCGGGAAGTGATTCGCAGTACCGTGTGAGTGAGGCCAAAACACGGGGAACGGTCATGTGGGGATTGCAGGGACAGTATATCATGACTTTCGAGCCTCCCAGATAACGCACCGACCGTCAGACAGGGGTGGGCCCAATGGGCCTAACGAGAGGACATGTGGGCCTAGTGAAAGGCCCAATGGGCCTAATGAGAGGACATGTGGGCTTACTGGTAGGGGCGGTTGGGGCGTTATAAGTGGTATCAGAGCTGGTTAGCCGTCCCAGTGCTGACCTGGGAGGCGTTCTGGGACTGGTCTTGGCGTGCAACAAGGAAGTTGCACTCTTTGAGTGGGGGTGAATTGTAACATCCCGATTTCTGGTATATATGGAAACATATGTGGGAGAGGTTAAATGAATTGATTTGGCTACCTATGTCACCAAAGTGCACTTACCTTTTCGGTTGCACATCCAGAGAGACTCCAGAGTTAAGCGTGCTTGAGCTGGAGTAGTCAAAGGATGGGTGACCTATCGGGAAGTGATTCGCGGTACCATGTGAGTGAGGCCAAAACACGGGGAACGTCATGTGGGGATTGCAGGGACAGTATATCATGACTTTCGAGCCTCCCAGATAACGCACCGACCGTCAGACAGGGGTGGGCCCAATGGGCCTAACGAGAGGACATGTGGGCCTAGTGAAAGGCCCAATGGGCCTAATGAGAGGACATGTGGGCTTACTGGTAGGGGCGGTTGGGGCGTTATAAGTGGTATCAGAGCTGGTTAGCCGTCCCAGTGCTGACCTGGGAGGCGTTCTGGGACTGGTCTTGGCGTGCAACAAGGAAGTTGCACTCTTTGAGTGGGGGTGAATTGTAACATCCCGATTTCTGGTATATATGGAAACATATGTGGGAGAGGTTAAATGAATTGATTTGGCTACCTATGTCACCAAAGTGCACTTACCTTTTCGGTTGCACATCCAGAGAGAACTCCAGAGTTAAGCGTGCTTGAGCTGGAGTAGTCAAAGGATGGGTGACCTATCGGGAAGTGATTCGCGGTACCATGTGAGTGAGGCCAAAACACGGGGAACGGTCATGTGGGGATTGCAGAGACAGTATATCATGACTTTCGAGCCTCTCGGATAACGCACCGACCGTCAGACAGGGGTTGGCCCAATGGACTTAATGAGAGGACATGTGGGCCTAGTGAAAGGCCCAATGGGCCTAATGAGAGGACATGTGGGCTCACTGGTAGGAGCGGTTGGAGCGTTATACATATATCCGTCAACGGAACATTTTTATCTTATTGGCAACGCTGTAGTTGCTTGTAATTGCACATCTTACCGGTGTTAACAATAGTTAGCGTAAAGAACAAACACTAAAGTCAACTTCATTTATACAAGAACTTCCTTCACCATACAAAGGAAATGCCGAGTAGGCCATTTCACAAAAGTCACTCCCATTGGGTATGACACATCCTTAAACACAAACTGTACATTCCTAATTTATACACCAGAAAAGGCAGTCTTATTCAGCTCCATTCACTCTTTTACACATAGACCACTGCTAGGAGCCGCTTTGGGGTACCGGGAACATACTATCTACTATCACACAAGGCGATCACATTGTCTCCCCAGAATAGACAATGCCTCTGAAAACAAACAACCTCGTCCTCCTTGCCCCTTCTGACATTGCTTACATTTACTTAGGTAGGCCTTTTGCAGGTGGTGCGGTTGTGTCCTGCTCCCCTGCATCTGCTACACTTTGTTACCTTCTTTCGAGACGATGCCTATGTAAATTCAATTATATTGTATCAGATATCTGTCATTGTACCTACCACAATATTTATTGAACATTTCAAACAATACCTTAAACTCCCCGCGTGAAAAAAAAACCTCTTCTTACGAGGTCTCCCAGGAGGGCGCCTGGTGCTAGGTGGAAAAGATTTAGATTTGCTAGGTCGTCTGTCGGATCAACTTGTCCTCCCATCATAGGGACAGGATTAATACTCACTTCATATGCCGCACACCACGTATCCTTCAAATACTCCATCGCTGTGAGTGCCTCGACGTTAAAATTTCCAGCGAGTGCTACCGCCACTGCATGAGCACAGGGAAATTCTAACGTCTGGAATTCTCTACAGATGCAGTATCTGTTCTCAAGATCAACACGGAAAGCATCTCCATTTTTATCTCGGACCTCATACTCCACATTTATATTGGTAACAAGGAACTCGGTTGATTTTTTAAAGTTTATTTCAAGAAGATGTTGGATCCTTCTCGTGAGGGGACCAGGTGACCTGCTAGCACCTTGACGTTGGATTGCGAACCATGACATAATTGTTGACCTAATGTACTAAACCAGCGGATTAATTGGAAATTCCCTAGCCATTGCTAGTGCGGCATTTAGGGACTCGGCGATGTTGCTTGTCATGACATTATACCTAGCGCCACAGAAGTGTGATCTAGTCCACTGGCTGAACCCTATCTTGATGAGGTACTCAGCACATAATGCGTTAACCTTTTTTATCTCGTTGAATTGCGCATAGAACTCAGCCATAGTAAACGCCCTTGCTGCTTTCGACACTAAGTAACCAATATTCCGCTTCTTGAACATGGTCTGGATGTTCCTCTGCAAATGCACAATGCACACACCATGTCTGGCTCTTGGGTACACCAGCAATTGGATGAAAGTAATCATAATGATTAACATCAAACGTAAATAGGTAAAAAGATATAGATCCGACAACAATAGCGTGTCTAATCTATATTCAATATTAACGGGTACATTAATAGTTAGCTATTTACCTTTTGAAGTCCACTATAGATGCCGCCATATCTGTCCATCACAAATACAAGTTCGTGGTCGTCCTCTACTACGGCAAATAGTTTTTGCAGAAACCAGCTCCATGAACCATCATTCTCTCCATCGACGATGCTGAAACCGATTGGGAATATTTGGTAATTCCCGTCTTGAAAACTCGCCATGAGTAGACACCCACCATATCTGCCTTTGAGGTGTGTCCCATATAATAACCTTCTGCATACACGGAAAACCACTAACGCATGCTCCAAACGCGAAGAAAAGTTATTTAAACTGCTGCCCTAAACCCACTTCGAACACAACCTCCAAGTGGACAATAGTCCCAGGATTTGCTATGACCAACTGCTGTAGATACGATGGCAATTACCGATAATAATCATCAGCATCACCTTTTCTGAGCTTCACGGCTGATTCTCTTGACCGCCAAGCCTTCCAATATGTTACTGGGACGTTGTGATCATCTTGCATGATATCTCTCAGTAACATTACAGCGGTGCTCAAGGTTCGCCTTCCGTAACTCATACCACCCAGCGTCTTTCACCTTAGCCGTATAGACCCTCCATTTGCAATCTCCACCATTGCATTCCAGGACCATTTTTTCAGGCTCCGATCGTTTGCACCAGAAGTGAAACATATTGGCAAGGGCATACATTGCCATATGATGCTTAAAGGTAGAACGATCAACAAACAGCTGTCTAACAAACACATTATACGTATTGCATTTTCGGGTACCTACAAGATGAACCAAAGTATTACTACACTTAACGACTAGTCGTAGAAGAATACAACTACCAATAATATTAAATAACATTAACATTCCCTGTAGTGGAGGAGTGTCGCTGGAGTCATCATCCGGACCTGGATCAGAAGCCGGCTTAGCATCCATCATTTGGCCGCATCCCAATGTTAGCCCAAGATTTGGTTTCCTTGCTCTGACCGGTAGTTGTTTCCGGGAGATCTCTTCCACAATCTTCTCCTTTCCTTTATACGCAGCCGGTGGGTGAATTTGATCAGGGGGCGGAGGGGCATCCAAGCCTAACCACATAACATTTGGTTACAGTTTCAACACAAGTGCATAGGTGAGACCAAACTGTAGGGTAACATCAATGGTAGCGCAAAGTATTCATATTATACATTCAGACTGTATTGTGTCATTATGGTCCTCTCCAACTCGTATTATTCCTTCAGCTTGTAAGGCATCTCCCACCAAATTTGGGACCCCTGATGAGTTGTTGGAAGTCTTGTCATCATCGCTTATTTGTATGAACTGGTTACCCGGATCAAGTTCTTGTGCTACTACTTTAGATGCATTTCTCAGAATCTTCATTTCTTTGTCAGTGCATATCTCTAGTAACACCTTCTCACTACACGGGAACCATCCTCGTGGTAGTCCATCTACAAAATAAAAGTTGATTTTACGGTTCGCTTTAGCAGTTGTGCGTGAGAAGAATTAGGTTGGATGTGTGTCGGAATTACTATTACATGGCTGAAGGTGAACCGGAGAACTGTTACATCCCCTGCTTGTACTTGGTACCTCCCCTGAAGTGGAGGGGTGCTGACTAAGACAGTTTTAACCTTACATATGCCTTCTATTTCTGCTTGAACATATAATCCCTCCCGGCCTGTATCGGATAAGTAGTTCCCTTGGACACTACCACATATGTTAGACGGATACATATTTCCGTACACCTGGCACGTGGCCACGAACACTACTCTCCGCTGTATATAAGGTGGTTATATTCCCATCGGGAATTGAATTTGAACTTCCTCCTCCGTTCATGTTAGCTACACTCCCAACTACTGTATTATTTGTTAGATCCACAAATTGAGCAGTGGCAGATCCAAACCAATCCACCGGGCATGTATCTGCGAAGGCTAAAAATGTGTTTTCCTTAAAATATTTTATGGTACAGTCATCGTTACCTTTAACCAATAGTAGTACCTAGGTATATGTTAGCAACCAACAATTTGTTTGGTACGCAGCAGGGGCGGTAAATAGTAAAACTCATCATAGAAATGAGTGAGCTTGCACAACAAACATCGCTAACTAGTAAAGACAATAAACTATACAAGTGACAGCGACTAAACAACCAAAAGAACTAACCTGTGACTTCGAAGCTATCTGTTCTCGCTCAGCACCAAAAAAGGGGAATTTCAGAACAATTTCCTACTTTCACCACTTAGATTTGCACCTTACTACCTAGAATAGAAGCCACTAAGTCTTCTTATAGAGATTCTCGAACTTCCTATCATATACATATGTGACTGCACCGATACAGCATGTCATATCTTACATACAGATATGTTGTTCGTCCTTCTTTTGTTATCTACGTACCGATCTCGCCGCTCATCCTTATTTGACTGGGTGAAATGTGTTGTCGGATTCCCTCTATTTTATAAATCAAATATCACTCCAACAAAATATCACAGCAAGTTCCCTTTCAACGTAAGATAAAGTAAAACAAAATCTTACCAAACCCCATTGTAAGTTGATTGTCATCCATAAAACGTCTCTGCTGAATATTTTGAACATCGTACTCTGCTGGGATGGTGGAATCGCTTCTGATAAGGGACAACTCCATCTCGTCGAATACTCTGCGAATAGCATCATCGCTTACAGGATTCAACCCTTGGGACATTAGCCCTTCCCAGAAAACATGGCCTGCGTCAGAACCACCCACAAAAGTGTCTGGGAGCTGTGGGACGTGGTAGCTAACAGAAACATTACCACGGTAGGGTAATGGTGTAGCCACCAGTAACTGATGTGTACCTCCACCTTCGGCTGTGCCTTCACCGGTAGAGTAGCACGGGCTCTTCAGGAAGCGGTAGCGGTCGACGGCATACGCACCTAATGTTACATATATCGCCATCTGATGACAGTCCATCCTGCCATGAATAACTGGACATCAGCACTCTCGCGTATGTCCACCGGCGGTGTGGTTGGGTCATTTGGGAGACTCATCCGCTCAGGAAATTGATAGGTTAGAGCTACGGTCGTATCTGGTTGAACACTATATCTCGGCCGCACAAGGTTTACGAGAGACAAAAATATTTGGTTCTCCTCACCTGCGACACCATAACTTATTTCAGTCGGATCTGGTGAGAAACTCCACAACCCAACCCCAGACTTGTTCCAGATACCAGGCATTGATCTGACAACGGGCCCCATTAATTGCAACCATGGAAAATTGTTTTCAATTAAGCTTCTACTATACGGGAAACAATAGCTAACATATGTGTTAGCGACCAACAGTTTGTTTGGTACGCAGCAGGGGCGGTAAATAGTAAAACTCATCATAGAGATGAGTGAGCTTGCACAGCAAACATCGCTAACTAGTAAAGATAATAAATTATACAACTGACAGTGACTAAACAACCAAAAGAACTAACCTGTGACTTCGAAACTATATGTTCTCGCTCAGCACCAAAAAAGGGGAATTTCAGAACACCCTCCTACTTTCTCCACTTAGATTTGTACCTTACTACCTAGAATAGAAGCCACTAAGTCTTCTTATAAAGATTCTCGAACTTCCTATCATATATATACGTGACTACACCGATACGACATGTCATATCTTACATATTTGTGTGTCCCTTGCATTTAATGAACCTTCGTTTGCACAATAAGTTGTGGCTGGGAAGCGCCCACATATAACCTAGGTGAGCTAGAAGATGCTACGCTCGAATAGGTTGACAAAAATGATTTACAGAAGATTTGAAAAAAATAACTGGAGTCTACCACTACAAGAAAACGTTGAAATTCCGATGGAAATTCCGAGGGAAAATGAGTTCGTCGGAATTTTCCGACGAAAAACCGAGGAAACTCCGAGAAGTGTGTTTTCCTCGGAATTTCGTCGGAAATTTCCGAGGACATCATGTTTCCTCGGAATATTCCGACGACATTCCGAGGAAATGATGTCCGTGGGAAATTTCCGACGGATATTTGTAAGATACCGAGGAAAGTTTTGACCCGTTAGAGACCCGTTGGGAGAGCCGTTGGGATATTTCCAGAATTCCGAGGAAATAGCGAGGAAAAGTTGTTTTTCCTCAGAATTTCCTCGGAATTTCCTCAGTATGTCGGAGCCGTTAGAGACCCGTTAGGAGAGCCGTTGGGATATTTCAAGAATTCCGAGGAAAAACCGAGGAATTGTTATTTTTCCTCGGAATTTCCTAGGAATTTCGTCAGTATCTCGGGAGGATTTATCTATAAATACATCCACCCCTCTTCCTCCTCATTCACTCCATTTCATCTTCTTTCCTCCCTCTATCTTTACACCACGATTTTTGTTTTAAAAAAATGTCTTCGTCAAATTATTATCGATCTTGGATGGATCGACCTCATTTGGATCCGAAGACGAAATTGCTTACGAAAGAATACGAACGAGGTGTGAAGGAATTCATGGGGTTAGTTAAACGACAACCGGGAGCCGAAACAGGTAAGTTAAGATGTCCTTGCTCTAATTGTAAAAATAGAAAGGTTATTAAAGAGTTGGATGTTTGGACACATATATTTTTAAATGGGTTTACACGAAGTTACAAAATTTGGTATCATCACGGGGAAACCGGATATGAACCTGGTAGTACTAGCGAACCTCGGCCGGCGGTTAGATTAGAAGAACCAATTAGAACGGATTTAGAGTATGGTGTAGGTATTGAGCAGATGGTAAATGATCATTTTAGAGGGGAAGATTTACCCAATGCAGAAGCTAGGAGATTTTATGATATGTTGGATGCTGGAAAGAAACCTTTGTATGAAGGTTGCAGAGATGGTCATTCAGCTTTATCATATGCTACAAGACTGATGTCCATTAAAACAGATTATAACTTGGCTGAAGACTGTGTGGATGCGATAGCTGAATTTGTAAAAGGTATTCTACCTGAGGATAATGTAGCTCCAGGTTCATACTACGAGGTTCAGAAACTTGTATCTGGTGTTAGTTTACCGTATGAGGTAATAGATGTATGCAGCGATAACTGCATGATTTATTGGAGGGCGGATGACCAGCGGATTACATGCAAATTTTGTGGGAAGCCTCGTTACAAAGATACGAGTGGAAGAGTTAGAGTGCCATATAAAAGGATGTGGTATTTGCCTTTAAAGGACAGGTTGCAGAGGTTGTATCTTTCAGAAAGGACAGCGCAACGAATGAGATGGCATGCGGAGCACTCAACAGATGGTGAGATTAGACATCCTTCAGATGCAAAAGCGTGGAAGCATTTCCAATCAAAGTATCCTGGCTTTGCATATGAGAGAAGAAATGTCTACCTTGGATTATGTACCGATGGTTTCAGCCCGTATGGAAAGAGTGGAAGACAATATTCTCTATGGCCAGTCATTGTTACACCATATAACTTACCCCCAAACTTGTGCTTGCGACGAGAGTTTTTGTTTTTTTCCATTCTCGTTCCCGGACCAGAGCATCCTAAGAGATCACTTGATGTGTTTCTTCAGCCACTAATATATGAGTTGCAACAACTATGGGCTGAAGGTGCTGAAACATACGACATTTCGTGTAAAGAAAACTTTCAAATGCGGGCAGTACTAATGTGGACAATAAGTGATTTTCCAGCATATGGTATGTTATCTGGATGGACAACGCATGGGAGGCTATCATGTCCATATTGTCAAGATGACACAGATGCTTTCCAACTAAAGAACGGAAGAAAAACGTGTTGGTTTGACTGTCACAGACGATTCCTACCACATGATCATCCATACCGTCGGAGTAAGAATTTCTTTAGGAAGAACAAACAGGTGTTTGATGGTCCACCTGAGGAAGTTAGTGGGAAAGTTTTGAAGACACAACTAAGAGATTTTGGTGCAGAAAGGACGCCAGACGTCGGTGGACATGAGAATTTTCCTGTAGATGCTGTTGGAGAACTACATAACTGGCACAAGAAAAGTATTTTCTTTGATTTGCCATACTGGGAGGATCATCTGCTAAGGCATAATTTAGATGTCATGCATATTGAGAAGAACTTTTTTGACAATCTCATGAACACGATCCTTAACGTTAAAGGTAAAACAAAGGATAATTTGAAGTCAAGACTGGATTTAGTCGATATATGTGCTCGTCCAGAACTTCATGTTGATGAGAATGGTAGGGCTCCTTTTCCCATATACCGGCTTGATGCAGAGGGGAAAAACGCGTTCTTTGATTGGATTTCAAACGATGTGGAGTTTCCAGATGGCTACGCATCTAATTTGCGAAACTGTATCGACAGAAAGGAAGGAAAGTTCACAGGCTTGAAAAGTCACGATTGCCATGTGATGATGCAGCGCCTCCTTCCGTTTGCCTTCAAGGAACTATTACCACGAAAAGTTCATGAAGCTGTTGCAGGGATAAGTGCTTTTTTCCGCGATTTATGCAGCAGATCAGTGACTCTTGAAGGTATTACAAATTTGAAGACTAACATTGCCGTGATTCAGTGCAACCTTGAGAAGATATTTCCTCCCTCATTTTTTGATGTTATGGAGCATCTTGCTATTCACCTTGCAAGAGAATTGGAACTTGGTGGTCCTGTGCAGTATAGATGGATGTATCTTTATGAGCGGTATATGTTCCATTTGAAGAAGAAGGTGAAAAATTTAAGTAGGGTGGAAGGTTCTATAGTCGCACAGATGATCAATGAAGAAATTTCAAACTTTGCGGAGCACTACTTTCCAGCAGAAGTTCAGACCAAAAACAGAAGATCTGCTCGGCATGATGATAGAGGTCAACGGGCAACATATCATGTTAAGGTTCCAGACATTTTCACAGATGTTGGACGACTTAGCGGAAAACCAAAGGACCGTCGACTTACTGAGCACGAGCGAAGTCATTTGCAGACATATTTGCTGACGAACTGCGAAGACGTTCTTCCATATGAGAGGTAAGTTTATTATCTTACAAAATTCTACTTAAAAAATTGACATTTTAATCTAAATAGTTATATTATTGACATCATATGTACAGGATTTTCATGGCAGCGAAGCGGTTGGAATATAGATACGCCACAGAGGCGGAACTAGAAGAAATGAAGCAGAGAGAATTTGCTGGATGGATGTTTACCTATGTGAGTGCCTTAAACAAATAAAAAGTACATTTACCATATATTTATTCTAATTCATATTTATTGATATAACCTACATTTGTGCTATTAATAGGTGTCTGCTGGTTTGGACAGAGGTGAAACATTTGACGATTGGATACGCGAGATGGTGGTTGGCCCAAACTGTGTTGTAAAGTCATATCCGAGATTCTGTACTCGAGGATATGCATTCGCAACTGAGAAGAGGAGACATTCGCGTACGACCTACGATGCTGGCGTTTGTTCTTCATCAGGTGATGATGTATACTACGGACACATACAAGAGATTTTGGAAATCAAGTATTTGGGCTTGGTTGGATTGCGCTGTACTGTTTTCTATTGTGATTGGCACGACAACACTCCAGATCGAGGTGTGAGAACAGATGCATTTGGTGTTACATCAGTACATTCGAGGCGAAAGCTGCAATATTATGATCCTTTCATTCTTGCTTCTCAGGCCGATCAGGTAAGTTAATGTTGTACGAATTCCAAAATGATTCACCAAATTTCATACTTTTACTAATATTTTTTAAAATGTTACAGGTTTCTTATATCAAGTACCCACGGGTAAGGAACAGAGATGATCCATGGGTTACGGTTACAAGAGTCAACCCGAGAGGCCGAGTTCAGGGAACTTCAGAGCTTGAAGACCCGCTGCAACCAATCACATCCGGCAACTTAAGTGCAGCTGAAGATGTAGGTGAAGGTGGCCTTGTAGTCGATTTGACAGACTTCGCGGAGGACGCCGTCGTTTACGCAGAAGAAGAACCAGTTATTGGAGAGTTTCACCAAGATCCAGATTCCGATTCATCTGGTGACAATGAGTCAGAATCAGAGTAGAAATTTTTTTTTTTTTTTTTTAACCAAAAATTCCGACGGATTTCCGAGGGCATTTAGGGTTTCCTCGGAATTTCCTCGAAATTAAAAAATTGATCTCATTCCTCGGAATTTCGTCGGAAATTTCCGAGGAAATTCCGAGGAAATATAATTTCTATGGACATTCCTCGGAATTTCCTCGGAAATTTCCGAGGAAATTCCGAGGAATGAGATAAATTTTTTAGTTTCCTCGGAATTTCCTCGGAAATTTCCGAGGAAATTCCGAGGAAATAGGGTTTCATAACCTAAGAACGACGTTTTGCTGATCGAATAACACAGATATAACCTTCATTGAGTGTCTTAAATAGCTTATGTAGTCATACCTAGTGTTTTACACCGTAACTTACATTTTTAAGATTGCTCGAACAAAAATCACACAACATAAGATAAACACTTATACACTTTAACAAACGTTAACCGAATTACTTACAATTATTTTTGAATTTTTTTTATTTCATGGTTTATGATCATCCACACAAATTATCCTCAATGAATGAATTGCATTTGTACTAAAAATGAAATACCGGGAAAAAATTGGGACTTTCAAACCCTAAACCACGTTTCCTCGGTATTTCGTCGGAAATTTCCGAGGAAATTCCGAGGAAAGATGGATTTTCCTCGGTATTTCCTCGGAAATTTCCGACGAAATACCGAGGAAACGTGTTTCCGTCGGAAAGTTGGTACCGGAAACCAAAAATCTTGAATTAATTCGAGAACCGCGTGTTAGGTATGATTTTAATTATCCGGAATTCCGACGGAAAAACGTCCGTCGGAAATAGTAAATATAATACCTATCCTCCTTCTTCTTCTTCTCCGCCGCTTCGAACATATCGAAGGATCTCTTCTCTCTCTACTCTATCTCCTCTCGATCTCCTCTATCATCTCGCCGCCGGTGTCCTCTCTGTCCTCTCTCTCATCTCGATCTCCTCTATCATCTCGCCGCCGGTTCTCCTCTCTCTCCTCTCTCTAAAACGCCGAATCATGTAAGAATAATTCAAACTTCATATTTTTGTGATTCCAAACTTCATATTTTCGTGTGAGATCGAATATTGAGATCGAATATTGCGGATTTTAGGTTGTTAGAAGGATAGTTTCGGATTTTAGGTTGTTAGATTGATAGTTTAGGATTGAATTTCGGATTTTAGGTTATTGTTTTAGTTATCTATGGAATTATTTTTAGTTTTAAAAACGTTTTTCGATTTTTAAAAACGTTTTTGATTTTTTAAAATTTTTTCCCTATTTTTAAAAACGTTTTTTGATTTTTTATAACGTTTTTTTAGTTTTAAAAACGTTTTTGATTTTAAAAAAAGTTTTACTTTAGTTTTAAAATTTTTTTCTTATATTTATTTATAAAAACGTTTTTGCTTTTAAAAAACGTTTGTCAATGAATTTGAAAAACGTTTTTACTCTTTTATAAGTCTTTTTTCAGATATAAAAACCAAAAATTTTAAAACTATTTTTATAACTATTACAACATTTTTTATAACTATTAAAACATTTTTTGATTTGTAAAAACATTTATATGATTTAAAAAAAGTTTTTTCTATTTTTAAAAAGGTTTAGGAAGTTTCTAAAACGTTTTTTTTCTCATATTACAAATTTTTTTAAGTATTACAATATTTTTTGATTTTTTTAAAACATGTATATGATTTTAAAACTATTTTTATATCTTTTAAAACTAAAATCACTTATTTTTAAAAAGGTTTTCGATTTTTAATAACTAAAATCACTATTTTCCAAATTCCAAAGAATTTAAAAAACGTTTTTCAATGATTTTTACAATTGTTTTTATGTTATTAAAACTATTTTTTCTGATATTAAAACTATTTTATTAAGTATTAAAACATTTTTTATTTGTAAAAACGTGTATATGAATTAAATATTACTAACACATTATAACTTTTTTTTGGATTTTTATATCTTTAAACTACAGGTCTTACGATGATCAGACCCCGCCTCCTCGACATCGTCGTGCTCGTGGTCGTGGCTCGGGGAGCCACTCCGTTCAGGATTCCCGCAGCTCCCACGATACATCTCCCTCTCCATATCCCGACGCTCCTTCTGGCTCTGATGCTGCACCCGTTATTCCTCCGAACTATCAGGCTCCTGCGGAACTGGCGAGGGTTGCAGCGTTTGTTCGACAGCCTGGTCGTCACCATCTTCCGTTTCTCACTCCCCATCCATCTGGACCGGGTCAGACATGGTTTGATCGATCCTCGAACGGGATCAGCGCATGGATCAACCGTATGATGTATCTGTGCTTGGACGTGGGACATCCTACTTTCACCGACTTTCCTATAAGCAAACAAGTTCTGTGGTTTGAACAGTTTGCGGTAAGTATTCTTTATTTTTTCAATTTAAATTTTTTCAATAATTTTTCCTACTAATTGTTTTTTTTTTTTCAGCAAGAATTCAACTGGAATCCCGACTATACGGCGTTTGTCTATTACCACTTCGTCCACAAAGTTATGACCAACTATGGTTATCAAATTTACGAGTGGAAGAAGAAGTGGCAAAAGAACAAGGTTTGCTTTTTAATTTTTAAAACCTTTTTAAAATTTATTACATTATATTTTAATTAATCTAACAATTTTTTTTTTCAAAAAGGTCCCAAAGTTAATGAACCTCGAGGTCTGGGCACAGTTGATTGAGCATTGGAGTAAAGACGAGACGAAATCGACTTCTTCCACCAACTCCACCAACCGCAAGAGCGATCGTAAAGGAAAGGGCGTCTACAAGCACAACTTGGGTGCTCAGTCCCAAGCCACTCTGAGAGATCGCATGGTAACTTCAATCGCTTTTTATTCTATTTAATAATTTTATAATTTTTGAAATTTAAAATTCCCAATTTTTCTTCTAATTACAAATATTTATATTGATATCAAGGTGGAAGCAAATGATGGTGAGCCGGTTGATGATTTCGCGCTAATGAAGAAGGCGTATACGAACAAGCAGACCGGCGAGATCGATGACGTTGTCGTGAAGGGTGTCGTCGACCTCATCAACAGTCAGTTGGAAGAAGCATCGTCTCAGCTTCCAATCGAAGACGAAGATTCAACGGGTTTCCAATTGCCTCGGGATCAGATCAACGAAATCGTTCAAAAGGTAAGTTTCATTTCATCTTAATTATTATTTACTTTTTTTTATTTTTCTATTTCAATCGGTTCCAATCTTAATTATATTTACATTTTGGTTATTTTCTATTTCAGTCGGTTCCGAAGAAGAAGGGCAGAATGGTGGGTTTGGCTCGTCCGTCACAGGCGGTTGCGTCTTCTGCTGCAGCCCCGCCCTTTGTTGATCCCGAAGCACTTATGGGTCAGCTGCAGGACAAGGACCAACGCATTTCTGCGTTGGAGACTCAGATGGCGACCCAACAGGCGAGCTTCGAGGCACAGAGGAAGCTGAACGAGCAGATGATGGAAATGATGAGGAGGTTGCACCCGAACGTCGATTTTTCGACCTTCCAAGACCCGAACACCCAAAACCAGTAGTTTTTTTTTTTCAAAAACTTGAAATGTTTTTTTTATTTGTAAGACTTTCAATTTTATATATTTCATTTTATATTTTCAAATTTAATTTTCTAATATCTTTTCTTTTAAGAAATAATTTTTTTTAAAAAAATTTAATTTTTTTAAAATTATTTTTAAAATTATTTTTAAAATATTTCCGACGAACTCTTCCTCGGAAAATTCTGACGGACTTCCATCGGTAATTTCCGACGGAGAACTTCCGTCGGTAATTGCCGACGGAAGTTTTCCGTCGGAATTTTCCGACGGAACGTCTCCGTCGGAATTGTCCGACGGAAGGTCTCCGTCGGAATTTTCCGACGGAAGGTCTCCGTCGGAATTGTCCGACGGAAGGTCTCCGTCGGAATTTTCCGACGGATATCTCCGTCAGAATATTCCGACGGAAAGTTCCGTCGGAAATTTCCGACGAGCATTCCGACGACTCGTCTTCCTCGCTTTTTCCTCGGAATTTTTGTTCCTCGGAATTCCGTCGGAAATTTCCGAGGAAATTCCGACGAAATACAAAATTCCGACGACTTTTTTCCGACGGAAGAGTTCCTCAATTTGCCGTCGGAATACCGTAATTCCGACGGAATTCTGAGGAATTTATCCGTGGGAAATTGCTTGTTTTCTTGTAGTGTACACATAAGGGCTGCGAAGACTTTACACCCCTCTGCACCAAACAGTATCCCTGTCGATTTATCTATTCCTACCAAACCTCAAATTAAACACAATCTGTGTATATTCACCCAATTCACTCTTAATAAATTAATAAAAAGAATATTCTTATTTTTTTGATGAGATATTGGAGAAGAATATCTCACGGATGCTCATGTTCTTACAGTCTCGATTGTGAGAACTTTTTGTTCGGTCGAATATTTTCTTTTCTTAGACAAACAAGCCTATCATATCTAAAAAAAATGGTGATACAACAATCGAGCACGAAACATTAACAAAAAGTTCCAAATAATTTATTTAAAGTTAATATATATTCAACTCAAATTAACTATCACCTTAAACCTAATTATAACAGATAAATTACACTAAAATAATATTGTAGCATTATATAAAAATTAGAAATAATATATTAAAACAACCGGCGCGTATGCTAGTGATTTCATCCTTTTGGAATCTACTTTCTGATGCTTTTTTACTAAACCAAATAAATAAAAGATAAAAAACTTCCGTCGGAGAGAGAGACGAAACAAACGAACAGACACCAACCTTCCTTCTCCACCGGCCATCTTGCCAATTCATTTACCACAACCATAAATCTTTTCATCGATGTCTCGACATCACTTTTGTCGATTGACGAACACTGTAATCGACGTCTCCTTCCGTAACAACTCTCATCGTCATCCTCTTTGCGTTCTACTCCTGGTGATTTCATTAATTTTTTCATCTTTCTATTGGGATTCCATTGGACAGATTTGCAGATCCATAAGGGGATTGATTTGGTTTGATTACAGTGTTTTCTCTCTTTGGGAGAGTACCCTTCCGACAACTTCATGGCGATATTGGCATTGTTTTGTTGTTGGCTTTTGTCCGGCCATGTCCGGTTTTCGTCTTCCATTGGTTTTACAAAGTGGTTGTGCTTTGCAATTCCATGGCCAGACAGAGTCTACATCGACACTGACATATATGTGGATTAGCGATATCATGGTTATTTCATCTCTATCCTCTGGAAGGAATGCTTTACGATTAATGGTGGATACACCATGGAGTTTCATGTTTCATGTGTTGGATTTTTTCTACGAAGAAAAACATGAACATAATCCCAAGTTGACAGACTACACGCTCACATGGAGAGGGATACACAATCATGCTTTCGACTTTAAATTGAGGTTGCCTTTGTCTCGTGATTTGAAGTTGAAGTATTTGATAATTTCTGAACTTATTATCAGTTTTCGTATTCTTCTCTTTGGTGGGTTGAAAGGAGATAGTCACGCTTTTATGGGAATGTCCGAAAGGAGGATTTGGAGTGTTGAATTTGTCGGAAAGATAGATTTATCGGATTATATTGGAGTTATATTCAGGTCTATGATATTTACAAGAACACTGTTGCAGACTAATTGGCATCAGATTGTCACAATTTCAAGACTAGTATCAGACGACATGGGTTTTACTAGTACGATTAAGAAACAGCCTGAAGATAAAGAAAGGCAAAAGAATCGTATTGGAACAAAAGACTCGGAGAAATATTACAAATATGTTTATTTGTTAGCGTGTAAATCGTTGTTGATTTTTGATCAATCCGTATCGTGAATCTTATTTCTTCAATTGTTTTCAGAATATGGCGCACATAGCTGCTTGTGTAATAATTTACGTTATGTAGTCTTGTATGACTTTAACATTATGACTTCGATATATGAAATGTTTTGGCCGACAAAAAAAAAAATAAATAAAAGAATCGTTGATTGGAATCATATAATAAACTTTGAAAAAAATGCCAAAAAATACCCCAACTTTTTCATTTTGGCCAAAATATACCTGAACTACATAGGTGGCCAAATAATACCTGAACTTTTTGTTGACTGGCTAAAAAAAGCACAAAGTTGTTGTTGGCTCGGCAAAAAAAGCACTCGGTTATCTCATCTAATAGAATCCGCCGTTAAGCACCAAACGACGTCGTTTTAATTTATAGATCGAAAATAAAATTCTGCACCAACCAAGGTTCAAACTCGAGTGCAAGGGACATAGGGAAGGGCTTGTGACCACTAGGACAGTATCACTTTATCATTATATGTTCAACAATAATTGTACTTTAATCTATTTCTCTCTCATTTCATTAAAAATTCTAAATTAAAGCCCAAAAAACTCTAGTTCTGAAATTAATAATTCAGATTATCAAAATTTAAAATACAAAATAACCTATATAAAAAGTATTCTGATGATAATCTGATTTTGAATTAACAATTCATAAACATAACTAAATAAAATTATTTATTGCTATATTTTCTTGTAACTAAAATAATAAATTTCTTAATATAAAAACATATAATTCCTTTGATTGTAGTCTATATTTTATTATTACTTTTAATTTTATTACTGTTTAATACTTTTAATTATTTTTTATATTATACTAAAATAATAATAAATAGTACTAAAATAGTAATAAATAATTTTATTTAGTTATGTTTATGTATTTTTAATTCAAAATTAGCTTCTCTTCATAATTCTTTTAATATATGTTATTTTGTATTTTAAATTTTGATAATCTGAATTATTAATTTCCGAACTAGAGATTTTTGGGCTTTAATTTAGAATTTGTAATGAAATGAGAGAAATACAATAAAGTACAATTATTGTTGAGCATATAATGATAAAGTGATATTGTCCATGTGGTCACAAGCCCTTCACTATGTCCCTTGCACCGGAGTTCGAACCTTAGTTGGTGCAGAATTTTATTTTCGATCTACAAATTAAAACGACGTTGTTTGGTGTTTAACGGCAGAATTTTAATTTCGATCTACAAATTAAAACGACGTTGTTTGGTGTTTAACGGCGGATTCTGTTAGATGAGATAACGGAGTGTTTTTTGGCCGAGTCAACAACAACTTTGTGCTTTTTTGGCCAGTCAACAAAAAGTTCAGGTATTATTTGGCTACCTATGTAGTTCAGGTATATTTTGGCCAAAATGAAAAAGTTGGGGTATTGTTTGGCATTTTTCCCAATAAACTTTGTTGTATAAAGAAATATGTAAAGGGTAAATTTTAAAATACAAAGGGAAGTGCCGACCAGAGATCTGGGGATTTAGGGGGATCCAGATTGTCACAAAAAGGACTTATAATCAAATCTAAAAAGAGATTGCATACCTTCTGATCTCCTTGCGCTTGATTTCTATATCCACTGAACTTAATTATTTTGCATGAGTCGTCTAGGTGCTTAACAAATGACAAGTGGTGGGTTTTCAAAAGCTTTTATAAAAGAATCTGCTAAACCCACGAAAAAAGTTGGCATTGATCGTCTCCTAGTTGTTGATTAATAGATATAGCCCAACTATATCTTCCTTCATTGATAACACTATTCACATTCTCTACATAATTAAAATGTACATAATTAGAGTCAGAGATGAAAATGGACATGATAATCTTCCTATTTATTTTTCTTAGATCTATAGTCAAAAAAGATTGTTTGCTTTGTTTTTTATTTTGGATATAAATCAAAGAAATCAATTGCAGGATTATGTCCTTTGACTCATGAAGTTTACTTTTATGTACGTTTGTTTCATATATATAAGTTTGATCAGCCTGAGTGAAAAAATAAATATTAAAGAAAAAGAAGAAGAGAGTATTATAAAATATCTATCACCAAAAAGAATCTAGTCCCATTTGTTCTCACCATTCTGCTTGTTGTCTCTTCTGTTTATTGTCGTATACCGTCTGATAACATTTCGGGTACTGACTTATTGTTATTCTCCCAGTTTTGTTATTATAATGGATATAGTATATCTTTTTAATAAAGGTATTTATTTTGTATTAAATAGGTTTTGGAATAAAAGACGGTGAAGGCAAGACGTGCTTCAAAACAAGTCCGTGTGAGCCGAGACATCGTCTCGTATATCCTCAAAAACCAAACTAAAATCTCTTATATCCCTATTTTATCTCCTATATCCCTATTTCATTAAACAGATTGGAAATTCCGAAAATACCCAGATTTGTTTTATTGGTTTAATTGGAAAAAACAGAAAATAAAAAAAAAATCTGAAAATCTCGAGCTCGCCGTCCTCCCCTCGCACTCGTTCTCCCCGACTCACTCACTCGCCGTCGCATTCACTTCCAGTCACCTCCGCCGCCGCATTCCGTCGCAGATAGTTGAAAACAGGTGCTGCATTCTTCTGTTTCCTCCAGCTGTATTTAGTAGAAATTAGGTTCTCAATTAGGTTTATGGCTTTCAAATTCAGATTCAATTGAGATTTGATGAATTTGGTACGCACATTGTTGTATTACCCATGTTTCTGGGTCAATTAGTAATCTTAATTGGTAAAAAAATGAATTTCAGTAGTTGAATGGATCGAATTGGCAGTACATTTGCAGTGGAAACCATTGATTTTGGGTATAACTAAGTAGAACTAGTAGAACTGATAAATGTAGTATAACTAGTAACACAGGTATTACTGAAAATGTGTAACTGGTATAACTGTGGATAACTATGGATAACTATGGATAATTTATTGAGTTTTTTGCATTGTTTTGGCAGGATACAATGACTACGCACGTGACCATATATTTTAAATGTCAATGTCGTATGTGTAGTGTAATTTTGAAGACATCAGTGGAGGAGATAACTTTGTCAGTGATAGAAGCTAGGATGTATAAGAAGCTTGGGTTAGATGAAAGTAAGGTTAAACTGGAGCTGGTCAGGGTCGTGGTCGTGATATCCAGTTAGAACTATATGACCTGTGCACAAAATATTACTTGACGGAGCTATGGGCATTGGCTTACTACAAGATGATTTATGTAGTGCCGGATAGGTCTGAATAGAATGTACCGGATTACATCAGAACACTGCATAAAAGGCAAGCCTATAAAGGTTTTTATTGGTTGTTATTTGGGAGAGGGTGTAGCGGTGAATGAATTTATTGTCATCTTTTGTGTTGTAAAACTTGTATGATTAGGACTCCTGCGTAAAACTAAGTATAAATGTGTCAAATATATTTGATTTGTCGCCATGTTTGAGTGCGAACGTATTTGATTTATTGCCATCTTTTGTGTTGTAAAACTTGTATGATTTGGACAACTGTGTAAAACTAAGTATAACTATGTGTAATATATTTGATTTATTCCCATCTTGAGTGCGAACATGTTACTACGTTGAACAATCCAAATTATCTGCCTAAACAATTATATCAACGGTAAAACGAAAATAACAAAGTTTTTATTAAGGTAACACTAGTAAAAGCTAATTTTGGGTGATTTTTAAATTAAATTAGTATTCCTTCTAAAAAAATAAATCAACGGTAAAACTAAAAAAACAAATTCGATTTTATTGTATTTACATATAATTATAACAAATATATGATTTTGATTTTTACATTTGATTTTTGTTACACAAGCCCAACATTTCTCCAATATACTTCCTTATACTTTCATGAACACTTTGTTGGTGACAACCAACTTAGTAAGGAAAAGTTAACGAAATTATGATTTCAAACATATTTTTCCATAAAACAATCAGTCTTACATGTTAAATCACTAAACGTAACTGTAAAACTACTAAAACATATTTGAAGGTTAAGTAATACTAAATAAAATGAAAAACACCAAAAGTAGAACTGTGAAGAAGTTTCGTACTACTACTATCTTAGGTATTACTAAGAAGGATTTTTGGAGGGAAATTTTGGAGGGAATTTTCACAGAATTTTTTGAAAAAAAATTTACTCTCTCATTTTCTCTCTCAAATCATTTTGTCATTTCTCATTCTCCATTTCTCTCTCCATTTTCCTCTCTCATTTTCTCTTATTTTCTCATTCTCTCTCTCAATTTCTCACATTTCTCACATTTTCTCATTTCTCTCTCTCATTTCTCTCATTTCCTCATAACTCTCTTGCTGTTTCTCCCATTTCTCTCTCACTTTTTTCTTTCTTCACGATCTCTACTATCCCTTCCATCTTGGATCCATATGAGGAGAAAATGAACAAGAGGGAGACGAAGAAGATGAAGCCACATGTGGATATGATTAACTAAATTAAATTCTCTTCGCAATCTTCCTTTCCTAAAACTTGTTCTCGGATGATATAAATAATTGTTTGTCAAGAGTTGTATCAGTTTATGTGTTTCTTAAGACTTATCCATTTTATGTTATTGTTTATACTTGTGGTTGGTAAGATTTATGTTGTGTTTAATTGTCTTTGTCTTTTCTATTCTAGCATTGCCCAACATAGTTCAAACTAGAATAAGAAGAATTACCACAACAAGTTCAACCAGTTCTAAACCAAAATGTGAAAACATCAAAAAAAAGGAACAAATAAACAAGTTCCAAAAAACGGCCAAAGTTCAGAGTTTCCCATAAAGTTTCAAACTTCAACCACAAAACAAGTTTGTCTTCACTCCCTTAAGAACTTCATATATGAAACACCTTGTCCCCAGCTTGATTTGCTTTTTGTACTCCGTTGGTAAGAAGTACATTCCAGCTGCCATGGTTCCCTCATTATCCTGCAAGAAACATTGAGTTCTACATCAGTTATACCAGTAGTACATCACAATTCCCAATAGTTTTCCCCAGTATTACCCAGTTTTCCCAACTTTTACTAGTTTTACAAAAGACTATCGCGACTAGTTTTACCAAATATTCCTAGTGTTACTCAACAAATAATTCAAATTTTTACCTAATATTCCCCAATTCTACATAGTTTTCCTTCGCACAAAACAATGGAAATGACACCAATCAACCAGTGGCTTCCTACTCGCCTACGATTTCTTCCTACCCCTCGGCGAGGTCGGCGATTCCTTCAGAATCTCATTCCGTTTAGCTCCTCTTCTTGTTTCCACCATTGTTGAGACGGCGAGGTCGACGATTTCTGATTTAGAGATGAGAGAAGAGGAGAACGAGACTCAAAAGAAGAGTCGGAGAAGAGGAGAGGAGTCGCGTGAATGTGAGAGAAAGGAGAGAAAGTTTCTGATTTTTTCCCCAAATTGACAAATTAGGGATTTAGATGAGGAGTTGGTTTAATTCCGGTTTATGTTTGGTAAAATTGTGATTCTTTTAAGTTGTCTTGGGTTTTATGTCTTTCCCTTTACTTTTGTATTTAAAATAATGTTAAAAACAAAAAAAAATAGAACGGGGACATGAGAGATTTGTCGAGATGATTTAGGGACATAGAAGACGATGTCTCGTGTGAGCCTCCCAACACAGGGGATGAAGGTTGCATTGAATTTTGTACGAGGATGCCGACGTTTAGATCAGGCAGTTGTGGTGGTTCTGCCAAAACCTGTTGTTGTTTCCCTTAATAAGTATATGAATGGCTAAGATAATTTAATAAATATTGGTGTATGTTTGAATAATAGCATCAATAGTTTTTGCGCGTGTTAAAAAAAATCAATTTAAGTATCGTTTCGCTAATTTTTCTCAGAATAAATCTATTATAAAACAGAATCATATCTATTTATAAAAATTTGTTTGAAACTATTTCATTATTATTTTTTGGACCTATTCATTATAACTGTAATAATCTAACATCTTAACAGATTATATTCTTCCAGATTTTCATATTAATAATCTAAGGTGTTATTAGATTTCAAATCAGATTAAATATTCGTGATATACATTATAGTTAATGATTATACTATCGAATATTGAATTTACATGTTTAAAGAAAGATCAATATCATTTATTTATATCTATTCTATTAATCCATAGACATTATATGGAATATATCAAGGGCTATTTGCAGAAATATAAATAAACAGAAATATATTTGTTGGAAGGGTGAGAGAGTGTTTGGAAACGTAATCATTATGTGGACCTTGTGACGTAAAAGACGGTTTCACCATTTTGATAATCGTAGCGGCAACAATATAAATCTCTCAGCACATGGGTTCAATAGAGATTGAAATAGTTTTATCTTCCTTTGGCTGATTCATTGGCGATGAGAGTCTCTCAACCAAAACATATAATGCTTCTTTCATCCACTAGTCTCTACAAGCTTCTCTAGCGTCCACTACGTTCATCTGTAATCCCAAGACTTTTTAGCTTCTATTTAAATTGTTGTAAAAGATCATTCAGTTTTGAGAGTGATAGACGAGTTTTAAACCCTATTTTCTTACTGCAAATGCACAGCAAATCGTAGTATTACTTAGGGGTCGATCCCACGAAGACCAAGTATTACACTATGGTTCTATAAGCTAGATTTAGAGCTAAGACAGATCAAGATGGTTTGGTTTCGTTGGTAGCAAGAAACTAATCTAAAATCGGATGTAAGAACAATATTAAGCAAGCGTTAGGTCAAGGCAATTCGCAGGAGATTCAGAGCAAAGGATCAAACAACTATTCAGGCAATGATTACACATAAGTCTAGAACTCAAACACGAAGATAATATCAATCCACTCTCGTGGCATCAATAACTTTATCTAACAACCTAAAATCCTAACTCTCGTTGGTTTTAGACATCGTAGACAAGCATTAAGGATAGGTTTGATTTGTTCACAATTCTCCAATACATCTACTCTCGCAGGTAATGAATAAATTGCTCACCAAAGTTTCTTCTAGCAACCTAGCAACTCTCGCTGTCTAAGTTAACCTAACATCAATGAATCAAGTGATCACATCGATCCAAGCATTAAGAACAACAAGGGTGAAGACATCGATTTATTAGCCTATTTGTGTTTAATCCCTTAGCTCATGAATTCCTTTGAAAACCCTAACCTAACTAAGAGATCTACTCAGACTAATTAAAGAAGAAGAAAGCAAAAAGATGAATGAAAATAAAGCATCGATATTAAAGTAAAAGAATAGGGTTCAGAAATCTTCTCCAGATGTTGCAGAGATTCTTCTCCCAAAAATAATACAAAGCTCTCTAGAGAATAGGAAAACTAGAGAAAAAAGGGAAAAGATGTAGAATGAGATAAGAGATGATAAAAAACCTAAAACTAAAGAGGAGTATTTATATCAGAAGGCATATGCGGCAGGAAAGGCGGCTGCTTCCTTTTAAAGTCGGCGGGATTAGGTTAAGTTGTCTCGTTTTAATTCTCTTCCTCGGCGGCGAGCATGTGCTCGTTTGGTGGCCAAAATTCGCGAGCATGTGCTCGCCGATTGGAGTTGGTGATACTTTGCAGGATTTTCCTTCTTTTCTTCAATTCTTGTTCTTTTCTTTTCAAAAGGTTCCAAATGCTCCAAACTCCAATAACAGCTCCAAAGCTACCTAAAATCTCCTGAAATAAACTCAAAAACTCTAAAAAGCAATTAGATAATAAGGTTAGTATGGGTCAAAATCCCAACATATCAATTCCCCCAGACTTAGATCTTTGTTTGTCCTCAAACAAACTAAAACCTAAACCGAGAAGAAAGAGTTGAAAATAGGGATCTCACAATCTCAATCAGAATAATCGCACCAACTGTTTAAACCTGTAATCCACATTCTTTATGAACCAATCCAAATATCGACCACCATGTACTTCTCCTTAGCCACATCGCAGTTTTTCCAGATTAACTCCACAAAATCTCAACTTCATCAACTATCCTTCATTGCATAGAGACTAACAATGCTTCCAATGTCAAGAACCTTATAGACTCTTTCCCATACTATACCTTGACAAATACAACCATGTAATCCACCTATTTGGTACTCTTTCTTTCCCCTAGACTTATTCTTTTCTCATACTCTGCATTGATCTTTTGATCATCTCTTTTTTTTTTTTACGATTTCCTTTTCTTTTTTTTTTCTTTTTTTTTATTGCAAAGGTGTGACGAATAATGGGGTCATGGGAAATTTTCCTCTCTCTCGTTTCCACCTTTGTGTGATCATTCCTTTCGAAGTAAAATAATGGGGTCATGGGAATTTTCCTCTCTCTCGTTTCCACCTTTGTGTGATCATTCCTTTCGAAGTAAAATAATGGGGTCATGGGAAATTTTCCTACCCCTTTACTCAAAAGAAAATCATCTCATCTTTTCATTTGTTTCTCAGGATTTTCAGAATAAGAAAGAGGAGTACCATAAGCTTTTCACAATAGCTGTCGATGTCAGGTATGAATGAGAGAATCAAGCTCTTTGATCACCAGCTACAGTTGAAAGACCTCCGTAAATAGCTCAGGTCTGTAAAATCTGCTGGAAATATGGGTGTTTCTAGTGGACTGGTCGGACCTTGGATTTTTCATTAGTCTTAGCTGAATATATCCTAAAGATATGGTCACTAAGTAAAAACAGCCAGCTCAACACTCTAAAAGATAGTTCATAAATCCCAATCAAAACCTTGACCCAATAAAACACACTGACTCTAAATAGAAAATAAAGAAGACTCGATAAATAAATAAAGTGTTGACTCAAGGCACGACCCTCCCCCAGACTTACTTCACACCGTCTCGGTGTGAAAATGAGCCAGAGAAGAGGTGTAGAAAACTTACCTGGGTCGGCAGGGCAGAGCATCAAGGCGGAGCAGGTGCTCCAGGACAGAAGCGGGTGCTCGCCCGAGTTTTTTTTTTTTTTTTTTTTTTTTTTTTTTTTTACTGAAACAACGAAAACCATAACCAAAAATTAGTAGCAAAAGAAAAAATAAATGTTAGAGACACTTACCAGTGGGTTGCCTCCCGCCAAACACTTGGTTTAAGTCATTAGCTTGACTTTGGTGCCATGTATCAATCAGGTGGGGCTTCAGAGCTTGCTCCAAAACAAGCTCCACAATCAGACATCCTCATGTTCAGAACTCTACTCAGCATTCCATTCATAACACCAATACCCTTCTCTTTCAACTCTGATGGAAGAATAGCTCTAACTCTAGAGAAAGGTTTAGGACGACCTTTGCACTTCACCTTGTAGTCAACCGAGTTTCCATCATATCCTTGAGGGATCAAAGTAATTTGAGGACCTACCGTCATCTTTTTGCACTGCATGTTTCCCTGCGTCCTTGTCTTCTCCCTAAACTTCCCGGGTGGTGGAGCAGGTGCTCGCGGGATTGGAGCATGTGCTTCTTCTCTATCCACTGCTGAGATGCAGAGGCGTGTGTGGTGGTTCCTGTAGGAATGGCCTTGTAGAAAACCGTTTTGTCGATCTTGGAAAAACAGACTCGCTTATTAGGCATATCAATGATTGCACCCACTGTATCCATGAATGGTCTTCCGAGAAGAGCAATGCATATCATACCCTTCTCGCATCTCCGCAACCTGAAAATCGGTTGGAACTAGGCAATCCCCTATTTGGACAGGTAGATCGTGAATGCTGCCAGACGATGTTGTTGAGGAGGAGTTTGCAAATCGAAGATTCATTTGACTATGCCTTATCTCAGAGATTTTCAACTTCTCTGCAAGAGCTTTTGACATGAGATTGACACTAGACCCAGAATCACAAAGAGCTTCTTTGAATTTAACTCCTGTAATGGAGCACGGGACCAAGAATTTCCCAGGATCTTCAACCTTAGGCAATACCTTCAATGGTTGTGGTGGCACCTTAGGAGTGTACACCCTCTCTGGAATCACTGCGGATTTCAGGGTGAAAGTGGCCTGTGTAGCCTGGTCGAGCACGTGCTCTGCGGATCTGTGGAGGTGCTCTGTTGTGTCGTCTTCGAGAATATCAACGGATGAGGTTGATGCTCTAGCTCATGCTGTACGGTTGTTTGCACCATCGCTTTTACGGACACCTTGATTTCCACCGAGCAGGTGCTCGCCGGGTGGGAGCACGTGCTCCGTGGTCACCTCTTTTGCTTTTGCCGATTTTGGAAATGAAGCTGCAGATGCGTGTAGTGTCTTTCCACCGCGCAATTCGATGGCATTGACGAATTCTGCCTTAGATTTTTCAACCTTCCCAGGAAGAGTTCCTTGTGCCCTCCTAATCGATTCGGCAGTCTGCACAATCTGATTGTCAAGCTGCTTCATGTGAGTCCACACAGCCTCAAACTTATTATGGAGATCATTGTACATGCCGTCCACCTTAACATTGATCTCATCAGTAGATTTCTGTTGGTTGAGTAAAACCAAGTGCATAAGAGACTTCAGCTCATCTTGAGAGTTAGACGCATGAGCTTGAAAGCTTTGATTCTCCACATAGCCTCCATTCAAGTAGTTCACCTCAGCATACGGCTCATCCCTTTTGTTCGCACAAAGCTGGACACTTCCCTGATTTCTTTTCAACAACAGGTCCACTTTTGCTGCCAGCTCATCAATCTTCTGCGATTCCACACTGTTGACATATCTAGGCTCATCATACTCATGGCAGTGATTTCCAGAACTTGTAGCCAAGTTATCAATCAGCTCAAACGCACCCTTCTTGGACCTGGTGTAGAAATTTCCATTGCTGGCTGCATTCAGGGCGTTTCTGCTGTCCCAATCAACACCATCATAGAAAGTGCTCAAGATCTGCTCATCGCTGAACCCATGATGAGGGCACTCTCTTCTATACTCCTTAAATCTCTCCCACGCCTCGTTGAAGGTCTCTCCAGAGCGTTGCTGAAACGAGGATATCTTGTTCCTTAGAGCTGCGGTTTTGGACTTGGTGTAGAACTTGTCCAAGAACGCCGATCTAGCCTCAGCCCACGTCACCAAAGATCCAGGTGGTAATGACTTCAGCCAGTGTGAAGCTTTTTCCGCAAGAGAGAAAGGGAAAAGCTTGCCCTTCAGGAAATCCGGAGGTACACCATTCGAACCGGTTGTGCTGCAGATTTCTTCGAAGTCGTCAATATGGTCCATCGGATTTTCTGCAGGTAAGCCGTGAAACAAGTGTTGCTTCACCAAGGTGATCATCTGAGGTTTGATCTCGTAGTCCTGCCTCTAAATTGTTGGTGGAATGATGGCGGCTCTGTTTTGGTAGTAAGCATGAGGCGCATGAATGTCCCCAATGGCAGTCTTTTGCTGTGGTTGCAGTTGCTTTTGCAACTGTTGCATCTGCTGTTCTATCCTTCGAATTTCAGCAGCTACATAGCCACTAGCAGCTCGCTCGTCGGTTTCGTCGCCCATGTTGGCTGGATCCGACTTCTTCTTCTAATCAGCTCGTTCTAACCTTGCTATCTCCTGATTTTCCTGAGACACACAAGAGAAGAAAAGAAGAACAAGTTAGTAAATCTTAGACTAAAAATTTCGCCGAAAACCAAAGGTAATAATTTGGTCCCCGGCAACGGCGCCAAAAACTTGATAGACGAGTTTTAAACCCTATTTTCCTACTGCAAGTGCACAGCAAATCGTAGTAGTACTTAGGGGTCGATCCCACGAAGACCAAGTATTACACTATGGTTCTATAAGCTAGATTTAGAGCTAAGACAGATCAATATGGTTTGGTTTCGTTGGTAGCAAGAAACTAATCTAAAATCGGATGTAAGAACAATATTAAGCAAGCGTTAGGTCAATGCAATTCGCAGGAGATCCAGAGCAAAGGATCAAACAACTATTCAGGCAATCATTAAACACAAGTCTAGAACTCAAACACGAAGATAATATCAATCCACTCTCGTGGCATCAATAACTTTATCTAACAACATAAAATCCTAACTCTCGTTGGTTTTAGACATCGAAGACAAGCATTAAGGATAGGTTTGATTTGTTCACAATTCTCCAATACAACTACTCTCGCAGGTAATGAATAAATTGCTCACCAAAGTTTCTTCTAGCAACCTAGCAACTCTCGCTGTCTAAGTTAACCTAACATCAATGAATCAAGTGATCAAATCGATCCAAGCATTAAGAACAACAAGGGTGAAGACATCGATTTATTAGCCTATTTGTGTTTAATCCCTTAGCTCATGAATTCCTTTGAAAACCCTAACCTAACTAAGAGATCTACTCAGACATAATTAAAGAAGAAGAAAGCAAAAAGATTGAATGAAAATAAAGCATCGATATTAAAGTAAAAGAATAGGGTTCAGAAATCTTCTCCAGATGTTGCAGAGATTCTTCTCCCAAAAATAATACAAAGCTCTCTAGAGAATAGGAAAACTAGAGAAAAAAGGGAAAAGATGTAGAATGAGATAAAAGATGATGAAAAACCTAAAACTAAAGAGGAGTATTTATATCAGAAGGCATAGGCGGCAGGAAAGGCGGCTGCTTCCTTTTAAAGTCGGCAGGATTAAGTTAAGTTGTCTCCTTTTAATTCTCTTCCACGGCGGCGAGCATGTGCTCGTTTGGTGGCCAAAATTCGCGAGCATGTGCTCGCCGATTGGAGTTGGTGATACTTTGCAGGATTTTCCTTATTTTCTTCAATTCCTGTTCTTTTCTTTTCAAAAGGTTCCAAATGCTCCAAACTCCAATAACAGCTCCAAAGCAACCTAAAATCTCCTGAAATAAACTCAAAAACTCTAAAAAAGCAATTAGATAATAAGTTAGTATGGGTCAAAATCCCAACATATCAGAGAGACTAATAATTAAAGTATGATTTGTCTTTTTTGAGAAGGAGAAGGAACCCAACTCCTACGAGCTCTCCACCACTGGAACCCAACTCGGACGAGCTTCCGTTTCGGTATATATATATTTCTATGATTAGACGGTAACAAATATGTTACTCGTAAATTGGGTGGAGGTTGGATTATTCACTGTCTCATCATTTGTGGCTTTGAGATTTTTAAGCACGGGGAGTTTACACTTATGGCTTTGCGATTTTTAAGCAAGGGGAATGTACCCATTACCGTAACATAGACATAGGTTGTTGACGTGATGAATTGACAAATAATTGAGACAAAAACTTATAGTGTTTAACAATTTTGTTATCTAACAGTGGTACGACTATCCTTGCGACCGTCTGAGGCGACACCAAGATGCTTATATGAGGGTTCCTGTGAAATGTTGATTAAAGTTAGAGCATATGTATAGGTCAGGAGGAAAATTTACTCTGTACAAATCATAGTACCCGATACATATGTTGTTGTAGGGTAAGGTGGCAACGAAATAGGAACTCTACCTCTTCCGGGTCCAACGATTTCAGAATTGCATCGACCCACTTGGTTTTATGGTAACAGTTTAGCCTTTTCCCACCAGGCTCGTGGCCAGCGGCGAACTTTCGTTCCAGCAACACTATTTCTTCCATCTACAGTTTAGCAATTGTTTGATTTATGTGAAAGAAAGACGAAAATAACAGAGTTAGCGGCTAGACCTATAGCTTAATAGGCTGTAGGGGTGAAACTGTGATATTGAAAAAATGAACAGTGGGCATATACGTTTCCTTAAATTAAATTTGCGTTGTGTACATTAGTGCCAATTACTCATAAATCAATATCATTTGATTAAAAGGTTGTTTAGGAAAAGACCAATATCATTTGTTTATATCTATTCTATTAACTCAAAGACATTATATGAAAAGACCAATATCATTTGTTTATATCTATTCTATTAGTTCAGGGACATTATATTAAATAGATTTTTAAAATAATTTGATTGAATCAATTATTTTTATAAACCATAAAATCAAATTGTGGTAATATATACACAGAAAGTAACATAAAATATATTTAGTAAATATATACAGAAAGTAACATAAAAGTATATTTTTTATTATTAATTTGGTATATATATATATATATTACTCACATAGTAAGACATATTGATGTTTTTATAATTACGGGGTTTTATAATTTGTTTTATTAAAATATGTAAGATATTTAGACAATTGAAAAACGGGATAAAAAGACTAATTAGTTCATTTTAATTTTCAAACCATTAAAAATTATTAAGATGTGACAAGGTTGACGGATTATCATATTTTAATTTTCCTAGATATATAAAAAAAAATTAATTATAAAAATTAGAAAATAAAAATACAAATACAAATTAATAGAATATACTATATAATTTTATCATATACTTAAGAAAAATTACCATTACATCTCAAATTATAAAATTAATATTTGAATTAATAGTAAAAACTATCATTATTTTAATTTTTTAAGATGTCAAATGTTACAAATGAAGACTTTACTTTGATGAAATTGAAAATATCTAAATTTAGACTGATAGATTTCTAATTCAATAAAAATTTAAATACTATACATTATCCGATAATATATTGGACGAGTTGGGATTAATGTTTTTTGCGATTGATGTCTATCACGAGTTGTTTCATCGAATATACAAAATATTTGGAATAATGCAAGTCAGTTTAAGAGGACAAATTATCACATCTCGATTATGAAAACATTAGCAAACCTTTGTTACTCCACACTAGATTAAAATAATGGATTAATCTATTAATCTTTTTGGATTATAAAAATATATAAAAAAAACTTAAATGAATACAAAATGGATTAAATAGATGAATTAGACTATTATGACATATTGACACATATAAATCTGTTATGATTTTTATATAAAAGTTTCGATTTTTAAAATAATTCTATTAACTCCAAACATATTGAACTTATGAAATATAATTTTTACAGCGTTATTTTGTTATAGAGTAAAAATCATAAAAATTAAAACAAACTAAAAATATTGTTCGTCTTTAGATTGAGTTAAAATTTAGCAAACTATATAATACATCTATATGTAAAATAAAACTATCAACACATCTAAATTTTTTATCCCATATTCTCTTCCAAATTTATTATATATACTTTTCATAAATTTTCTAATCTAAAAAATATAACTTTCATCCAAATTTTGATTAAAAAACAACTTTCACCCAAAATGATGTTCAAAATCTCAGCTTTTGGGGCTTCTTAAACTATACCCAACTCAGCTTTTTTTAGTTTGGTTTCGAGTGGCCACGTTGTACATAAAATATTAGGCTGTTTTGTTTTCCTTCCTTCCTCTCGAAAATTTTATTTACGAAATCTTTTGATTGACCCTGCAAAAAACAAACCCAAAAGTAAAACCTACTAACGCAACTTGTACTGACAACTTGGGCCTGAATCCTCCAAAAAACCCAAAATTGAAACAACCTAACAAAAACTTTTCGGACAAGTTCCCACGTATCTATTAATTTAAATATATACTAGAACCGGACTCGCGCGTCGGCGTGCGGGACTATATTTTATTTAATATTGAATTTTTCAAATTTAAAATTTAGAGTTTATGAATTATAAATATAATTATAAAAGTATGTGTTTCACCTAATAACATTAAAACAAACATTAAGAGCGAGATGATATTATTTAAATTGGAATTATACGAATCTTGTCACTATTAGAGAGGTTTTTTATGTCTTTGTTAAAAGTCGAGAGTAAGACTGTTGTTTTAAACGGTCAAGAAATACGCGAGAAGAATAAATTAAAAATTACATCTATGAAATTAAAATATAAGTTAGAGTAAATATCAAATTTGAAAATGGAATATTTCGAAAAGTTAAAGTAAAATTTAGATAATAATGTTAAGACTGGTATTCATATTTGTTAATATTTATTACATATACTGCTAATAATATATTTTGTCAATTTTTTTTTTTTTAAAAAAACCCTAAATAGAATAGTATTATGTATTTTTATTTTGTAAAAATTAGTCAAAAAATTCAATTTATAAATTCATCATTAAAATTTGATTTTAAAATTTAATTTGAATATCATTTTTATCCTATAAAGGAGGAGTCCTTTATTCTTTTGTTTGATGGATCATTGTTGATATTCATTTAGATAATAATGTTAAGGCTGATATTCATATTTGTTAATATTCATTACATATACTGCTAATAATATATTTTGTTAACTTTTTTAAAAAAAAAAACTAAATAGAATAGTATTATGTATTTTTATTTTGTAAAAATCAGTAAAAAAAATTCAATTTATAAATTCATCTTTAAAATTTTATTTTAAAATTTAATTTGAATATCATTTTTATCCTATAAAGGAGGAGTCCTTTATTCTTTTGTTTGATGGATCATTGTTGAGTTATTTGTGTGAATTCATTGGTTTTAGAAATCTTAACTTGAAAATAAACATATAATAATTTAAATTACTTAAATTGCTAGAGTAATAATCTAGAAGAAAACATAAGAATTAAAAGTGTTGCTAATTTTATTTTGAATTGACTATAATAATATATATTTTATATTAATTTCATATTTATAGTATGATTATATAATATCTATAGATTTATATATATATAGTTTTAATTATTTTAATATATAATATTATAGTTTGAAAAAATTAACAGACCCATAATATATATATATATATATATTTGAATGTAATTTCACATTTATAAAAAATATGCTAACCCGTTAATATATTAGTTATTTTTAATGTCATATATTAATTAAATATCTTAACCCATATTATTGTTATTTAGATATTTTAATAATAGAAACTACAAAAACCCTGTAATTATATTAAAAAATTAACTTGTTTCACTATATCATTGAATAATATATATATATATATAGACTTAGTTTTAACATTTTCATTCTATCAAGTTAAAATATATCAATCTAATTAAAGAATTTTATTTTTCCAAGTTAAAAATTTATATTTTATAAATTATATTTTACTAACATTATATTTAATTATTTATGTATGTTTTTATTTATTAATAATTGAAGTATGTTCAAAAACATATTTATTTATTTTAATTTTGTAATTTATAAAAATAATTGATGTGTTATAATATTTACTTATATTTATTATTTGATTTAATAATTTAATATGAATTATTTTATTTATTTTCGTTTTTAATTAATAAGGAAAGTGGGACCCATTATTTTATATTGTTTGGATACATATTTAGTAGAGATAATGTTAATTTCCATAATCATAAATGTTTATCTCAACTTCTAATCTGAACCGTTTATCTCAACTTCTAATCTGAACCGTACATTATAAATGATATGATAATGACAATAATACCCTTAATGAAAATCTTTAAAAAACAAAGAAACACAATGGCACATTTCGTAATATAACACATGACTAAAGGTTTTTTTACTATGGGACTCCTGTTTTAATATAGTAGAAGATCTATAATGCTCTAAGAGAGTCCACATCAGATTTTCATTTTAAAACAACCAATGTATCATTCCACATCAACATTTAAACTAAAGAAAATTTCTAAATTTTATAATTGTATTATTAGTAGAATAATGCATAAGACAAAGAAATTATCTATAAATTTTTACTAAACAACAAATTAACTTAATATTATATTAAAAAAATTTCTAATTTAAACTATAAGATAAAGAAATTATCTATAAATTTGTATTAAATAGAAAATCAACTTAATGTTAGATTTGGATTCATTTTGATTTAAAATAATGATTTCATTTGTAAAGTCAACTATATATAATCTACAATGGTGACAAAAAAAACTTAGAATATATTTAATAAAAGCTACATATTAGAATTTTAAAAACAAATAGAAAAAGTAACCAAAATATCTACAAATTTATATTAAAAAAAATTAACTTAATATTATATTAAGAAAATTTCCTAATTGAAGATGATTATCTCAATTACATAATTTATCATATATAACTTAGAATAAGTATGGTACTGCAAAGGGATTGGGGAAGCAGACCAGATGATGGGGATACGTAATATACGGTGTAGTCTTTCGCCGTTACACGCGGAATTTGAAGCCTTAATTTGGGCAATGGAATGTATGTATACACTACAACGTATTCCACTGGTTTTTGAGACGGATTGCTCTGATTTGGTTAAGATAGTGTTTTCTCCATTGGAGTGGCCGGCATTTTCTATTCATTTAGAAGAATTCCACTATTGGAAGGAACTCTTGGAAATTTTCAGCTGAAGCTTATATCCCGGACGAAAAATGGAAAAGCAGACAAGATGGCGAGAAGTGCACGTAGTCATCCCACAGAATTGGTCTATATTGATTCAATTCCACCACGATGGCTTACTCTGGATGTTTAGTTTATTTTAGTTCTTTGTCGACAAAAAAAAAAAAAAAAAAAAAAAAAAAAAAAAAAAAAAACTTAGAATAAGTATTGTTGACCAAAAAATACAGATCAAATATAATTATAATAAAATTTCTATATAGGTATATTTCTTTGTTTGATAATGACTTTAGTGAAATCCTATAATAATAAGATTGACATTATATTATTTTAAGCTTACTAATTTAGCCAATTTAATATTATACTAATAAATTGTCATTATATACTTTTAAAATTTTTTATATTAGCTTTTAAATAATCAAATAAATATTCCAAATTATTATCTTAAATTAATTGTTTTTTGTATATTTTGTTTTAGTTAGTAGTAAAGGTTTTTAAATCCTGAACAAATACTATAAAAATGAAAGATTACATTAAAAAATCATTAATTGATATGGAATGGTAATTGTGAAAAGGAAATCTATATCTCGGAAATATTAATTTTATACTTTTAGAGTTTCAATTGATTTTTGTTTTTATAATTTAAATCTAAATATCATATACATTATTTAATCCTTTATCATTTAAATGTAATGGATATGAGATTATGTTAAGAATCATTTTTATTATTATTTAATAAATTTTTATGTAATAGATTATGCAGTATTGTAATTAATGGTGAAACTAATTAAAAATTTTGTTCATTCACTTCACTTGCTTTTCAAATGCTTCTAAAACTGATTTAGTTTTTGTTTCTTCATTTATAATTAGAACCACTTAACCAAAAAAAGAACATACTGAGTTTATGAAATTATTAAGACATTTGATGGATTTAAAAAATAATAATAATAAGAGTTTCTTTAGAGCTTCAGAGAAAGAAATATGACGTGATATAAAAAATTAGTATACCATATTTAGAATGTTTGCATTTAGTTTAATCGTTATATGATATACTAATAATTATAATTAACTTTAAAATTTTAAAATTTGTCAATATGATTGAATTTATTGTGGAAATTGAAAATTTTCTATAAAGTTATTATTCACAATATAAATTTAAACGTATCTAGTATCATCTTCTTCGTTTAGTAGCTTGTTGATTAGCTTCCTTACGAGTGTAAAGCAGATTGATCTTGCTCTTGTACCATTCGAGAATCTACTGAATGTTCTCTCCCCTGACACATCGCCACAATGGTGAAGTCAGGGTAAACCATTCCTGTGTTCATTTCGTTTATCTTGCTATGTTCTTGTTCCTTGCAAATCAACAAATCAAAGTACAAAACCATTCCTGATCTAAACATAAGCTAATCATGTTTTCTTTTCTGTAGTTTTGTGTTGAGTGTGGTGATCATAATACTACAATCACCACAGATTGTCAACACATATGCTGTATGTCTTGTCAAAACAGAGAAATCAACCAACATATGACAGGGAGAAGTGCTTGACAAAATTCACTTACCGATAAACCATATCATCATTCTCATACATATACAATAGGATAACTAAGACTAGATATACAGGCCCTGTTCCGGGTAGAGTCGCTGGTCGCAGCGGCAGCGATCACCATTTATAACAGATAAATGAATTGATCTCCTCTGGATTTAATCGCAGCGATCGTTTATGTCACAGAAAACGAAGCATTTTAATCACTACAAGAAAACATCAGCATTGCGACGGCCAGATCCGTCGCAAACCCATCGCAACATGGGTATTGCGACAGAATTGCGACAGAATTCAATCCATCGCTATTCGCGCGTTGCAAAGGCCAATCCGTCGCAACCACGTCACACGAATTGCGACGAAAATGAAAACGTCGCAAATCTGCGACGGAAATGAGATCTGTCGCAAACCCATCGCAACATGGTTATTGCGACAGAATTGCGACATAATTCAATCCATCGCTATATGCTCGTTGCAAAGGCCTATCCGTCGCAACCACGTCACACGAATTGCGACGAAAACGAAAACGTCGCAAATCTGCGACGGAAATGAGGCAGTCGCACATTTGCGACGAAAAATAAGACGTCGCAAACCTGCGATGAAGTTGCAACGAAATTTGTAGTCGCAAATTACACTGTCGCAAAGTTTTATTTTTCGTCACAATAAGAAGTTGTCAAACTGTTGCTACGTTGTGACAGCTTCGCGACAGTATATGAAGTTATTTGTTGCAGATCCGTCGCAAAAAAAGAACAGGTTTTCATAAATTTATCACATTTGCCGCAATTTTGGAAATGCTATACGACGGATTTGCGAGGAAACCAGAAAAAATTATTAAAAAATATAAAAGAAATAATATTTTATAAATTTAAAATTTAATACAAAAGAGTTTTTTTTTTTGGCAAACAGAGTATTTATTATATAACTAGGGAAAAAGACTAATGTTGGTTCCATCATCTTTCCCATTTCCATCGTCGTTCCTGGTTCCATCGTCGTCGACTTCGTTCCCGCTCCCGGTGGATGTAGAAGATTGGGGCATCAAATTCCCAAATATAGAAGCCGCACCGGAATCTTTCCCCACTATATACTGCAAAAGCTTCTGCATGTTATCGCCAAGCTCTGTAATAACTTTAGCCTGGCTATTGATGCTTTGCTGCTGGCTTTGTATGATATCTTGGAGATGAGGATCTGTCCCTCTTTCGAGGAAAGTAAAAGAAGGAGAGCACTCGATATCTGCCTGTAAAGAACCAACTCCAAAAATCCTTCCTCTTTTCCGAGGAGCGCACTGAAAAAAAAAAGAAATAATAAATAAAATATTTTAAAATAGGATTGAAATAAATATAAAAAAAATAAAATACCTTCACGAAAATTTTAAGCTTCTCGAACGGAGTAAGAACAGGAACAGAACCGACACTCGTGGGATCTTCGGAAGTCTGGGTGAGGTCATTCATCTGCGAGGTGACATCGTTGTTGAGCTGCTCCGAAGTTTTGTCCACAAACGTACCGTCCGGATTGCGTTTGGTTTCCTCGAGAATTTTAAGCAAATCCGGGACAGAATCACCGGTCCGCTCACACTGAAAAATTATAATCAACTATAATGATCTATATAATAAGAAAATTAAACCTTAAAAATTAAAAACTTACTTGCTTCCTTGCCCGAGCTTTGAAAGATGTTCGTCCGGAACGATGCGTAGAAGCTTTTTTACCGGGGGAACACCGGATAAACGTGAAGATGAGGCTTTCGCACTCTTTGACTGAGATGCAGGCAACTCCCAATAAGCGACCAAACCATTCCAGACACCAGGATCAAGCCACTCGGGGCGGGGTTTTCTAGCCTTCCAGTCTCCCTTCCACCGACATATCTGATTTCTCATCTGGGTGCCAAACTTCTTCCTAAACTCCGCTTTCACCAATGTGCCAATAACATTATCCCAATGATAATGTTGCTGTAAGAAAACAATAAAATTGTGAATAAGCCATTAAAAAAATTAAATTAAAAAAATAATACAAAAATAGTAAAATCTTACAGCGAAAGTCTTAAACCACCGGTCAATGGTAGTGCTCTGAGTGCTGGATATATTAGGAGCCGCTTCTTTAAGATCATATTCAAAGATAGCTCGGACGGTGGTAGCTACCGAACCGTCGTCATCAAACCTACAAAACGAAGTGTTTAATAGACAAAATAAGTAATGTAAATTTTAACAATAAATTAATTAATTACCATAATGTCCCCGGCGGACGCTTCGGATCTAGCTTTGGCAAACGATCATGGCCGGGACTAGCAAGAATATCACCGACCGTAAGATGAGCGAAAATATCAGGAGCCGGACGAGCCGGTGCGGCCTCATGTTGCGCTTCTTCTTGGGTTGCGCGAAAATTGTGCGACATCTGAGGAGAAGAAGATGAAGTTGGTCCTCCGAGGTGCAAAACAGGAATAGGCGACCCTGCGCCGGCGGTCTGAGAACTCGTACTCGCACTCGTACCTACTCCACGTGTACCAGGTACCAAAACATTCGACCTATTTATGTATGTCGAATAATGGTTAAGAGCGTGCTGTTGTGACATCTATAAAAAAACAATTGTTAGATTCAACAATTTGAAAAAAATTTAAAATATGTTAAAAAAAAATAAAAAATTAATTTTCTGATATCATATTAATATACAAAATTTATAGAATTCCAATGGTCATAACACAAATTAAAAAAAAATTCTAATGGCTATTAAACGGCTAATGAACGGTTATATATTTCTTCTTCATTCATATATTATAATCATTATTAAATTTATGTTTTTACATTAAAACTAGTAATTAATTTTATGATGTCATATTAAATTAAAAAATTTATACTTACAACGGCCATAGGACAAATAAAATAAAAATAAAAATCTATACCGTCTATTAAACGGCTAATGAACGATTATATATATATCATTCATTCATATAATATAATCATTATTAAATTTATGTTTTTATATTAAAACTAGTAAAAGATTTTCTGATATCATATTAAATTAAAAATTTATACTTAAGACAAATTAAAAAAAAATTCTAACGAACATTTAAAACGCTAATGAACAATTATATATATCATTCATTCATATATATAATCATTATTAAATTTATGTTTTTACATTAAAACTAGTAATTAATTTTCTGATATCATATTAAATTAAAAATTTAAACGTACAACGGTCATAAAACAAATAATTTTTTTTTAAAAAACTTCTAACAAACAGTTAAACGGCTAATGAACGGTTATACATATCATTCATTCATATATTATAATCATTATTAAATTTATGTTTTTAAATTAAAAGTAGTAATTAATTTTCTAAGAAGGCTAATGAACAGTGTCAAAGGCCTATCCGTCACAACCACGTCACACGAATTGCGACGGAAACGAAAACGTTGCAAATCTGCGACGTAAATGAGATCCGTCGCAAACCCATCGCAACATGGGTATTGCGACAGAATTGCAACAAAACTTTGATATGTAGTAAAGTTATTATAATCGTAATGAACGCGAGCCTACAGTAATTAGAAAACTATTAATCTTCGAGCGATGGTTTTCCATTTTTGCCATATCTTTAAATAAGATATATTTATTTGTTTATAAAGATTTTTTTTTGACGGTTTGAAAAGTTATTTCCCCCTTCTCCTCATTATATTGATCGACACGCACATGTAATATACAGTAAAGTCTGATAGAATTAAAAAATCAATAAATTCTCAACTTTTTGAATAATACAAGATTTTAGCGGGAATTACAAATTTATCACACCAATAACATAAGAATTTAAATGAATTACAAAATCATCATACCAATAACACAAGGACTTAATAAAAATATAAAAATCCATAAACCGATAATATAGAATGCTAAACTCTAAAAACCTTTAGAAATCACCTTCCCAATAACTGTACGTTTAGTTAGATTAATGAACTTATATGTTTATGTGATAAACTTTAAGCATACTCATGTTTGAATGATAATACATTTGACACGCCAAAAAAAAGAAAATATGATAGTACTTACCGGCGAGTGGAGAAGGCGGTGGAAAGACCTGTGGGTAGGAGAAAGAGAGATTCAATTATATATAGATGCAGAGAATGGGAGAAGGAGATCCGAGAGAGAGAGGGAGAGAGAGACAACTTACAGGCGAGTGCAGGGGCGGACCTAGGAGTAAAATTCAATGGGGTCAAAATATTAATTAACTAAAAAGTAATTGTTATATAGGTTAAAGGAGGACTCGATCTCAAATTTTGATGGATTCAATAGAAGGTTTTTACCAAAAATGCTGCTGCTTTTTTATTGTTTTTGCATATATATAAAAGCTTTTTAATATTTAACTGGTGTCATGTGACACCAGATTACCCATAATGGTGTCACGACCCTTTTTCCCCCACCACCTCTCCTCCACCATCATCACCCCCTTTTTCTTTTCCTTTCATCTTTCCCCCACCCATATTTCCCCCTTCCTTCCTTCCATCTTGAGCAAGATAGAGAGAGAGAGAGAGAGAGAGAGAGAGAGAGAGAGAGAGAGGGAGAGAGAGAGAGAGAGAGAGAGAGAGAGAGAGAGAGAGAGAGAGAGAGAGAGAGAGAGAGAGAGAGAGAGAGAGAGGGAGGAGAATTGCCTCGGCAGCCACCGTAATCCGCCTCAGCAGGGGCGGACGTACGTTGTGGGAGTTGGGGCACGTGCCCCATACTGATTTTCAAATTTGCACAATTAGTTATTATACATGTAACATTAGATAGTTTAGCTAGTTAAAAATGTCTTAAGATTGAAAGTCGTTCTATGTTTTATGCTCCTGTTTTGGATTTTTTTTTTAATATCAAAACTCACTTTTCATTTTCTACATCTATCCATATTTCAATTTGTTTTCAGTATTATTCAATATTTTCAATTCTTTATCATGATTCATTTTTTTAAACATTGAGTAGCATGTTATATTTTGCAGTTTCTTTGTAATATATTAGTTTACACTTTTTAATATAGTAATTTAGATTCATTAAAGTAACTTATACAATCTATTTATGAATTAGGTGAGGCAGTATTTAGTAAACCTAGCAAATTATATGATTTTGTTTTAGTATATGAATATTTTAAAATTTAATTATTTTAAATAAAACTATTTATTATAACCCATAATTTATTTAGAGCTCATATATATGTAAGAAAAATAAATCACTAGAAATATTTTTTAATAGTTTTTAAAATTTATATGAATCTCAAGATTTAGAGTATACTTTTTATTTTAATTAATATTTATTATATTAAAAAATTATTTGTGCCCCATATAAAATAATTTTGTGCATCCGCCCCTGCGCCTCAGCCATCCCGGTAAACCGTTTTTCCGATCTGTCTCTTTTTGGCCGTTTAGTAAATCGATCGTATCTTTCTAACCGTTCCGAATCTGACAAATCTGAGGCCATCACCGGATTCATCTCGACGAAACGAGTCCGTAGACACCAAAATCGTGCCGAACTGCCGCCGGACGCGCCCGCAATCGCCGTTGGAAGCTCTGTGCGTGTTGTCCACGCGTCGCCGTCGACCGCCGCCGCCGTTGACCGCCGCCGCCGTTGACCGCCGCCGCCGCCATTGACTCGGTGACTCGCTCGAGTTGACTCAGTGACTCACTGGGTTGACTCGGTTGGGTTAACGGGTCGGGTTATCGGGTCGGGTTATCGGATACAGGTCGGGTTATTGGGTCGGGTTATCGGATCCGGGTTGGGTAACCGGGTCGGGTTATCGGATCCGAGTTGGGTGACCGGGTCGGGTCGGGTCCGGTTGACCGTTGACTGGTTTGACCATTGACCGTTGACCGTTGACCGTTGATCGTTGACTTTGACCGTTTTGACCTGTTAACCGTTTTTCGCCGTTCGAAAGCCGTTCTGACTCGAAATTTCGTTCTGATTTCAGATTCAGTGTCCGTTTTAGCATCCGGAGTTCAGAAGCCGCAGTAATCATCCATTTTTGCTAAGGTGATGGCTTTCTGCAGAATATCGTACTTTTCATCAAAAGCGCCGTAGATAGGATTTAGTATTAAATGTGTTCCGTTTCTATGCTAGAGTCTTTTTAGGATTGTTTGTAAATCGGACTTAGGAATAATAGATGATTCACCCCATTGATTGTGCATTAAATTGTTAATTGATTATTTTATTCATGCTAGAGCTAGGATTAGTTGACCATGTGGGTCGTTAGGGATTGCGGGGGTACAGAGACGTTATCTTTGTACTTGCGTCGCGTGTTGTTTGAGGAGATGGTGCTGGGCAGAATTAGTCGACCTGCTGTTCCAGTACCTTCGAGGTTGATAATCGTCTACGGGCGGTGTAGTGGGCACTATCCCATAAGTTGTCCTCCTGGTAGGAGGGTGCCGCCGGTCACTGGATCTGGTAATAGGATGTTGGCTGTTCATTGGGTACTTTAGGTACCGTGATTGTGCATGTTTAGTCTATTTCCTATGTATGGCGTGCTATGGTCAGATTTACGTTTTCTGTGATTAGCATCCCATACCTCACTGAGTGACTCCCCTGTTACTCACCCCTCCTTCTTCCCTTTCCAGTTTTTCAGGTGAGACAGACAAGTATTTTACACTTTGACGATACGGTGCTTCTTTGGGATTTTTACATTTTCTCCGTATTTTATCATGTACATATAGCATTGAGGTAGTTTGGATATGAGACACTGTAGAGTGGGGTATTTTACGTATGTGATGTTGTTAGTGGCACGCCATTCTCGAGTGTCGAGGGGACGGGTGTTACATTTTGGTATCAGAGCCTAGGTTATCGTCGTCCCGGTTCTGACCCGGGAGACGGGTAGTAGGAAGCATGATTGCATATTCGGTTTTAAACGGTTTAAAAAAAAAAAAAAGAATTTCCCGGGACTTGTATATTTCTATAAAAAAAAAGAAGCACCGATTCTGTCTGGTATTAATATATTCAAAGTTGGTCTCATTTCAACCTCAGTTTAAACAGGTTTCAGTTGCCATCAAGGAAGGTCATTGTTTCGCGCCGGATTGTCAGCTCGTTGTTCAACAGGTTTCAGTTGCCATCAAGGAAGGTCATTGTTTCGCGCCAAATTGTCAGCTCGTTGTTCAACAGTTATGCCCAAAGAGACCATGTCCAGTAGATTAATCAGGATGTCGTTAGTCAGACCGTTCGAAGAGACAGTTAAATTGTTCGCCAGTTCAGCCTTCAAGCAGAGTAAGCATCCGCACGTTCCACCGTCACCACCGCATGCACCACCGGTTGAGGTTCATGGAGCAGAATCGATCATTAGTAATGCAGAAATGTGGGAGGAGCCTTACAAGTACAGGCAGCAGCGTGTTCCTCAAGTGTTGATCTTCCGCCACCGCGCTAGTATCTGCCAGAGACATAGATGGACCCACGTATTGGAAGCTAACGGAAAATGCAGGACAACAGTTTGGATCAGATTGGAAGGACAGTTGATACTGTCACCGCACACAATTAAAAAAAAAAAAAAATTTCCGGGACTTGTATATTTCTATAAAAAAAAAGAAGCAACGATTCTGTCTGGTATTAATATATCAAAGTTGGTCTCATTTCAACCTCAGTAAACAGGTTTCAGTTGCCATCAAGGAAGGTCATTGTTTCGCGCCGGATTGTCAGCTCGTTGTTCAACAGGTTTCAGTTGCCATCAAGGAAGGTCATTGTTTCGCGCCAAATTGTCAGCTCGTTGTTCAACAGGTTATGCCCAAAGAGACCAGTGTCCAGTAGATTAATCAGGATGTCGTTAGTCAGACCGTTCGAGAGACAGTTAAATTGTTCGCCAGTTCAGCCTTCAAGCAGAGTAAGCATCCGCACGTTCCACCGTCACCACCGCATGCACCACCGGTTGAGGTTCATGGAGCAGAATCGATCATTAGTAATGCAGAAATGTGGGAGGAGCCTTACAAGTACAGGCAGCAGCGTGTTCCTCAATGTGTTGATCTTCCGCCACCGCTAGTATCTGCCAGAGACATAGATGGACCCACGTATTGGAAGCTAACGGAAAAATGCAGGACAACAGTTTGGATCAGATTGGAAGGACAGTGGATACTGTCACCGCACACAATTAAAAAAAAAAAAAAGTTGACCGTAACTTGGAGCATAAGAAGTGTACAATAGAGTTTTAATTGGATTTGATTACTCAATTTCTGAGGGATGACACCTTTCTCTGGCAAAAGGAACTTGTTGAGAGTAGTCACAATTGTTACGAGTTAACCTACAATCACTCTGGAGGGAGTTCTACACGACGTTCTTTCTTCGTGAAGCCAGGCACAGGAATGCCATTGCTTTTAAGCACTTTTATCAAGGCACTAGGATTATCAAGGAGTACGAGCAAGAGTTGGCCGGCTTTGCAGATTTTCTGGGGAATCATAGCGAATGAAGATTTAATCAGCAGGTTCTTGAATGGAAACAAGTGGATAATTGTAACCGTGATGTCGTACAGGTTTACACCAGTCCAATCGATTGGTTGAGGAGACTTTTCGTTCATGAGGCAGAGATAGAAGAGAAGCGATATTTCTTCAAGGTGGCTCAGTCAAGCTTGATAAGACTTATTTAGGATATAACAATGTGTCGCAGCTGTCGGGATTTCCATCGTGTTGTTTTCGTTATTACTGTCACCATGTTGGGAGAGCGTGTTCAGTGTTTTCGTGCAGATGGTTGGATTATGTCATAAGTTACTACCAGTCTATGTTAGTAGATGCTTCGTTTGTCAGTTATATTGTAGCACCAACAGTTAGACCGAGTTGTTCAGTTGTGGTTAGCATGATCTCATTTTCAGGGATTGTTCGCAGGGAGTTCAGGGTTGTTTCTGCCACCACCCAAGCGCCAAGCTATTATCGCGAGTATTGTTATTGGGGACCACGAGATAGTTAAGACTGTTCTTTTTGACGTTGTGGATTTGAATTGTGGATTGGAGTTTGTGGTTCGAGTATGTCGTTTATGTGGAAACCATTGATTTAATACTTGTGTTGGTCGATTGTCGCTTGGGGTGGGGCAGCGTATACCCGATTGGTTATTGGAGATACTTATAGTTTTGCATGTCGGGTCTAGTCGAGTATTGGTCATCCAGGATGTGTTCGAGCCGAAGAGTAGACAGATTTAAGCAGTCAATTTAAACAGGGAGCTTGAAGCATTCGCCGAGTTGTATTTGTTGTACTCATGGGAGTTGATCTTATCAGAGACTTAGCAGTGATGGAGCTAAACCACAATGATGTGACTTTAAGGATGGGTCGGTTACCATGGCATTGAGTATAGTTTGGGAACGCGAGTGCATATCTCAGGAGCCGAAAGGGTTATCATTTCTCAGGATATTCAAAACAACATGAGAAGTCCTCGTTAAATTTGTGTTGCATTCAGGAAGATCGTTATAAGGTCAGCGCCGTTTTCACCAACAGTCGGAAAGTAAAAAGAATCTACAATTAGCCAACCAGTGGCGGTTCCAGGGAGTCAAGAAACAAAAATTTAGGAGAAGTGACTCGATGGTAAGAGTCTGTTGAGGGAAGACGAAATTCAGGACGAATTATGTGAGACAAGGACACAGGTGACAAAGGAGATTCTCCAGCAGGCGCATCATTCTCAGTTTTCCACTCATCGAGGAAATAATAAGATGTATCGGGATCTTAAGCGATATTATCACTAGACAGGCGTGAAGAAGGATGTGGCTACCTTTGTGTCGTGTTGACAGTTTTGCCAGTTGGTTAAGGCAGAGCATCAGGTACCGAGTGGATTACTACAGAGACTTCCACTACCTGAGTGGAAATGGAACATGGTGACTATGGACTTCATCACCGGATTACCGAATACAATTGGCGGGAAGAATGTTATCTGAGTTATTGTTGATCGACTCACCAAGTCAGCTCATTTCTTAGCGATTAAGAAAACAGACGGAGCAGAGCAGCTAGCGTAGAAATTCATTGCTAAGATTGTGAGATCGCATGGGATACCAGTTAGTATAGTATCGGATCGTGATCTGAAATTCACATCGACGTTTTGGCAAGCCTTTCAGAAGGCATTGGGGACTAAGGTCCATATGAGTACGACCTATCATCCGCAAACAGATGGTCAGTCTGAGAGGAATATTCAGACAGTCGAGGATATGCTCAGGGCTATTGTTTTGGATTGGGAAGGGAGCTGGGTTAAGTACCTATCGTTGGCCGAGTTCGCGTACAACAACAGTTTTCATTCGAGAATTGAGATGGCACCGGATTGGCTCCTTATCTTAGACCGTGCCATACCCCACCTTGTTGGACAGAGGTGGGAGAGCACCGAGGTATAACACCAGCATTGGTTCAGGAGACAGTTGAGCAAGTGGAAATGCTCAAGAGACGGCTTAAGGAAGCTCATGATTACCAAAAGAGTTATGCAGATAAGCGTCAGAGAGATCTAGAGTTTGAGGTGGGCGACCTGGTATAACTTAAGATGCAGACATTTCAGGGAGGTTCCGATACCCTGAAGCTGAAGAAGCTTAAGCCAAGATATGAGTCCTTATGCTATCTTAGAACGGATTGGAGCAGTAGCATACCGTCTAGCTTTATCATCAGAGTTGGCTGGTTTCCACGATGTGTTTCTTGTGTCAGTTCTGAGGAAAGTCGTCCGAGAGCCAGAGCTCATCCTTCAGCAGCCACCTAGTGACATCAGGAGAGATTTGACTGCAGTTATTCAGCCAGTGTCAGTCCTAGAGCGCCGAGATAGAGTGGTTCAGGGGAAAGCGCTACCGATGGTCAGAGTTAGTTGGGAGAGAGAGACGGCATTCAGGAAGAGACTTGGGAGCTAGAGTCTCAGATGATATCCGATTATCCAAACCAGTAAAAAGATGTCGAACAGCCGGCTCAAAACTTGAATTCGAGGACGAATTCCTCGTTAGTGGGGAAGAATTGTCACGACCCTTTTTCCCCCACCACCTCTCCTCCACCATCATCACCCCCTTTTTCTTTTCCTTTCATCTTTCCCCCACCCATATTTCCCCCTTCCTTCATTCCATCTTGCAAGATCGAGAGAGAGAGAGAGAGAGAGGAGAGAGAGAAGAGAGAGAGAGAGAGAGAGAGAAGAGAGAGAGGAGAGAGAGAGAGAGAGAGAGAGAGAGAGAGAGAGAGAGAGAGAGAGAGAGAGAGAGAGAGAGAGAGAGAGAGAGAGGGAGGGAGAGAGAGAGAGAGAGAGGAGGAAGAAGGAGAATTGCCTCGGCAGCCACCGTAATCCCCTCAGCCATCCCGGTAAACCGTTTTTCCGATCTGTCTCTTTTTGGCCGTTTAGTAAATCGATCGTATCTTTCTACCCGTTCCGAATCTCACAAATCTGAGGCCATCACCGGATTCATCTCGACGAGACGAGTCCGTAGACACCAAAATCGTGCCGAACCGCCGCTGGACGCGCCCGCAATCGCCATTGGAATCTCTGTGCGTGTTGTCCACGCGCCGCCGTTGACCGCCGCCGCCGCCATTGACTCGGTGACTCGCTCGAGTTGACTCAGTGACTCACTGGGTTGACTCGGTTGGGTTAACGGGTCGGGTTATCGGGTCGGGTTATCGGATACGGGTCGGGTTATCGGGTCGGGTTATCGGATCCGGGTCGGGTAACCGGGTCGGGTTATCGGGTCGGGTTATCGGATCCGGGTTGGGTGACCGGGTCGGGTCGGGTCCGTTTGACCGTTGACTGGTTTGACCATTGACCGTTGACCGTTGATCGTTGACTTTGACCGTTTTGACCTGTTAACCGTTTTTCGCCGTTCGAAAGCCGTTCTGACTCGAAATTTCGTTCTGATTTCAGATTCAGTGTCCGTTTTAGCATCCGGAGTTCAGAAGCCGCAGTAATCATCCATTTTTGCTAAGGTGAGGGCTTTCTGCAGAATATCGTACTTTTCATCAAAAAGCGCCGTAGATAGGATTTAGTATTAAATGTGTTCCGTTTCTATGCTAGAGTCTTTTTAGGATTGTTTGTAAATCGGACTTAGGAATAATAGATGATTCAACCCATTGATTGTGCATTAAATTGTTAATTGATTATTTTATTCATGCTAGAGCTAGGATTAGTTGACCATGTGGGTCGTTAGGGATTGCGGGGGTACAGAGACGTTATCTTTGTACTTGCGTCGCGTGTTGTTTGAGGAGATGGTGCTGGGAAGAATTAGTCGACCTGCTGTTCCAGTACCTTCGAGGTCGATAATCGTCTACGGGCGGTGTAGTGGGCACTATCCCATAAGTTGTCCTCCGGGTAGGAGGGTGCCGCCGGTCACTGGATCTGGTAATAGGATGTTGGCTGTTCATTGGGTACTTTAGGTACCGTGATTGTGCATGTTTAGTCTATTTCCTATGTATGGCGTGCTATGGTCAGATTTACGTTTTCTGTGATTAGCATCACATACCTCACTGAGTGACTCCCCTGTTACTCACCCCTCCTTCTTCCCTTTCCAGTTTTTCAGGTGAGACGGACAAGTATTTTACACTTTGACGATACGGTGCTTCTTTGGGATTTTTACATTTTCTCCGTATTTTATCATGTACATATAGCATTGAGGTAGTTTGGATATGAGACACTGTAGAGTGGGGTATTTTACGTATGTGATGTTGTTAGTGGCACGCCGTTCTCGAGTGTCGAGGGGACGGGTGTTACAAATGGGTCCGCCTCTGGGCGAGTGGAGGATGTCGCCGGCGACTGGAGGAGCGGCGTGGGAGAAAGAGAGAGGGAGGGAGAAAGAGAGAAAGAGGGAGGGAGGAAGAGAGAGCGGGAGGGAGGAAGAGAGAGATTGAAGAAGTATTTGCCCAAATAATGTATCAAACGTTTGTTTTGGTGAAGTTTTTTGGTCTTCGACAGAAGAAAAGGGGAGGGATGGGATCCACAGTTGTCGACTGTAAGTCTGTAAAGCTCTACGCGTAATGAGAAGCAAAGGCCGTAAGGGTCAAAAAAGCAAAACTTGGTGTTCCTTTTTTTTTTTAAGTGCTTCTTGGGGTCATCTCTTCTCATTCTGTCTTTTTTTTTGCTTTTATTTATCTTCTCATTCAAAATTAGCTATTTTTTAATTGAATTTCAGTCTATTTAATGAAGAGAATGGAGATAACTTTGTTGAACAATTAAACTAGTAGAGATTATCTAACTCATTTTATTAAAAAATTAAACTAGTAGTATAAATAAGTCATAAAACAAACATAGAGAATTTTAGTGATAATTATTCAAACCTAGAAACAACAGTTCATCTAAATGCCTTATCATTGAATTCATCATGAACATAGTTTGGAAGATAAATTTTAATCATCTCTATTACCATGTTTTCTTCCTCCTTGCTAGGATAAAGCTCTTCTTCTTGAAAAAGTGATTTGTTTAGATCAAAGTCATGTACCACTTTAGCTTCCACTTCGTGAATTTGAGTTTCTTTATTGAATTGAAGTTCTTCTTCTTCATAAGGTAATTTGTTCAGATCAAAATCATGAACAACTTTAGCATCAACTTCATGGATTTGTTTTTGATACTCCACCTTGATTTTTTCTTCAACCTGAAAATTTTGTATAGATTTTTTAGCCATATTTGTTGTGTTCATAACACAATGACTTCTGGTGTTTTTATATGTAAATCAGTAGATTTTTTTTTTTAACGCAAATCAGTGGATTAAAGTCAAATTAATTATTACATCTATGTTTATTGGGAAGGAGAACACCGTTATTACTGACTTTTCATATTTTTATTTTATTTTAATACCAAATATTTAGTCATTTAATCATTTTCACCAATATTTGGGGTTTGTTTTTCAACAGTTTTGTTCTGTTTGAAATCGAAACAATGTTTTATTAATTCCATGACTGCCTTATTTCCCGCGTCTCTGTCATGTAATCATATTATTGCTGTTGTTGTTAGGCATAGGAAATTTTTTGCTCTGTTGTTCCAAAAGACAAAAGAGGATATAAATAGTTAAAATAAAATAAAGACAAAAGAAGCCTCCCCTCGAAACGAACGACAAGAGGATCCAAGGAGACTATACAATCTACTCATGCTCCAAAAGTCCTCTTTCTCTAATTCTTTTTCATATTTATTTATTTCAACTCTATGTTTTTTTCTTCTTTATTTAACAATGCAAAAATTACAAAATTACTTGTGTCTTTAATTATAAAGTTACAAAGTAGATGCTCCGATAAAGAGTCTAACAATTGATTCCACTAAAAAGCAGAATTTTTGTAGGAGATTTGATAAACTGAACCTCAATATATTAATGTTTTTCATAGTATATATTGTGTGGTGTAATTAAATTTGGAGATAATAACTAAAAAAAACCCAAATAAAAGATCCGATTTACACGCCACCACCTTCTCCACCTTTCACGTCTCTCTTTTTCTCTCACTCTCTCTTTTTTTATCTTGATTTTGTTTTAATTTTCCATTTTCTACTGTCATGTGATATTGACTTCAAGCTGTCACAAATAACAGCTTATATATATATATATATATAACCTCCTACAAAGACGGATGTTTTGATCTTTAAGAAAACAGGAAAATTCTCGAAACAAAATAAGCACATGATCTAGTGGCAATGATGATGAGTCCACCAAAAAAAAAACTGGCAATGATGATGATATATAGCACGGCATTTTAACACATCCCATATAAAAAAAATGATAGTTGTTAAGAGGGGTTTTTTATGAAGAAACAATAAAAATGCATATTTGTTGTTAAGAGGCTTTTTTATAAAAAAAACAATTGAATATTTCCAAGTTCCTAAATTATTTTAAAAAATTATATCATGGTTACATATAACTTTTTATATTTGTGATTCAAAACTTTGCGACGGATTTACGATAAAGTTGCGACTCCATTTTACGACGGAATTGCGACGGAAAAATGATTGCAATGGACTTGCGACGAATTTGCGATGGACTTGCGACGAATTTGCGACGACCTTGTTCGTCGCAGTAAGTTAAGTGGAACACGAGCGAAGTGTGTTGCACCTAAGTAGGGAGCCAAAACGACGTCGTTTTAATTCTCACAGAAACAGTAACGGAGTGGTTAACCCCCTTAAACGGTGTAATAAGGAAATTAACGGTGAGATTAAATCGGTGTTGTCAACGCTTCTTTCTTATTTTCGCAAAAAGTCAACAAAAATTGGAGACTTTTTTATACCACTATATTTTACGGACTTTTTTTAGCTTTTTCGGAAGAGTTGGGGATTTAAAATCCATTTTTCCCTAAGTAGGGTTGGTAAACTTGTCGTAGTTGCAAATCCGTTGCAACTTTGCCTATCCGTCGCAATGCCGTCGCAAAGTACTTGTACTATCGTTTTTGATCGTAAGTTTGTGGCTAGATGCCCACTTTGTTACGATATCAGAACTCATATCCATAACTTACAATTTGACATAAATGTCTTAATGTCTTAAAACTTTTGTAAAACACTATCATAACTAGTATATCGGAAATCTTTTATAGTTTTTTTTTTGACAGCTCTCTCATAGTTTTGTATATAACTTAACAAGTTGTTAAGTATAAAAGGTACCGTATAGGGTATTCTGATATAAAAAACCTTATAGTCATTATACATATTTGTTACGATAGTATCCGACCGGATATTGCAACGGATTTGTGACAGATTCGTTTTTTTCTTGGAGTTAATAATTAAGATGCTGCGAAATGTTTATTTATTTGTTTTGTTTAATCAGATATTCAAAATCATTGGTTTGGTAGAATTATGCCTTATTTCCCGCGTCTCTATCCTGTAATCACATTATTGCTATTGTTGTTGGGCATTGGAAATTTTTTGCTCCTTCTTGTGTTATTCCAAAAAACAAAAGAAGATATAAATAGTTAAAATAAAATAAAGCAAATAGCTTTAGCCTTTAGTACAGTTTCGTTCACCCCTATGTCGCCTCTTCAAAACTACAACTTCGACGTCTTTTGGATCTTTTTTTTACGTGTTTTGTATCCTCCTTGCTTCCATTATGTCTTCTTCCATGTGAGTTTCGGTTCTATCATTTACTATCTCTTTTGTCAAAACTTGGTCTTTATTTTTGGCCTTTCGTTTAAATTAACCAAACACTGCATTCTTTTCCATCATATTAATCCCTGTGGGCATAAACTGATTAGGTCGAGTACTAATAGCATCATAATTGGTGAGATTAACCAAAGTTTCTAAAGTATATTTTATGAATAAATATATGATTAGTTTAAGTGAAGAGCTTCAGTGATTTTTGTTTTGTTTTTAGACATTACATTGGAGAGTTTTTTTAAGGTTCTTAAATTTTTTGTTTGTGTTTTTGTTTTATGAAATTGTTTTAATTTAATGGAGATGAAACATGTTCAATAGATTTTAGTCTTTAACCTAACGGGAAACGCTTCAATAGTATTTTCTCTATTTAAATATGACAACAATAAAAAAAATTAATCAGATTCATTTTCTGAAACATAAGATTGTTCACTATTTCCGGAAGAATCTTCTTCGTCATCTGTCTCTTCAAACTCGTCTGATTCTGATACTTCATCAGCCTCGTCAATTATGTCTTCAACTGCTATGTTACGAGGATCGATAAGGATGATATCTTCGGTTGATTCATCGGGAATATATATATCTACTAATCTTTCCAGTTGCAAAGCTACATCATCATCTCTCTGAAAAATACACCTCGAGGATTGATTTTTATTACAGATGACCAAGTCTCCTTCGTCGCTTGATCCGAGGATAAGGAATGAAACACACCTGTTCTGCTTGCGAAGCTAGAATGAAAGGCTCAAACTTGGCATAATGTCTGTCAGAATTTACATCAGTGACGCCTAAGTTATTTGATCGTACCCCGCGACCAGGCGTTGGATCGAACCAATCACATTTTAATAAAATGCACTTCAGATTGAGGGCTCCGGGATATGTGACCTCTACAATATCTTGAAGGATACCATAGAATTCAGGAGTACTTGGGACATGTATTCCATAATTTGCAGTTGACCTCTTAGATCCATGTTTGTACGTGTGGAACGTGTATCCCCTGGTGAAGTACATTGGAGCAGTTGTGATTTTTGCTATTGGTTTATGGACGAGCTCGTGCAACCACACTGGTAAAGGCACAGGCGAACCTCCCTCAGTGACCTAGAAAAAAAATTAATATTTCATAGTAAATCATTTCGCACAAGTTATTTAATTTTACGGTATAATTAAGTAGTTATCTATCTTACATATATCTTTAACCATCCTGCGAAATCACGGTTTTTATATTTCTCATACTCCTGATCTTGTAAACCGGGATATGCTTCTCGAATCTGATAATCGAATATGCTGTTGCACAAGATTATTTAATTTTAATTAATAAGTAAAGTAATAATCATGTATTAAATGAAACTATTGGGATCGGAATAAATACCTCTCATATTTCTGGACCTCGTCACAATTTCGCAATATATATGTGTGAGCCGCATGACAATGTTCGTGGTCATACCACCACCGTTCTTTCAGTTTTCCAGCTAGCCTCCCTACTTGTGAAAATATATCTGGGACGGGTTGTAGATACATTGGTGCAACTCCACCGTCGTCGTACCGGCGAGGTGCGGTCTTCTTGTTTCTGACGTTTGGATTAAAGTAGTACGACGTAAAGTGCGATGTTTCCTCTGTCAAACTTCCGGCAACGATTGATCCCTCAACTTTTGCCAAATTTTTGGCTTTTCTTTTCAAATGTCCCATAAACCGCTCAAACGGGTACATCCATCGGTAGTTGACAGGCCCCCCAAGTTCTGCTTCGTGTGGTAGATGGATTGGAAGGTGTTCCATAACATCAAAAAACGAAGGAGGGAAGATTTTTTCCAAGTTACAAAGCAACACCGGAATATTTTTTTTTAACTGTGCAATCCCGTCCTCTGCAAGTGTTCGTGTACATAGATCTCTGAAAAAAGCTCCAATTCCTGCACGAGGTATTTTAGTCAAATTTATAAATATTACGCATATCATAGAATTCGAAAATAAAATCTCATTAAATGTACATAATTACCTGCAATAGCTTCGTGGATAGGTGTCGGTAAGAGTTCAGATAATGCAAATGGTAGAAGTCTCTGCATGAAGACATGACAATCATGGCTTTTCATGCCTGAAAACTTTCCACCTTGATCAATACATCTTGCTGAGAATTTGGAGACATACCGTCCGGAAACTTTATATGATCAGAAGCAAGCCACTCCAATAACATCCGCTTCGCCTCTCCGGATAATCGAAAGTTAGGAATAGGTGATTTTCCGTCTCTTGTAATATGCAACTCAACTCGGTTACATATTTCTGGCAAGTCCAACCTCGATTTCAGATTATCTTTCGTTTTGCCCGGCACATTTAGAATTGTTTTCATGACGTTATCGAAGAAATTCTTCTCAATGTGCATCACATCAAGGTTGTGACGCAACAGGTGATCCTTCCAGTAAGGCAACTCCCAAAAGATACTTTTCTTATGCCAATTGTGAGATTCTCCATAACTGTCAGGCATGTTAGCAGGAGTGTGCCAGTTACCACCTCGTTTACATGTTTCCTAGGCATCGTAGTAGTCAATCTGCTCAAATAAATCAGTCCCAGAAAGATACACAGGAGGGGGCAATCGCACAACTTTATTCTTCCTAAACAACTTCTTGTTCTTTCTGTACGGATGATTTAGCGGAAGAAACCTACGGTGACAAACAAACCAACATGGTTTCCTTCCATGCTTTAACTGAAAGGCATCTGTCCTATCCAAACAATATGGACAAGATAGTCTTCCATGCGTTGTCCACCCCGATAACATTCCGTATGCAGGAAAGTCGCTTATGGTCCATAATAGCACTGCACGCATTTTGAAGTTTCTCTGCTGAGAGTAGTCGAACGTGCGGACACCCGAATACCACAACTGCTTCAACTCGTGAATCAATGGTTGCAAAAATACATCAAGAGATCTTTTTGGATGCTTTGGGCCTGGCACCAGAATACTCATGAAAAAAAATTCTCTTTGCATGCACATTTCCGGGGGAAGATTGTATGGTGTCAATATGACAGGCCATAAAGAATATTGTCTTCCAGACATACCAAATGGACTAAACCCATCTGTGCATAATCCAAGATAAACATTCCTGCACTCTCTAGCGAATTCTGCATGTAGCATCTGAAAGTGTTTCCACGCCTTCGCATCTGATGGATGGGTGACCTCCCCATTTACTGTAGAATGTTGTGCATGCCATCTCATTGCCGCAGACGTCCTTTCTGATTGGTACAACCGTTTCAGTCTTTCGGTGATTGGCAAATACCACATCCGTTGGTATGGGACACGCGTCCTACCAGTAGTTGGTTGGAATCTCGGCTTGCCACAAAATCGACATTCCTGCAGCTTGTCGTCATCTTTCCAAAAAATCATGCAATTGTCAATACAAACATCAATCATTTCTGATGGTAACCCAAGACTCGCGACCAACCTCTGTATTTCGTAGTAATTTTCAGCAGAAAGATTATCAGCTGGAAAATACTCTTTAATCAGTTCGGCCCACGAATCCATGCAAATCTCGCTTAAGTTATGATCAGTTTTTATTGTCATCATCCTAGATGCCAATGACAATTTAGACTGCCCATCTCTACATCCTTCGTAGATTGGCTGATTTGCAGCATCTAGCATATCATAAAACCGTTTTGCTTCTAAGTTGGGTTCTTCCCTACTATTATCAGCAAATGCAGTTGTAGTTTCCTGGAATGCATCTGTAATCATTTCATGAAACCTACTCTCTTGATGATACCCTTGAGGACCCACATTATTCTCAAATATATCATTCCCGTAATCATAATTAGCAGTATAAGTGGGTTCATCAACAGCATAACCCGTACTACTACACCCTGCACCACTACCCTCCCCATGGCTAAACCATATGTAGTAATTTGCCGTAAATCCTCTATTAAATAAATGTCTCTTCACCATGTCAACATCCAAATATTTCTGATTCCCACACTTTCTACAGGGACAGAATATTTTACCATTTTCTCTTGCCAATGGATGATTTGTGGCCTGGTAAATGAATGCACGCAACCCGTCCAGATACTCCTGCGTCACATCTCCGGTCTCCGGATCTCTATGATTGTACATCCATGCCCTTAATTCATAGATACTCGAAGCCATTTTCAAGACTCTCGGTCAAACTATTTTAACAAATTTTTTTTTTTAAAAAAACTGTTTTTTTATGTTTTTTTTGTTGTGTTTACAATTGAATCCGAGCTCCCTTATTTATAGGGTGTGGGAAAATTTGCGACGGATTTGCGATGAAGTTACGACTCCGTTTTATGACGGAGTTGCGACGGAAAAATGATTGTGACGAATTTGCGACGGATTTGCGATGAAGTGGCGACTCCGTTTTATGACGGAGTTGCGACAGAAAAATGATTGCGACGAATTTGCGACGTCCTGGTTCGTCGTAATAAGTTAGATACACCACATTTCCCACGTGTGTACCTAACTAGGGTGTTTGAAAATTTTGCGACGGATTTGCGATGAAGTGGCGACTCCGTTTTATGACGGAGTTGCGACGGAAAAATGATTGCGACGAATTTGCGATGAAGTTGCGAATCCGTTTTATGACGGAGTTGCGACGGAAAAATGATTGCGACGAATTTGCGACGTCCTGGTTTGTGACAATAAATTTTCGACGGATTTGCGATGAAGTGGCGACTCCGTTTTATGACGGAGTTGCGACGGAAAAATGATTGCGACGAATTTGCGACGGAGTTGCGACGGAAAAATTATTGCGACGGAAAAATTATTGCGACGAATTTGCGACGTCCTGGTTTGTCGCAATATGTTAGGTACAACACATTTCCCACGTGTGTACCTAATTGGGGGTGTTTGAAAATTTTGCGTATCCATCGCAAATCCGTTGCAAGTTTAAATAATTCAAGTGAAAATATGTTAAATAAAAATATTATATAAATAGCTGATTTATTGATAATATGTAAAAACATAAATTTAATAATGATTATAATATATGAATTAATGATATATATAATTGTTCATTAGCCGTTTAAATGTTCGTCAGAATTTTTTTTTAATTTGTCTTAAGTATAAATTTTTAATTTTAATATGATATCAGAAAATCTTTTACTAGTTTTAATATAAAAACATAAATTTAATAATGATTATATTATATGAATGAATGATATATATAACCGTTCATTAGCCGTTTAATAGACGGTATAGATTTTTATTTTTATTTTATTTGTCCTATGGCCGTTGTAAGTATAAATTTTTAATTTTAATATGACATCAGAAAATTAATTACTAGTTTTAATGTAAAAACATAAATTTGATAATGATTATAATATATGAATGAAGAAGAAATATATAACCGTTCATTAGCCGTTTAATAGCCATTAGAATTCTTTTTTTTTTAATTTGTGTTATGACCATTGGAATTCTATAAATTTTGTATATTAATATGATATCAGAAAATTAATTTTTTAAATTTTTTAACATATTTTAAATTTTTTCAAATTGTTGAATCTAACAATTGTTTTTTATAGATGTCACAACAGCACGCTCTTAACCATTATTCGACATACATAAATAGGTCGAATGTTTTGGTACCTGGTACACGTGGAGTAGGTACGAGTGCGAGTACGAGTTCTCAGACCGCCGGCGCAGGGTCGCCTATTAGTCGCAAATGAGTCGCAAATTATATTAAAATATTATGATTTTTAAAAATAATATTTCAACAAATATTGTTAATTTTTTATATTTATAAAAATTTATTAAATCCCCCCGTGGTGTGGGTGAAAAACCTAGTAAATGTCTTAAAACTTTTGTAAAACACCATCCTTATTACTATATTGAAATCTCTTATAGTTTTTTTTTACATCTCATTTATAGTTTTGTATGTAACTTAACAAATTGTTAAATATAAAATGTACTGTATAGTGTGTTATGATATAAAAAGCCTTATTTCGTGTTCTTTTTGCGTCTCTCGGTCAACGTTATAGTCATTGTACATATTTTCTACGATAGTATTCGACAGGAACATCCAATCCGCTTATATAGTACAAAAATACAAAATTAACATGGAAAGATTCGTTGCAAATCCGTTGCAAGTTTTGCCTATCCATCGCAAATCCGTTGCAAGTTTGCCTATCCGTCGCAAATCCGTTGCAAGTTTAAATAATTTAAGTGAAAATATGTTAATTAAAAATATTATATAAATAGCTGATTTATTGAAAATATGTAAATTTAGTGATTAAATATATTATATTAAAATATTATTATTATAAAAAATAATATTTCAACAAATATTGTTAATTTTTTATATTTATAAAAATATTATTAAATCCCCACCAGTAGCGTGGGTGAAAAACCTAGTAAATGTCTTAAAACTTTTGTAAAACACCTTCGTTATTAGTATATAGGAAATCTCTTATTGTTTTTTTACATCTCATTTATAGTTTTGTATGTAACTTAACAAGTTGTTAAATATAAAAGGTACCGTATAGTGTGTTATGATATAAAAAGTCTTATTTCGTGTTTTTTTGTGTCTCTCGGTCAACGTTATATTCATTGTACATAATTCCTACGATAGTATTCGACCGGAACATCCAATCCGCTTATATAGTACAAAAATACAAAATTAATATGGAAGGATTCGTCGCAAATCCGTTGCAAGTTTGCCTATTTTGCGACGGAATTGCGATGAAGTGGCGACTCCGTTTTATGACAGAGTTGCGACGGACAAATGATTGCGACGAATTTGCGATGAAGTTGCGACTCCGTTTTATGACGGAGTTGCGACGGAAAAATGATTGCGACGAATTTGCGACGTCCAGGTTTGTCGCAATAAGTTAGGTACAACACATTTCCCACGTGTTTACCTAACTGGGGTGTTTGAAAATTTTGCTTATCCGTCGCAAATCCGTTGCAAGTTTGCCTATCTGTCGCAAATCTGTTGCAAGTTCAAATAATTCAAGTGAAAATATGTTAATTAAAAATATTATATAAATAGCTGATTTATTGATAATATGTAAATTTATTGATTAAATATATTATATTAAAATATTATGATTATAAAAAATAATATTTCAACAAATATTGTTAATTTTTTATATTTATAAAAATATTATTAAATCCCCACCCGTAGTGTGGGTGAAAAACCTAGTAAATGTCTTAAAACTTTTGTAAAACACCATCCTTATTAGTGTATAGGAAATCTCTTATTGTTTTTTTACATCTCATTTATAGTTTTATATGTAACTTAACAAGTTGTTAAATATAAAATGTACCGTATAGTGTGTTATGATATAAAAAGCCTTATTTCGTGTTCTTTTTGTGTCTCTCGGTCAACGTTATAGTCATTGTACATATTTCCTACGATAGTATTCGACCGGAACATCCAATCCGCTTATATAGTACAAAAATACAAAATTAACATGGAAGGATTCGTCGCAAATCCGTTGCAAGTTTTCCAATTCGTCGCAAATGTATCGCAAAATCTGCAACGGATTTGCGACGTATGCCCGAAGCGTCCCATATTAGTCGCAATTACGTCGCAAATTTGCGATGGAGTTACTACGAATTTGCGACACCCTGGTTCATCGAAATAAGTTAGGTAGAGCACATTTCCCACGTGGGGGACCTAACTCGTACTTTTGCGACGGATTAACGATGGATGAACAGTGTTTTAACGGCTATGAACAGTGTTTTAACGGCTAATGAACAGTGATTTCTATCTATAAATACACTTCTATTTTCCTCATTCACTTCACTTCAATTCACTTCATCTGTTCAAAAATATAAAATTAAAACAATTAATATTGTTGACAATCTAATAATATTTAAAATTTTCAAATAACTTGTATTTGTTCAAAAATTATAAGAAATTTTATAAATCTATCATAAAATTTAAACATTTGACATACAACTAAAAAAAATTATATATTTCAAAAAATTCATGATAATTAGAAAATTTTCAAAAAGCATAAAATTTAAAGTTCAAATTTTTTTAAAAAAAATCCTAGAATTTAAAAAAACTTATCAATTTAATAAAAGTTCTAAATTTTTTTAAAAAATCATAAAATTTCAAAAAAAAGAATCATAGAATTTCAAAATTTATATAATTAACTTATATAAAGTTCCAAAATTTTTTACAAAATCTTAGAATTTAAAAATATGTTAATAAATTTAATAAAGTTCAAATTTGTTTTTAAAAAAAAAATCCTACAATTTCAAAAAAGGAATCATAGAATTTCAAATTTGCAATTTGCGACGGACGCACGACGGACCATTGCAAATTCGTTGCAACTTTGCAATAAGTTAGGTTCAGCATACTTCCCACGTGTTCCACCTAAGTAGGGGTTGGTAAACTTGTCGCAGTCAGTCGCACATTCGTTGCAATGTTCCAACGGATTTGCGATGGATTAGCGAGGGAAGACAATTTGTCGCTAATTTATCGCAAAGTCGTCACAAAGGTTGCGATGGTTGACATTCGTCGCAAATGTGCAACGGGTTTGCGACGTATGACCGCCGCGTCGCATATTAGTCGCAAATGAGTAGCAAATTTGCGACGAAATTAGGCCGTCGCAAATTTGCGACGTATTTGGGACGATTTCTTGTAGTGTTTGAGTCGCCGGAATTGACAGCGTCACCACTTTCCCAAAACAGGAATGGATTTTAACCGCTAGCGACTGTATTTTCTCTCCCATCATTGTCGATCGCCGCCGCAGCGGTCATTTGCCGAACAGGGCCATAATAACTTTTTTTTTCTCTGTAAACTATAAATGCAATCTTTGTGCATATAAAAGTTAATGTCATTCATATTTTTGATCTTACATTATACTGAGAATATGATTTTTTGTTATATGGTTCCCATTAAACACAAACCATGAAAGTTTATTTTTGTTCAATTATACTTTAGTTAAACTATATTCTTAATTTACACATGGTTTTATATTTTGGTTCAATAACCACTTTAAATATTTTGGGAGGTATCCATAAAGCTTCAAGTTATCGGGAAAGTTAGCCATTTTTTTTGAAGATGAAACAATTTTGACTAACTCTTGTGAACCAGTATTGAAATAGTTTCAATATTGACGATATATTTTTAGACACATGAATGCCATATTGATATGGAGAGTGATATTCCCTTGTGGCTCCCTTCAAGACCTTGGAGATCTATATATCTGTCTTCTAATTGTAAAATCCAACGAAATCACTCTTCCAAAATCCAATATTTCGACATGTGATTGTTCAATATCCTCTAGGGTATTTGGTGATTAGATTATTATCTGAATAAAAAAAGATACAAGCCATAAATGAATGAGATTTTCACTACTATTGCTCAGTAAATGATATTTCATAAAAATGTTACAAAATTAAGGGGAAAAAACTCAATTACCCAGGAAATTATGTTTTTTTACTAGAACCAAACATAACGTCTTTTTATTACTGACATTTTTTAACATCCAGTGTATCATTCTGTTACGTTGTAACAAAAAACGAAATTACAAGAATGCCAATGCCACCTAAGCAAAAAACGGCGCCACGTAGGAAATCGCTGACGTGTATTAATGAACTCAGCCATAATGTGCCACAGCTGAGTTATGCTTATGTTAGGTAGTTACGGCAGTGTTATGTAAATAAACCGTAATCAGGCTGAGTTTATTGTTAACCCAGCTTGGATACGACTGACTTATTAGGAAAATATTTAATTACTAGAATACCATTCACTTGAAGGCTAATTTATTTGACGATACAGCTGACTTAAAATTTTCAAGATTAACTACAGCTGATTTACTAACAAAATATTAATTACTGAAATACTATTCCCGTTGTGGCAGACTTACATTGTCCTTGATAGTTGACTTATTTAGGCTGAGTTATATGTTCGTTTGGCGGCTGACTTTATGATATTTCATGTCATCAGCTCTGATTTCCATGTCATCAACTCTTATTTGCCATGTCACTTTTAATGTATCAAGAGTCGAATTAGGGTTCTTCTACTACATCATTCTTCTTATTCTTCTTCATCTACCTTTTTCATTATTTTCATTCATCAAAGATCTCATAGATCAGGTAATTTTTGTTTCTGGTAACTGTGTTAAGAGAAACAGATGTGTATTCAACCCCGGTGGTAGATGGTGTAGAGTTGTGCATATACATGAGAAAAAACACTAGACGAACTTGCGAAGTTAGAACTCGATGATTACAGATTGAAGAAGTCGAGCCATCAGATTCAGATGAGCTACATGTTGTCGAATAAAGCTTTGTAAACGTCTCGAGATTAAATATGTTCACATGCCTAGTACACCAAACATCGCGAGATAAATTAATACGGTTGAGTTATCCTTTAAACGATACAGCTGAGTTAAGTAGATGAGATGGCTGAGTTATTTGATTACGATACATATGAATTATGTAAATGAGAGGACTGGGTTATTTGATTAGGATACGGCTGAGTTATGTAAATGAGATGGCTGAGTTATCTGATTATGTTATGGAAGAGTTATGGTTTTTGTTTGAACAAGATACACGTCTCGGAATTGTAAACGTCTCGAGATTAAACATATCAACATAAATCCCATAGATATTTTCAGTTTCTTTTCTGCTTATTCTTCTATGAAAAAAAGGGATATGAGTGCATCGATCCTTCTTTCTTAACCCTTCTTTCAGTTTTGCGATTTGTACAATACGATTCGGGCTTTCGATTTTAATTCTAATCGTTTCTTGGGTGGGTTTAATTAACTGGGCAATTTTTGATTCTAATTTCATTGGGTGGAATTACTTTGAGAAAATTCAGTTGAGGTTAATTCGTTACACGTCTCGAGATTGTGAACGTCTCGAACATCTCGACCTTGTAAACGTCTCGAGATTAGACATATTTACACACCTAGTATATAGATAGATAAGACGACGAACATCACGAGTTAAAATTCTGGATGTGACCGACTAAATTTTCCCGCCCAAAATACGAAAGGTTGCAATATACATTTCACTTGACTGTTGAGTTATAGGAACTTCACGGCTGACTTATAGGATTTAGGGATAATAGTTTAGGATTTAATGTATTACAATTAGAAAATATATAATTTAGAGTCTCAACTGAAACAAATTATACACATTCAATTTGAAAACACATTGTATATGATTTTGGCTCTTAACTTATATCACATTGTAGGTAAAGTTTGAAGTATTTGTAAGACAACATATATCTTAGGGTTTACGGTTTAATGCATAGTATTTATGAACTATATGATTTACAGTCTCAACTGAAACAAAGTATACACATCCAATTGAAAACACATTTTATATATTGTTACCTTTTTTGGTATCACCTTATATCTATAGGTAACGTTTGAAGTACTTGTAAGACAAAATATATCTCAAGATTAAGTTAGAGTCTCAACTTGTAAATTAAAGAAAGTATACACATTCAGTTGATTTATATTCATTTGATATTAATAAAATGAGCTTAATTATAATTTTGTAAGTCTTATAATTATATTTTTGATTTTAGGGTATGTTTTAGGTTTGGCTGAGTTACATAATTAATATGGTTGAGTTATGTTTATATTGCGGCTGAGTTATGATTTCGAGGGAAGAAAATTTTGGCGAATACAGACGAAGACGATTTCGGGAGGGGGGGGGGGGAGAGGGAAGACGTACGAAGATGATGATATCAGCGAAGATACAGAGTGCGGGATGACGGTTTCATCACAGAGTCTTGGGAGAAGATGATTTCGAAGAAACAATGTCAAAAAACAAGAGAATGTCGAAAGCAATGAATGTCGAAACAGGTTTTGTGGTATTTTTTCTTTGACGGGAAACTCAACTGTTTCTGTGTTTTAGAATTGTTTCTTTTTTAGCACAAAAACTGACGTGAATTATTGAAGGTGACATGGATTTTTTAATTAAAAATAATCTCAATAAAAAAAACTAATCAATGGTATTTATCATAATTTACTAGGGGTGTATGAAAGTAGAAGGGGACTCTCTAGCATTGACACGTCAGCTCTCCACAGAACGCCACGTCATCACTCTACTTTCGTCTCCATCTCCGTCTCTTATCTCTCCTTTCGTCTCCGTCTTCTCTTCTTCCACCCACGAACCGCTCTGTAACCCTCATCAGCCTGGAATCTCCTCTCTTATCTCCCCCACATCAAAACCAATTTTACTTTGTCTCAGACATAATCTATATTTATTGGCCTCTTCAAAATCGATTTACTCATCATCATCATCATCTTCATCTTCATCACCTGATACAGAAATAGCGTAAGATAGATTGATAGAGATAGAAAATGTAACCAATGTTCACAAGAAACAACGATTACAAACTCAAGCCTACGAGAATCATAGTTCTCGTCGAACAATGAGCCAAAAAACCCAGAAAAGGGGAAAATGATGAACAGAGCAAACTTGATAATTTCTTCGATGATGAAATGAAAACGACAACTCTTTCTTTTATTTATTCTCCTTCTTAGCTGGGTTGTATTCTGACGAGGCCCACCTCTTCGTTTCGTTCCGGCCCATATCCGCAACCCAATTAACTGTAACAAATCTCCCCCGTTTGGAAGACCTTGGACCTCAAGGTCTAAAGGTTCAAAAACGCTTCAGCCAGTCAAAGATAGAACTGCATAACTTCAACCCCGAGGCTACATGACGAAAGATCAGCCACGCCTTAATCCCAGAAAGCTCATCATACCTGAACTCCCTCAAAGTACAAGGAGCGTTGAACTTGTATCTCCAACGATGCCAAATAGCAGAAGAATCAGCTCCAATACCATACCAAGCCGCACACCTCCACAATGTGATATCGAATATTTGTAACAAACGAATATCTGTAGCCTCTGCAGTAGTAAAAAGACCACCAGGATCCCAGATTTGTTTTTTTCGAAGCAAAGAGCGTGAATGTTGCTTCCCATTTGCCATATAATCTTCCTCACAACTAAGATTTGTGACCAGGATCCTAGTTTGCACTAGCTTAAACATAATGAACCCACCTGCTTCTTGACTAATGTCCAATGCCCATGATCTTTCCCCAACATCAATAAGTCTCCGATCAGTCATCTTCACTTCCCACGATTTCAGATTCGCCATCTTCTGCTGCTTCTGCTTAGTTGTTAAGTATGCAGTCTGATGAACCTTTTTGTCAAACTTCTGAGTTGCAGCCTCCTTGTCTATGCCAGCTGTGGATTTCAGAGTCGTAACATTCACCTCCCCAACATGTAAAACATATAGCTTCTCTTTTCTCTCTGCAGAACATTCCCATAATAAGCGATCATCGAAGATCTGTTGAAACATACCTGGTAACAGCTCTTGAATCATCAGTTCTGATGTCCCTTTTTGTTCTCTACCATATTTCCAAATCAGAACCTCCATTAAAAGCAAATATGTAAGCATCCTCTTGTATACTGCCGCCCTTGAAATTAAGCTTGACCTCAAGCTTGAACTGATGGAGATGATCGTATAAATACCATGGCAAGACCCATATGGCAACATTGTTTCATTGCGTGCATCTTGTCTTAACACAAACACCAAAGCTGAAACTGGTGTGAAGTGTCGCACTCTCCACTTGTGCTTCACTTGAAACGTTACATCACTGAGTGTAAACTGTTTGAGCTCTTGTAATATCTGTCTCAAGCAAAATGTACCCATATTGGTCCATCCTCCCTTGAGTGTATGAAAAACCCGTGGAGCTCGTACCACTTCACACATAATGCCATGTGTCCTTAAATGTCCATGTGAATACACCTCCTCTGCATTCAAAGCTTCTTCCTCCCTTTTGTTACCCACACGCATTTCCCACAGAAACTGAGACATGTTGGAGAGCTGCTGCAGGTTAGAGCTTTTAAATGTTTTCTTCTTCTTATTGCTGTTGTGAATTCCCGAGACATGTTGTTGTGAATCCACTTGTGTCATCTGCATATTCCATGATTTATACTTGAATTTCCAAGCTTTAGAGCACTTCCTCCTTCTGTTCTTACATGTTACTCTTCTCGGTTGATGAGCAGCCTGTTGGTGAGTGTTGTAAGACTTTGAAAGAACAATATGATTCGGAGACGTCGGCAGATTTTCTTCGGTCGTATCGCTCGAATACTCGTAGGTTGCCTCCACAATTGCAGGCTTTAAGGACTCTGCAACAGATTGCTTTAAATTTGATATGACCTCCTGAGTTTGATCTCTCACCACAAGCTCGATGGACTGCACCTGTGCTTCATCTACTGCGAATTTGGGTGGTTCTTCAGCTCTTCCTCCACTCTCAGTCTTCTTCTCCACCTCTGAGGTATCTTCTCTCTTTGACGCCTTCTCCACCATATCTTGTTCTGAGTCAACTGCCACATCTGGTTTCGCAGCCAGAAGTGAATCATTCTGTTGAAGCACCACAAGGTTCGGTTCCGTCTTGGTATGTGATTCTTCAAGCTCTAGAGTATCCTCTCCCTTTGGCATCAACAAAGCACTAGATAGCTCAACAACAGATTCGACCAACGCTTCCTCATCAAAAGATTGGTCATGACCGTCCAAGATGACAAGCCCTAATCCCTTGTGCTTCAAATGATGATCAGGAGTTTCATTTTCTTCGCAAAATATACACAATCCCTTTTCCCTTCTTTCGTTTACCTCGTCCCATGAGTATTGCAAAGGAGTAAGACGACAGCGTTTGATTGTACCTGATGAGGGATGCAACGATGAAGCTCTTATCCTATCAATCTCAGCTGAAAAACGTCGGTTAAGGCGAGATTCCAGCTTAGCCAAGCGAGATTCTTCCGTTTCGACCTCCATCGCCTTTGCTTGAGCGTGCGTTTGCATCTTGCACTCCGAGGAAAGAAAAGGCTCTGATACCTTTGATACAGAAATAGCGTAAGATAGATTGATAGAGATAGAAAATGTAACCAATGTTCACAAGAAACAACGATTACAAACTCAAGCCTACGAGAATCATAGTTCTCGTCGAACAATGAGCCAAAAAACCCAGAAAAGGGGAAAACGATGAACAGAGCAAACTTGATAATTTCTTCGATGATGAAATGAAAACGACAACTCTTTCTTTTATTTATTCTCCTTCTTAGCTGGGTTGTATTCTGACGAGGCCCACCTCTTCGTTTCGTTCCGGCCCATATCCGCAGCCCAATTAACTGTAACATCACCATCGTCGTTGCTTTCACTCTTACATTCTGCAAAACCACTTTTCAATTCTCATCGCCGGAATCGTTCTCTGTCTTTATCCACAACGGGAGATAAACTTTCAAGGTCGGAACATTCGATGGCTGCTTCTTCCGCTCCCAAACCCGTCTACGGTCTCACCGTCAAGGTTCGAATTACTGAATCGGAAAATTGATGATATTTTCAGATCCGATTTTAGTCTGTATATACAAGTTATAAAACATCTAGGTGTAGCATCCATTCACGTTCTTAAAAAAAAACTGAGTATATATGATTCTTGCCAGGAATTATTTGTGTTTTATCTTGCTAATTTTATTGTCTTTGTATGTCCATAGCGAGGCGACAAATGAGTCTAACAAGTGCTTCTATTTTGGTCTAGGAACAGTTACCCAAGATGTAGATTTAGGGATGTAAGGATGTAAGACTGTCACTGATTCTTCTGGGCTTCAAAATTTACTTTAGGCTTTTAGAGAATAAATCAATCCAAAGTGTATACGAAAACCTGCTTAAGAAATTGAGGTGCTTTTACAGATTTTAGAAGTTTCCTGCTGATATGTCCTCTCTACGGTTCAGAAAAAATTTCATTACCCTCTTGCCTCTTCCTTCGTGGTTATTAAACCTAATATGGACTTATTTTAAAAACAAGTTTTACACACTGATCCAGAAGATAAGCTGAAACATTTGTAGAAAATCAATCATCATTCTTGTCTGGTTCGATGGCGATGGGTTGTAGCAGATGATGTGCGAGGAATTTTGTCTTTTGTTTGTATATGAGTTAACCGTAAGACATTGAGAGGTTTCCCCAAAGGTAAAGTTCTATGTCAGTAGTTTGGATTCTCATGGGAAAATGTCAAATTACATGAGGTCCATAGAAATGTTATTGAGATTATGTCCGTTTATTTGTGTGTGTCTCCAATATGATGACCTAATAAGGTTTTTCATTCAGTATTGTTCTTAGCTTTCTTCATTCTGTTATCACTTGTGGTTAACTTCATCAAAACCTCAAATCCTTTTTTTGTCACAAGGTTAATTTTTGTTCTTTAGTGTCTTTTGTTTAATGTATATCTGTTAGAAGAGTGGAATTATAGTTGTCTTCGTTTTCAGGATTTTGTCTCCACCAAAATCCCAAAATCTTACAAGTTACAAGCAATACATTACACAAACGGGTAGCTGATAACAGCTCATATGTGATCCCTGAAAACTTTCTACACCGTGGAATGCAAATAATTTTGTATGTAAGGTTACTTTTCTCTATTATAGAGTCATCCATATGGTGCGTTTGAATATTGAGACCTCTTAATAGTTTACTGGACTGCTTGTTCGTCGCTGCAGGAGGATGATAAATATGAATTTACGGAGTCTACAAGTATCAAGAACCTTGTGAGAGTTACTCTCAGATCGTTGGGTTTCTCATCTATACATGACAAGAGAAACCAAGGACTATAACATTTTTTCCCCACTTATTGCAATTACAGAGTGTACTAACATTGCAGTGCAAACGTGGTTTGATATTTTTGCAACTCTTGGTAGGTTGAAGAGGAAGACACAGCTATGGAAGGAGAAGAAGAGAAACAGGTGAAAATTTTTGTTTCTTACTTTTTTATAAGCTCTCCATCTCTGAAACCAAACACTGTCTTTCACTTCTCCTGTTTACTGACATGGCCTTGGTACTTTTTTAGTCTCAGTGTGAGCCGAACAAGACGAAAAAGACTACTAAAACTGTGAACTACTGGGAGTGGGAACTAGCCAGTGAAACAAGACCGTTATGGGTGAGCCATGACCGCAAGCTTTTAACATATGTTCTATTTCACTTGCAGATCATATCAACAGAAAAATCGACGCAGCATCTACAATGCGCACACACAACTCCTGTTAAGACATGAAACTGTGGAAACAATCGTCAAGATTGGAACAGTCACGTTGGCAAACTCATATCAACATAGATTTAGATTTTTTCTGCTCAAGAAGCCATCTGTTTTGTCTGTTTCTAAGTCCTCTTCAATTATAGTTGCTGTTTTCCTGAATTTTAACTTTCTGATATTCTTCTAGGGAGCAATCTCAAGTGTGTGTTTTGATGCGCCAAGCTGCTCTCATATGATAGAGCTGCAGCAAGTTTAGATATTATTTGTTTCCAAGTATGGCAAGGAATTCGTAGCAGCTGGTATAGTGAGACGAACATGTAGAAACTTAACACACCTGAAAAAGAATCTATATGAATCCTTTACTTTAGTATCTGTATATCTTTATCATTGCATTTGTAAAACTATATTTTTATAATGTGTTTTAAAAGAAGGGACTACATCATTACAACTACGTCACTATTACCGATATAATCTCGTCATTCCGATCGTAGTTCGTAAGATGATTCCTATAATTTCAAACAAAACTCTAATTAGTATAAGAGATAGTTCTGAAAAAAAAAAGGCAAAGGACAAATTTGAAACTTCAATCTTCCGTAACTGAAAGGTCAATTTCTTATTAGCTATCAATCGAAATAATCATTACCAAAGTAATGACTGCAATTATTCAGCGTACAAACCCAATGGGTAACACAAAAATTAATAAAAAATAATGGCAATTACTGAATGACACACATATTTTCTTTTTTTAAAAAAAAATCTTAAATAATTATTCATACAATGAAAATTTATTAGTATAAAATTGTATTCACAAAAACAAATAAGAAAAAAATTAAAGACTTATAAAATAAAAAATTACCGACTCTAATATACAACAAATGTTAAAAATATTAATCTAAAGATCAACAAATAATATAAACAAATAATAACAACAAAACAACAAAAATTATAACATAAATTCATAGAAAATTGAAAACAAATATATCCGCGCTACTGGTTCTCTCCTAGTTATTTCTAAAATTAAATGGTATGTGTATAGTGTATATATTTCTATGTACAACAACAAAACTTCCATGCGTAATTTGAAGTGCTTATGATGATGGTATCTAAGAATATTAGGCGTGTTCATGCACAGTTTGAAGCGTTTATTTGGGCCATGTAACATGTACACATACTCTCCACTTTCATCAAGTGATCTTTGCAACAGATTGTTCAAAATTGGTGAAGATAATGTTATCCTGCAGGATGACCTATTTTCTCGATAGACTTGGAGGTCGAAGGTGTTTTTTTTGACAAGTTCACCATCAAACCTATTCCAAGAGATAAGAACCTCAAGGCTGACAAGTTGATGCAAAGTAATACTGTACTGCTAGAACTCGTTCTGCAATGGTTCATGTCGATTCAGTTTCACCAATTTTAGTTAGCTGAGACTCTTCAGTTTTATCAGAGAAAAAAGGTTTTTATTAACACTATTTGTCACTGCACCGTAACGCAAAAAAAGCCATCACAGATTCACATTGTATTGTTATAAAAAGCAAGAACAAGAAAACGAGAGAAAACAAAAGGATTGTATTCAGTGTGGTGCCTTCTTGCTAAATATGTTCTCGTATTGAGCTACAAAAACTGTTAGTAAATTTCAAGAAAACAATCTTCCATCTTCCACATTTGAAGAAACTGATTCTTTAAATTATGTGGTCTTGCTCCTCGAGCAATCATCTGTGTCCATTGCATTTTCCATCTCCAACGGCCCAAGACGGAAGGGGAGCTCGGATAACAACCGGTTCACCCGTAACCGGATGATCCAAAGACAAACTCTCAGCATGAAGCTCATGACCTTCGAATGTTCTTCCTCTCCACTCATACATCCCATGATACTTCACATCTCCTCTAATCGGAATCCCAAGATACTGACAATGCAACCTAATCTGATGCGTCCTCCCACTTCTTGGGAACGCTCTAACGACAACAACATCATCATCATCTCCAGCAAAACTCAGTTCCGGTTCCCCCTCGACAACAACCACACTTGCCACTTCCGACGGTTCGGTTTTTTCACCGTTTACGGACACAACTTCAAACGTTGTCTCCATATCTCTAACGTACGATCCTCCCGGCAAGACTCTGCCAACGTCCACGGCAGCGTAAACTCGCCACGCTCCGTGTTTGGACCGTCCATGACCTGACCTAATCGTGATCTTGCTCCAGTTTGGTGATGGTCCGATGGAGAGAGCAATGTAGGATTTGCGAATCTTGTGTTCTGTGAACGCTTTAACGAGCTTAGCAGCGACTTTGTGAGACTTTGTTATGAGCATCACACCGCTTGTGTCACGGTCTAATCTATTCGCTAGATGATACTCATTCTCTTTACTCGACGAATCTGAGAAAAACAAAGATCAATAGTGTAACATTTTTTCGAATCAGATTTTGGATATTAGAATTTAGAGATTGGCTTACCAACAAGAAGCTTAGGAGCAGAGGAAAGAACAGATTCGCAGTAGACACCTTTTGGTTTATTCACTGCCATGAGCCATTCGTCTTCGTATAGGACATCGTTTCTTGTAAGATTGAAAAGACTCGATTTTGAAGAAGCTTCCATCGCTCTTTTAAGTTCAATGTCTTTCGAGATCGGAGGCGGCGGAGCGGAAATGGGTTTTGGGTAATCTAGATTGGTTGTTGGGAGATCGTGTGGAGCTTCCATGGCTTTGATGGAGATGGCAAAATAAGGTTTTGTAAGTATTGTATTTGCTGAGAAGGAGAAGGAGAAGGAGAGGAGAGGTCTCGAGGGAGGAGAAGTGAAGAAGACATTGAAGATGAAACTCATAACCTTTTAATTGGTTTGTCCAAAAAAAAAAAACCTTTTAATTATAGTAACTAGTTTTGATACCTTCCCCCGGGCCATTTATTCTTTACACGGAAATCGATTAAAAAAACCTGAACTTTCAAAAAAAACAGACAAAAAAACACAAACATTTTTCTCGCCAAATAAATCACAAACTTTTCATTGACTTTTAAAATTAATCACAAACATTCGTTGACACCAAATTAGACACACCGTTAATTATTTGATTAACATCGTTAATAAGCAAAACGACGTCGTTTTGAGACGTAACGAAACAACGTCGTTTTACATGTTTTTCAAAATAAAACATGTAATCACCCGGTTTCAAACTCGTGACCTTTGGGTTTTTTGCAAAGGGGTTTTGCCACTAGCCTATAGACACATTCAAGTACATCTCTAATTTACTTACTTATATTGAGTATTGACTAAATATCTAAAAAATCTCTTAAAACATCAAAAAATTCTGAAAATTTAAATTTTCAGAATCTAAAGATTTTATATTCATAATAATTGTTTAAAAAATTCTGAAAAATCTCTGAAAAAATTAAAATTAAATTACATATAAAATATTATAAAAATTCAGTAAAATACAAAATTTTAAAACTTTTGATTTTTATATGTTTTGAATTGTTTTTTAATTGAATTTTTTGATTTTTTATTTTATGTGTAATTTTAATTTTACTTTTTAAGAATTTAAAGATTTTATATTCATAATACTTTTAAAAAAATTCTGAAAAATCTCTGAAAAAATTAAAATTAATTTTTTTGATGTTTTTTTTTCCTTCCAATTTATGAAGTTAGAGATGTACTTGAATGTTTTTTTTCTTCCAATTTATGAAATTAATTTTACTAGCCTATAGACACATTCAAGTACATCTCTAATTTACTTACTTATATTGAGTATTGACTAAATATCTAAAAAATCTCTTAAAACATCAAAAAAATTTAATTTTATTTTTTTCAGAGATTTTTCAGAATTGTTTAAAAATTATTATGAATATAAAATCAAAATTTTTCAGAGATTTTTTTTAAAAGTATTATGAATATAAAATCTTTAAATTCTGAAAAAGTAAAATTAAAATTACACATAAAATAAAAAATCAAAAAATTCAATTAAAAAAAACAATTCAAAACATATAAAAAATCAAAAAATTTTAAATTTTGTATTTTACCGAATTTTTATAATATTTTATGTGTAAATTTAATTTTAATTTTTCAGAGATTTTTCAGAATTGTTTAAAATGTATTATGAATATAAAATCTTTAAATTCTGAAAATTTAAATTTTCAGAATTTTTTGATGTTTTAAGAGATTTTTTAGATATTTAGTCAATACTCAATATAAGTAAGTAAATTAGAGATGTACTTGAATGTGTCTATAGGTTAGTGGCAAAACCCCTTTGCAAAAGACCCAAAGGTCACGAGTTCGAAACCGGAAGATTACATGTTTTATTTTGAAAAACATGTAAAACGACGTCGTTTCGTTACGTTTCAAAACGACGTCGTTTTGCTTATTAACGGTGTTAATCAAATAATTAACGGTGTGTCTAATTTGGTCAGTCAACGAATGTTTGTGATTAATTTTAAAAGTCAATGAAAAGTTTAGGATTTATTTGGCCAGAAAAATGTTTGTGTTTTTTGGCTAGTTTTTGAAAGTTCAGGCTTTTTTTGGTCGATTTCCCATTCTTTATATAGCTTCATCTGCCAACGCATCATTCCATGTTTCTAGAATTTCTTTTTCACTGAAAAATATTAGAAAATTAAACCGCAACTGCTAAGTTTTCATCTTAGAGTCTGATTGGTTTTCTCACTATGAGCCGCAAATGCAGCGCGGTTAGTAGCGGTTCATAGCGTTTGCAACCAATCATAAAAGCGCTTTAAACCGCTTTGTACCATTTTTAACGCAAAAAATTAGAAGCTACAAAAAGCTCATTCCCGCCAGCATTTGCGGTTGCGGGCGGTAGCGGCTGGAGAAAAAAAAGGAAATAATCATTAAACTCTAAATTAATATATCCATATATATATATATTTACCATATATCACGTTAATTGCACCCAAAAAAAAAACTAGATCACGCTAATATATATCACGTTAAACTTCATAAGAACCCTAATCTCTAAATTTTGTATTTCTCCATTAAAATATGGCATCTACAGAAGTTGAAGAAAGTCAAGACACGAACCTAAGTATCTTCTTCCAGTATTGATTTGTTTATTTTATTCATTAGTAGCTTGAGATTATGATCCTCTTTTTACTATCACTTCGTTGATTTTTTATACGTTTTTTTCTTGTCCAAATTTGTTGATTTGTCCTCGTATGATTCTTTTATGTGTGTATGCTTTTGTAATTGAATATATGTTTCAACTGGTTTTCGAAGAGAAACTCCAATGGTCGGACGACATGACTCGTTTGTTGTTAGATCTGATAACGCTGGAAAAGCAAGATGGAAATTCCAAAGGCAAAAATTTGAGCGAGCAGGGAAAGCAAAATGTTGTCAAAGAATTTAAAAAACAATTTCCAGTTACCCTAACTTGGAACAAAGTAAAAAACAAGCTTGACAATTTGAAAAAGCAATATGAAATCTATCGTAGAATTACGTTTGGATTGACTGGTCTTGGATTTAATAATAGGACAGGAAGTATTGATGCACCTGACCATTGGTGGAAAGACAAAATTAAGGTACTGTACACATGTGTTATCCATTGACGTTAATTGATTGCTTATTATAATAGCTTTTGACGTTTTTTTTTTTAATTTTTGGTTTCAAAGGCTTACCCTGAAGCTGCGAAACTTCGCTCACATCCACTGCGTTTTATACCGCTTCTTGATGTGGTCTTTCGAGATGAAACTGTCGTGGTTGAGGAGTCATGGCAACCAAGACGTGGTGTGCATCGTCGTGCTCCACCAGTTGAGTTAAGTGAAAATGATTACACAAGTAATTGTGCAGATGAAAGAGAAGTTCAGATTAGCTAGTTCGGATGCAAAATGATTCGCTATAAAACGCTGTTAACCGCAACAACCCGCATCCGCAAACTCCCGCAACCGCAACCGCAGCCGCTGCGTTTAAACCAGTCGAGCCCTTAGTATTTGATTTTCAATGTCTTGAACTTCATTATGCACGTTTATTTGTTGACAACCATTACACACTTGTATGAATTAATATTACTACACGAAAAAGGTATAGCAAAACAGTTTTAAGATTGAGACTGAAAGAAGTCATTATTAGACCTTGAAAATGAGAATTTGTACCATTCGAAAATCTTAAAAAAATTGTATCACCTACAATTGAAATTGGAGTCGCAAGTGTTTGATTACTTGAAGTGTAAACTATATATGAAAGTAAAAAGAATGAAAAGAGACGAATCTGAAATCTTTGAAAATGGAAACGGATGAAACATGTGAAGGGAAAACTCTTTTACCATGGCCTTGTCCTTCCATGGCTTTTACCTCTCTCTTTAGCAACGTTGAGTAGAGTTAGGTTTCTGAAGGCCATGTGGTGTGGACCATTATTTCTAGAATAAATTTCTGCAAAAGTTGAGAAAGAAGCTCCTGCAAGATATTGGAAAGGGATATATCTTTACCAGGAAAGACGCTTATAAGGAGTTTACTCTTGCCACATAATTGATACCCTCGATATGGCATATCTATATCCTCGAGACTATAGATCTCTGCACTAATTCTTAACAACGCATTATAATCTTCTTTTACTACCTAAAGGTAAAGTTGTTCATCCAATCCAAACTCTAATGTGTCAAATTCAAGAGGAAAAATATCTATTAGAGGTAGTATATATGAATAGGATCCTAAACCTGTTACGAACATACCAAGATACGGAGATGGATTTTGCCAAACCTTAAGTCGAGCTTCATTCATTTTTTCTTTTGCATATTGTAGTTGTTCAATAGATAGTGTTATGCCTGTTTATCTGCATGTAGTTCTTCTCACAACTTGTATGGCGAAAGATCTCCAGCCGCATCCAATTTCAAAAACCTCATGGTTCTTCTCTATTTTTTCCTGAAATGTCCCGCTTTGGCAATTAAAGAAGTGAGTATAAAATCCTGGTTTGTAAACCAAGAAATGCTCTTACGTAGATGTTACCTTATCAATCAGAAGATATATTTTTTCCCATTTGTGCAGTTTTCAGATCCTCATCATCCTACTATTAAGTGAAATGAGAAATTTTGTTGTCAGAAGGAAGAGATAGTAACTGAAATGCCAAAAAGATGTAAAAGAAAGTGGCACCTTGAAGATCGCAGAAGAATAAGTCGTGGAATCATTGAAGAACAAAGCAAAAAGGTCATTACTCTGAAAAATCACCCAGCCAATCTAGCGCTAAAACGCAGACCAAAGCAATCACTGTTTCTTTTGCCTTCCGTCTGATCTTCCCTTCATTGCCTTTAGATGAAAGTGAAGGAATTTGTATAGGTTTTAATCATATTAAAACAGCCCTAACAACAAATCCTAAGCCACGGATCATGTGTCAATTGAATCTATATCAGATCTCGAGTACCTGGAGATTAAGCAGCGGAAGATGATTAGGTATTCGAGATTAGGAGCGCCTCAAGTGCTGCGCCTCTACAGAAGTCCACACGCACACAAACTGGACGACAGGGATGCTAGTGCCTTTGCGAACGATTCGCCTTGGGTTCTCTCTGCGTTTCTGTGACGGCCAGGAACTTCTAATAGTCTCAAAGTCGTGCCATATATCCTATATATAGGAGACTTAAAGAAACCTAGTTGACCGATGGACCAAACCGACTTGATTTCAATTAAATCAAAAACCGGTTTCTGATCCCGAGTGGTGTCGATCGACACTAACCAACCATTGGTGTCGATCGACACCCTCACAGAAACTTGGTATCGACGTATATCTTATATACATTGATCATGATCATTACTCTAATGATCAAACCCAATTTATATTATCCAGTTTGCTTAGGTGTGTGACCCTATAGGATCATATGATAATGGTAATGGGTTCAGAACTCATAAGTTATAAGCGGCTTCTAGCAAAACATTATAACCATCCAATATCATATGATTGTCTTATCTCAACATCACGACTCTACTAGAGTAAATACAAGTATGATTTCAGGACATTCCCTTCAGTCTCCCACTTGTACTGGAATCAACTATTCCCATAATCCCTTTGTCTCTATATCTCGATCTGGCATAAGGCAAGAACTCGTGTCATCCTTAATCAACCAAACCATGTTTATCGAACTCCGATTTATACTGATGAAAGACAAACGATTGACATTCAATCCGTTTGAGCGCGACCACGCATTTCCAGTATCAAATCTTCGATAGGCCCATAGATATTTATCTCCCGTTATATGGGAGGGACAAATTCCATCTTGTTCCATCTCTGTTTCCTACACACTTCATAATATGCCTAATCAATGCCTTTATAGTCACCAGTTACGGCTGACGTTTGACAGAGTCAAAACATACCAATTCATATGTAAGAAAACATGATGAACTCAGTTCTAAGGACTGTACTCTATAGTTGTAATGAAAAACTCTTATGACACTCATATAACAATCTTGTAGAGTTCTCATTAGCGGGTCATATCCGATCATGTGTTCTCTAACACATATTTATGTGATTGACTTTAATACTCCTATTAATGTCCAACTTTAATAACCTCGACTATGGACACAAATAATTTATGTCATCTATCACTTATAGAGTTTCATGATCAAATAACTTATTTGATGATCTATAAGAATGCCATAAATTACTTTTGGACTATTATTTAATAACACCATTAAATACAACATAACCAAATGTATGTTTACATGAACATCAAAACATAAATGTGATAACTCCCACTAAAAACAAGATTACTGCTTAAGGAATCTAATGCCTATAGCAGCTGCATGACTCTCATGCTTCGGTCGTGGGAGTGGCTTGGTCAAAGGGTCAGCGACGTTCTCATCTGTCGGAACTCTGCTGAACTTGACATCACCTCTCTCAATGATATCACGAATCAGATGATATCTCCTCTCAATGTGCTTGGATTTCTGGTGTGATCTGGGTTCCTTAGACTGAGCTATGGCTCCATTGTTGTCATAAAACAATGTCACAGGTTCAGAAATGCTAGGAATCACACCAAGCTCAATAATGAACTTCCTAATCCAAACAACCTCCTTCGCCGCTTCCGAAGCAGCGATGTATTCAGCCTCGGTCGTTGAGTCCGCCACGATGCTCTGCTTGGAACTCTTCCAACTAACTGCACCTCCATTCAGACAGAAGACATAACCAGATTGAGATCGGAAATCGTCTTTATCTGTCTGAAAACTAGCGTCTGTATAACCGCTCACTACAAGCTCATCACTTCCTCCGTACACCAAGAACTTATCCTTAGTATTTCTCAAATACTTCAGAATTGTCTTGACGGCAGTCCGGTGACTCTCACCTGGATCCGATTGGTATCGACTCGTCATGCTTAATGCACAAGCAACATCTGGACGAGTACAAAGCATGGCATACATAATAGATCCTATCGCATAAGCAAAAGGAATCGTACTCATGCGCTCTCGCTCAGCAGGTGTCGAAGGACACTGCTTCTTGCTCAGAGTAATGCCATGAGACACCGGAAGCAAGCCCTTCTTGGAATCATGCATGTTGAACCTGTGTAGAACCTTATCGATATAAGTGTCCTAGCACAGTCCAATCAGCCTCTTTGATCTATCTTTATAGATCCTTATTCCAAGAATATAGGCGGCTTCGCCCATGTCTTTCATCGAGAAACAACTTCCTAGTCAATCCTTTACTGACTGAAGTAACGGAATATCATCTCCAATGAGAAGTATGTCGTCTACATACAGTACGAGAAATGCAACTGCGCTCCCACTAGTCTTCTTGTAAATGCAAGGTTCCTCTTCGTTTCTGATGAAGTTAAACTTTTTAACAGCTTCATCAAAACGAAGGTTCCAACTCCGAGATACTTGCTTCAATCCATAGATGAATTTATGAAGCTTGCATACCTTCCCAGCAGCATTAGGATCAATGAAACCTGGAGGTTGTGTCATGTACACAACCTCTTCCAGAATCATGTTAAGGAAAGCTGTTTTCACATCCATTTGCCAAATCTCATAATCATGATGAGCGGCTGTTGCTAGGAGAATCCGAATAGATTTAAGCATAGCGACTGTGGAATAGGTTTCATCATAGTCAACACCTTGAACTTGTTTGAAACCTTTTGCCACCAACCTAGCTCTGTAAATCTGAACGTTTCCATCCACATCGATCTTCTTCTTGAAGACCCATTTACACTCAATGGCTTTTACACCATCAGGTAAATCACCCAAAGTCCATACTTGGTTTTGTGACATGGAACCCATTTCGGATTCAGCACCCTTAAGCCACTTTTCGGAGTCAGGGCCCATCATAGCTTCTTCGAAAGTCGCAGGTTCGTCACTGTCAATGATCAAGAGATCATGACAATTAGTCACAAGAAATCCATATCTCTCGGGCTCGTGACGAATCCTTTCAGATCTGCGAACTTCAGGCATCACAGGCTCGGACTCTACAACTCTAGATCCAGCTGCTGCTCTTCCTCGACAGGTTGAGCAGGCTCCTGTGATTCTCGAATTTCTTCGAGTTGTACTTTACTCCCACTATTCTTCTTGGAAAGAAATTCTCTTTCAAGAAAAACACAGTTCTTAGCAACAAACACTTTGTTCTCGGAACGGTTGTAAAAGTAGTAAGCTTTGGTTTCCTTAGGATAACCAACAAAGTAGCACTTATCAGATTTGGGTACAAGCTTATCAGATATCAACCGCTTGACATAAGCTTCACAACCCCAAATTTTAAGAAAAGACAAACTTGAAACTTTTCCAGTCCACATCTCATATGGCGTCCTTTCAACTGATTTTGATGGAACTCTGTTCAGCGTAAACGCAGACGTCTCTAGAGCGTATCCCCAGGAGGATAATGGAAGATCTACTTGACTCATCATCGATCGAACCATATCTAATAAAGTCCGATTTCTCCTTTCAGACACACCGTTCCACTGAGGTGTTCCAGGAGGAGTGAGTTGTGAAACAATTCCGCAACTACTCAGATGATCACTGAACTCTTGGCTTAAGTATTCACCTCCATGATCTGATCGAAGAGCTTTGATACTTTTGCCAAGTTGATTCTGTACTTCATTCTGGAACTCCTTGAACTTTTCAAAGAATTCCGATTTATGTCTCATTAAATAGACATAACCAAATTTACTGAAGTCACCAGTAAACGTGATGAAGTACTGAAAATTTCCTCTAGCACTAACACTCATTGGACCACATACATCAGTATGTATAAGGCCCAATAGGTCACCGGCCCTTTCATTAAATTTGTTGAAAGGGGTCTTTGTCATTTTGCCCAATAAGCAGGATTCACACTTCTCAAATGATTCAAAATCAAATGAGTCTAAAAGCCCATCATTATGAAGCTTCTGAATCCTTTTCTCATTGATGTGGCCCAAACGACAATGCCAGAGAAAAGTGGGGTTCGAGTCATTGGTTCTTAACCGTTTGGTACTTATGTTATTGACAGGCATTGATTGGTTAAGAATATAAAGCCCATTCTCTAATGGAGCGCTACCATAAAACATTTCATTACGATCAAAAGAACAACACTTGTTTTTAATCGAAAAATGAAAATCTTCTAAATCCAAAACAGAAATAGAAATGATGTTTCTGCTTATAGCAGGTACATAGTAACAATTATTTAATTCTAAAACCAAGCCTCACGGCAGAGACAAATGATAAGTTCCTACGGCTAATGCAGCAACTCTTGCTCTATTTCCAACGTGCAGGTCCACTTGTCCATTTTCCAGCGTTTTACTGTTGCTTAGACCCTGCATATTCGTACAAATATGAGCGCCACAGCCGGTATCCAATACCCAAGAATTAGAACCTGAAGTAGTAACATTTACTTCTATAACATAGATACCTGGAGAAGTCGTCTCAAACATCTTCTTTGAGTTCTTTAGATCTCCCAGATACTCTTTGCAATTTCTCTTCCAATGCCCAGACTTATTGCAGTAATGGCATTTATCAGCATCAGTAGGGCCGCGTTTGGGCTTGGAAGAAGCCTCAGGCTTATCCTGATTCTCAATCTGGACTGCCTTAGCCTTTCCTTTGCCCTTAGCGGGTTTCTTAAACCTTTTACCCCCTTGTACCAAATGTACATTAGGAGTGCCCTTCTTGATGTTTGACTCAGCTGTCTTGAGCATGCCATGCAGTTCAGTCAAAGTCTTTGTCATGCTGTTCATGTTATAGTTCATGATAAACTGATCAAAGCTCGACAGCAAGGACTGCAAAATGATGTCCGTAGCCAACTCTTGGCTAAGGGGAGAATCCAGTTTTGCCAGGTTATCAATATAACCCATCATCTTGATGACATGTGGGTAACTGGACCATCCTTTGGTAGCTTACACTCAATGAGAGATTTAACCGTCTGGTATCTCTCAGTTCGTGCTTGCTCCTGAAACATACCTTTCAGGCTAGTGATCATCTCAATTGGCGATGCCACGTTCTCGTATTGCTTCTGCAAATCCGAGTTCATGGTAGCCAGCATGAGACAACTCACATCGACCACATCATTATAATGCTTCTCCCAAGCATTCTTCTCAGCGTGTGCGGCATTGGGTTTTGGTTTCTCAAGGAGAGCCTTCTCAAGGACATATTCCTTTTTCTCCTGCTTGAGAACAATTCTCAAGTTCCGATACCATTCGAGGAAATTCGATCCATTTAACTTGTACTTCTCAAGGACGGATCGAAGTGAGAATGTGTTTGAGTGAGTGGAGGTAGACATAGCTGAAAACATAAAAAAAGAGTTTTAGTTTCGATGTTCAAGAAATGAGAAATCTTAACAATTAAGAAACTCACATTATATTCAAAACAATTTTCCTCAATTGAATATAATGATCCAAGATCCATATTTCACAAAAATTTGAGTGAGCTTTGGCACATCGCCCAAACTTTAGCTATTTAGGTAAGCAACCCTTTGCTGATTATATCATATATAATTCTTAGTCTCAGATTAATATCTTATATCAAATTCAATATATCTCTAGGCCCAAAACTATTTTGATAGCCCAGTTAAGCAAACCAATCTTTTAAGTCACGCAGTAACGATTACAACCTGCCTCACTCGTGTAATTGCGGACACCCTGCTTTGGCAGACCCATCACACAGTGAAACGAGCCTTGACAGTTGACAAGATTGGGAAGATATCAAATGCTTAATATTAGGTTTGAGGAACGGAACCTTAATGTAGTTTATATCACTTATATGTTCTAGATATTTCAACTTGTTTTATACTTATAAATTTTCTTAAGTTAAACAAGCTAAGAACGCGATCCAGGACTACTGTCGATCGACACCAGGTCAGTGTCGATCGACACAACTGGTTTGTGTTGACCGACAGATTCCGATCCGGTTCAATTCCGATAAACAATTTAACCGATTAAACCGATCGAACCGATCGCAATATCCCGGTCCAATCCAATTGAACCAATCGCGATAAACCAAGTGGTGTCGATTGACACTACATTAATGTCAGTCGACACCAGTGGTTTAAGGAAAACACGATCGAAGATCGTGAACTAAACATTCACGCGAAAACCCGATCGGTGTCGATCGACACTCACTTGGTGTCGATCGACACCCATTTCTCATGAACCCTAGAACGAACGATTTCAAGAGCAAAAACGATTTTAAACTCTAGCATGCAATCCTATATATCAGATATATCGATTTGAATTCAACTAATTCATTAACATGCTCCAGATTCAATAAAAACACTAGGCTCTGATACCACTGAAGGAATTTGTATAGGTTTTAATCATATTAAAACAGCCTTAACAACAAATCCTAAGCCACGGATCATGTGTCAATTGAATCTATATCAGATCTCGAGTATACCTGGAGATTAAGCAGCGGAAGATGATTAGGTATTCGAGATTAGGAGCGCCTCAAGTGTTGCGCCTCTACAGAAGTCCACACGCACACAAACTGGACGACATGGATGCTAGTGCCTTCGCGAACAATTCGCCTTGGGTTCTCTCTGCGTTTCTGTGACGGCCAGGAACTTCTAATAGTCTCAAAGTCGTGCCCTATATCCTATATATAGGAGACTTAAAGAAACCTAGTTGACCGATGGACCAAACCGACTTGATATCAATTAAATCAAAAACCGGTTTCTGATCCCGAGTGGTGTCGATCGACACTAACCATTGGTGTCGATCGACACCCTTACAGAAACTTGGTATCGACGTATATCTTATATACATTGATCATGATCATTACTCTAATGATCAAACCCAATTTATATTATCCAGTTTGCTTAGGTGTGTGACCCTATATGATCATATGATAATGGTAATGAGTTCATAACTCATAAGTTATAAGCGGCTTCTAGCAAAACATTATAACCATCCAATATCATATGATTGTCTTATCTCGACATCACGACTCTACTAGAGTAAATACAAGTATGATTTCAGGACATTCCCTTCAGAAAACAAACGGGAGATCCAACGTTCCGACTTAAAAGATATAGACTTTCAGTACGAAAACAGTTACAGAATCTTGAATCTGTTCAATGTTTCAATGTTTTAAAAAATGGCAATGATCAATATCTGGAAGAATATAATCGATGTAATAAGAAAAGCTTAAAACTTACAGCTAACTTAGAAACTGAGGACAAGAACATCAATGGTAACAAAGAAACTGACACTTCATTCAATTCAGAAAACAGTTAATCCTTTTAAAAATTAGATAAAACTACTTTGATCCGAATCTTTCTAGCAGGAACATGAAGCTTTACAAAGCATATGTGGTTGTGAGAAACATAAGCAGAATCTATATAAGCGACAAGACTGAACAAATATGAAACCGAACCGGATCGACCCAAAAAATACACTATCCGACTGGTGATCAATCTAACCATACAATATGGCATAGGAAAAATCGAAAATGCATAAAAGATAAGGCTATAAACAAAGATAGACACAGTGAAAAACAACCAAAACCAACTCGTACAGGGAAACAAAAAATCGAAATCTGAACACAAAAGCGAAAATCAAGAAAGATAAAAGAGGGACTCACACAAGTGTAGTTTCTAGATTGAAAAGAGACAATGACACAGATGGAGACTGTGTATTGGATATAGAGAGAAGAAGGAGAGTGTGTATTGGATCGATGGGATTGCTTCTCCTCTCTACCCTCTAAATTTAGGAAAGTAACTAACTTACTTCTCTTCTCCTTATTGGTGGAAATGAGAATGAAGGCAGCTACACTGCAAGTGAGAAGTGAGGAGAGAGAATTAGAATCTGTGGAAATGGAAGGTCGGTAATAGCTTTAGGTAGAAGTTAGAATCTTTCTTTACTTCTCTTACCAAAATTTGAGTTTTTTTATTTCAATTCTTTCCTAGCAATGAGAATCTGTAGATAAAAATCCAAGAAGATAGCTGTAATATATCAGTTTGTCAACTAAAATCTGTATGCTACAGTAAGTGTATTTACCATACGAAGATCATATTCAGAAGGCAGCTGATACTATCTATAAATCAAGAGAGAATGCCGAAGCTGCAAGGAAGGGTTCAAACTATAGTTAGACTGAATAAAAAATGAAAGCACATTGAAAAGATTGGTTCAATTCCATTAGCGAATAGAAAGGGAGCACCATCGATTCCATCTTTGATGAATGATAAACCAGTAAATGTGCTCACATACAAGTAACAGGACCCTTCACCAATATCCACATTCCAATAAGCTTTTTCATTGAGCAAACATTCGAGAAACTGATGACAAATTAAGAGAAATAAAAATTCAGCTACATGATCTGTCAACATTCTCCTCCATGACTACGATATAAGTAGGATACGTTCAAGAAGAAAAAGATGCATGTAACTAATTCTGCTATTAAGCTTGTTGATTGAAACAAAATTTAGAAGTTACGCATCTTTTTCATCGAAGTTGTATATGATCCCCACTGTCCAACATCTTTTAAAAGTTAAGGTGAAAAATTTGCTTCAGATGTAGTAGCTGGAGAGAAGAAGAACAAATGAAGGTAAAAGTTTTAAAGCTGAGAAAGTGATCAATTGAATTTGCATGCTTACTCTGTAAGAAGCTGACCCTCTCTAGCCTGAAGTGGGAAGTTTATGAGGCCTCCGACGGTGGTCAGACGACTACCTCTGCCGACTCTGCCGAGAAAAAGTAAGACGGTAAGAGCGACGGAGGCTTCGCGGAAGGTCGGAGAAAATGCATCGGAATTGAACGGTTTCTCAGACAGAGATGATCCGTTTCATTGTCGAGAAAAAACAAAAGCTACGGTGGAGTATTTTGGGCTTGGTAACTTGTCAAATGGGCCAGACTAAACGAAAAAGAATATGGCCCAAAAGATATGCGGGACACGTGTCAAAACCAGTGAGCTGACGTGGCACAACTAAAGGAGGAAAGAAAGTTGTGCCATTATATAATAGATAGACCGTCCATAAATATGTACCGGTTTAGGGTTCAGTATTTCGGTTTATTCAGTATTTGTGTTTTCTGTTTCCGATTTTACAAGAATTTATTTGGTTTCAACTTGGTTTGATGTAATTTTGGTTTGGTTTCAACCTATAAGTTTGATTTTAGCTGAAAGTTTTATTCGGAATTTCGCTAGGCGAGTTAACAAAAAATTGGAAAAAACTCGATGATTATTCCGTGAATATATTTTCAATAAGTTTAATTTTAAAACATTTTAAATAATTTTACACTTATGTTTTAACAATGGATCATTTAATAAACCAACACTTTTATTATACATATACTTAAATTTACCTTGAGAGACCTAAACCATGTTATTCATTTGATTATACCGACAATAATTAGAAATTCAACCCTATAATTTGATGGACATGTACAATCATTAAAAATCCGTATAAAAAAGATTTTTTTAATTTGCAAACCCTAATTGTAAATTAGTGTTGTATTTTTAGTTGTTGTCTACGGCGGAAACTAATCATGTGCAATCGGGTACCTATTTTGATTTTGGGTTTCGGTCCGATCCAACCGGATTCGGGTATATCAGTATATGCAAAGTGATCCCAATCGATATGTTTACAAAAAATAGGATTGGTTCGGTTCATAACTGGTTGAATTTGGGTCCGGTTTGTACTTTAACATAGAGTCGGACTAATACCAAAATCTTTTCGGGTTATGATCAGTTCAGATATATTTTTGTTTTAATCTATGCCTTTTTTGTCAACATAATCTATCACTTTTAATTTACCATTTCAAATAACCGATAATAAAAAGTAATCAAACTGAAATGATTAATTAAAAGGCATAGATTAAAGCCATATCAAAAGTTTACCAAATTAACCATCAATGCAAAATTAAAAAACCCCAAAAAATATAACAATAGTATGAATAAGTTCACATAAGCTTAGCAGCTAAACGGTGATACAAAATTTTGTAGTTCAAATCGACAATTAAGAAGCATCCAGCCAGAAGAAAAGACCAGTGCTACTTCATGTCCCTGTGAAGGAAAATAGTATATTCAATCATTCAGCAAAGAAAGGAAGAAAAACTTATACAAGTAAAGACATATAAGAGTTTTACTAACCTTGACTACTTCCGCAACTTCCACAGTTCATGCCTTAAAAACAACCTACACCACAAGACTAATATGAACAGACCAATCATCAAAGAACAGAAAACTAGTATTAACATTGTATCAACATCAAATTAGAGAAAAACTAGTTGAACACTAACAAACATAGGAGATTAACTACCTTTTCTTTTATCAGAATACTTAAGAAGCAGCACATTCACCATCGATACCAAATTCTGCAGACAGTGTTAAAAGTAAGGTTAGAAACAAGATGAGAGCCGAGGGGGATAATGATAAAAAGAAGGTTTTAAACAAAGTATTATGAATGTCAAAGTTCATTAAAGATTTCCTATCTCATAAGCTTATCAAACATCTCAATCTACGAGAGCAGTTGAGCAGTTGTCATTATTGATGTCGGGTCACCAGTCTTGATGTCTTGCCTCATTCATTGCTCAGAACACATGAGGACCTCAATCATGTATGAGTTAGGCAGGACCCATAAGGATCTACAATCCGACCACTAGTGCTAAAAGCATTCTTGATGCAACAGATGAAAAGTACATCTTTAGCAATTTCTACCAAGACTGGATACTTCAAACACTTCACTCTCTACCAAGAAAGCACATCAGATTCTGAATCCCTTATAAACTTAGGAATCCCAAGAGCGTCTGAGAGATATATCTTTAACTCAGTCCTTGCTTCTGCATGTACTTTATCAGCAATCATCTCTTTGTAAGCCAAGCCCATTCGCTCATATCCCAAATCATCAACCAAATCCATCTTATCTGTTTATTTATTTTATTGACTACTGTCGGTGGAATTCTGATGCGAGTGAGTTTGAGAAGATGAACCATTTGTCGGATTGTAACGAGCAGCATACTCCTTAAAAATGGAGTCCAGAACATAGAAAACTGAGTCACACATTGCCTTGGAGTCAACTGTATCTTCACCATGCAGCTTATCAAAACAGATCTTAATTAGCAAACTTCAAATTCTTCTTAGGATCAAACACAGTTGCTATAGTCAACATCTTGTTGATATGCTTCATCCCATCCCAATACTTAAAAAAATTCTTCAACATTTCATCAGATCAACACTTCAATGCATCATCTTTGTTATTACTAGGAAATGACAGGTTCCTCTCTATTGTAACTATTTCCCCACAACACTTATGTGTATTCAAAGTGGTGGAAGCTGAAACAACGAGATATGGAGGTGTGGAAAATTAACCTCTCGATGGCATTCCAATCACTGGTTCAGGAGGTCCAACACGTTTGGTCCCATTTTCTTCTTCTAAAAAGTAGTCATAGTACTAGTTATTCTCTGCTGGCATCTTGTCAAAAGCAACTTTGTACCTCAGTGCATTCGTCAACATTGTGTATGTTGAATTCCATCTGGTTTTCAAAAACAGGTATACTTATAAGAACTATGACAACAGTTATAACACCCCAGCTGCCCGTGCTACGTACTAGGCCTCTACGGACTCCCTCGGGCCCATGGATCCAATCCTATCCGACGACCGGAGCATTATTTTTAAGAGGCTCAAGAGACTTCTTTACTGACATTACAATTACCATATGACCGTTTTCCGTGTTTTGTCTTCACTTACACGGTACTGAGAATCACTTTCCGGTGATAGGTCACATATCCTTTGACTAGTCCAGCTCAATCACGCTTAATCATAGATTCTCTCTTGATGTACGACCGAAAAGGTAAATGCACTTAAGTAACATAGATAAACAAATCGATTCTCAAACCTCTCCACATACGCTACTATGTACAAAAAATCGGGATGTTACAACAATTATAACAAATCTAAGAAGCAACTTCAAGATATTTAGTGTGCTTACTGTTGTAACCAACAAACATAACTGTAGATGTTTCACGTAACTGAGAGACCCCTTATGCTTCTTACAATTGCTGCTAACAACATCAACTTTCGCTCAACCAACTTCCGATAAATTCTCACGTAAACAAAAGCCACCATTGTGTTCCATAGTGGTTAGCAACAACAAAGAAGGAGGGTCTATGACAGTCCCGTGATTAATATATTGGAACTCTTTGGATTCTCTACATATCTTTACTCCCAACAAGGAAGGGACATTAACTTTGAAAACCTACATTATCTCCTCTAGTTCGTTGCACACCCAAACATCTAAGGACAGGACAACCAGACAAAATCCTATGAACAGATTCGTCCCCAGAGTAGGTCACACCAACAAGAAACAAATAGGTGAGAGCCGGAAGACACATTTGAACAGGAGCATCAACACGAACCGCACCACGAAGATGCAATCATGCAAGTATCCAAGAGTTTTTCAAGTATACAGACTCTCTGGAAGTTTGATAAGCCTTTGATTGCAAGAAAAAACAATGTCCAGCTTCCGTAAACAGTGTGTAACTGCAAGTTTAACCGATATCTCCAAATCTAAAGCACCACATCTTGGACCTAATCTGAAGAACAGGTTTCGAGAACTGGAGCCTCACTAAGAAACAAAGAGTGTTGGACAAAGCGAGAGAATCTGTTGTACTCAGTATTTAGATTGGTATCATGATATTAGAGATTTGGTACCAACATCCAAAGTGGTTTCCATCGTTTGGACAAAACCATCGTGAACAGAATAAAGGTTGTAGGAAGTAATGACAATATCTTCAAGAGCAACTCACGAGGCAAATTACTAATCTTATCCATAAAAAAATTTGTCTTTTTCTACAGATCAAAACACACTTAGAAGTTGAAACCAGAGATGAAACTGACGACTTGTCAAGTACCCTCTATCCCCTTATCTCTTTGTTATTGTCATGAACTGTCTCTCCCATCTCCTGAACTCGGCAGCAGAAAATAGAATTTTTGGATATCATCAAAGGTGTAGTGACTCTAAATTGACACATCTATGTTTCGCTGATGACCTGCTCATATTTGTTGATGGCACACTTAAGTCAGTCCAAGGGGTACAATCCATTCTGCGTCAGTTTGAATCCCTATCTGGTCTTGCCCTCAGCGTTCAGAAAACAAGTTTCTACACCGTCGGTCTGTCTCAGGGTGAAATTGATCTCATATCATTCACAACAGGCCTCTCACATGGCAGTCTACCTATTCGATACCTAGGGGTTCCTTTGGTTCCTAAAAAGCTTTCCATGTCTAATTGGGAGCCACTAATCCAACAAGTAAAGGGCAAAGTAAATACTTGGAGTGCTCGATGTCTATCTTTTGCGGGGCGCCTCCTTCTAATCAGCACGGTCATCAATGGAATTACTAACTTCTGGTGTGCAACTTTCGTCCTGCCAAAGGATTGTATCTCAACAATTAATTCGATGATATGTGGAGCGTTCCTTTAGAAAGGAACTACGGAGGGTCGATACTCGGCTCGGGTATCATGGGACAATATTACATATGGGAAAGAAGAGGGAGGTTTAGGAGTACGTAATCTTACTTTCTGGAATCAAGCGTGCACCCTGAAGTTAGTACGGCTTCTCTTCTTCCAGGGGGGATCCGTATGGGTAGCATGGTATAAGAAAAGTGTGTTGCAAGGATCGCTGAGTAACTTTTGGACCTGCAGGACCAAGCAGAAAAACTCATGGCTATCAAATAAGTTAATTAAAATGCGCGACATAGCCTACAATTCAATCAGAGTGAAAGTAGGGAATGGAATGTCAACCCGGTTTTGGACAGACAATTGGTCACCATTTGGGCGCCTCGACATGTTTCTCGATCCCTCCCCATTGTCTCGTATGGGCATCCCAAAATGGCATCATTGCGTAGCCTCTTTGCAAACGATAGATGGAGGCTTCCCCCTGCACGATCAGAACGCCAGGTCAGCCTTCAGGTATTCCTCTCTTCCTTTTCCTTCTCGGATGATGAGGACTTATATGTATGGGAGATCAATGGGAAAAAATCTACCGCCTACTCAACGAGTGAAGTATATAACCTCCTAAAAAATCATCGACCTGTGGTACCTTGGAGAAGCATTGTTTGGAGTAAAGGGGGGATACCAAAGCACAATTTGCTGACTTGGTTGTTTGTCCTTGATCGATGTCCTACGCGTGACCGTCTCTCTGCCTGGTTTCCAATTCCGGATGCAAGCTGTCTCCTCTGTCGGAATGCGCATGAATCCCGTGACCATATTTTTTTCACCTGTATCTTTAGCTGGTCAATTTGGCAACACATCGGTCATCGAGCAAGTTTATCACCATCAATGGATTGGATGACTAACCTCACAAACCTTCAGCAGCTTCGTAGGAAAAGCATCAAAGGGCGTTTAGGAACTTTAGCGTGGCAGGCTACGATCTATGCGATCTGGGCAGAAAGAAATCACAGACTCCACCGAAATCATTATAAACCTTCGGAATCAATCCTTCGCGAAATAGACACCGTCGTACGAGGTCGGATAGCATCACTTCGCTCCACAAACTCGACTGCTTCATCTTCCATGCTCCAGCTTTTGTTCGCCACTCCCATTACTCCTTCTTCATCTCAATTGCATGCCTCGATCACTGCACCTCTGCAAATTATTTGATCGGTTTTAATTAATTTTCTTTCACGATTCTATGTTTGCAACGGATTCCCTTTATTGGGCTACTATCACTTTGGGCTGACTAAAGTTTCTGGGCTTGTAAATATTTTCTTTTCTTTTGCAATTAAATAGTAAACATTCGATCAAAAAAAACAAAAAAAAAACAAAGGGAACCATAAAAATCAGCACAAAACTCACAAATGGCAAATTGTGAATGTGGCCATGAACAACAAACCCTAGCGAATGTAGAATTTTGATGAGAATCAATTAACAGTACGTACTGCAGATTGTCTAGGAACTCTATAAAGCATCTATGAATTCATTTCTCTATTCAAACGAAAACATTAAACAAAAACAGAAGATAAGAAAAAGGAGATAATTTTTCTTACATCTCTGTTTTTGCCATCAGAGAAGAATCCTGCCCTTATCTTCTTATGTTGAACAAAGACGACGGAGTAGATGTAGAGACCCAACTCTCTCTGCTCAGCAATTCTCGCTGGTATAACAATGCACTTACACTCTGATTGGTAACATTATATATGGAAAATACAAGAAATACCTTCTAGCTGCGGAGTGTAAAATGAAAATTTTGTATGACTAAATACATTTTGTGGAATTAAAAAATATAAATTTATAAAATATAAATTTTCACTATATTCTATACATTATTTCATATATTAAAAGAGAAAAACTAAAATATAATAATAATTGAGCTAATTTATTATAAAAACTAAACTAAATATTATTAAAAAAACTTAATTTCTTTTATTATAATTGAAATTATTTTAATATATTTATAATAAATTAAAATCTTATGATATTGGAAAACCAAATCACAATATAATCTTATTTACATTTGTAATTAAAAATTAATAATATTTTATTTAGAAGGTTAAAAAAAAAAGCGTAGGTGAAAAGTCTAGTTATAAGAAATTAAGTGGTGGTATTAATATTTATTAATTTTTAATTATAAATTGTCTCTCAGATCCTATTCAATAGATTTTTTTTGATTAAATCCAGATTTTTAATAAAGTGAAATTTAAAAAGAATTTGTACAAAAGAAACGGGAAGAACCCTGAGAGGCTGAGAGATAGACTTCGTATTATCTCCTGTATATACAATAAAAAAAAATTTCACATCCTCCTCTTCTTACCTTATTAGAGCATCTCCACCAGCGAACAGTCCAAAAGTTCCTAATTTTTTTTTTTTGTTTTTTCAAAAAAAAAACAAAAAATCCGACGAATAAGGTATCGCCACGTGGCGAGACGCTCATAAAACGCCCCTTAAAGAAGAGATTTCTAGGGACGGTTTAGTATTTAATATGTGGGACCCGCTAATAACAAATAATTGTTTTTTTAAGAGGCGAGCGTTTGAACTCCTAATGGAGTTGGTCTTACTCCCCAATTATTCTCTCTCTGCCGCTCTCGCTTAAAGCTCTCTGCCTCTCTCCTTTCATTCATCTCTCTTGTTCGGTTTCTTGCGCACAAAGCTACGTCGTTCTCTCTCACTACGAGTCTAGTTACGCCCTAATTTAACGACAACAATGAAGAAACCTGTTAATTCTAGGGTTTCATCACAGCCAGATAGATGGTGGAACCTGAATTTGTTGGCGGATGTCACCATCGCCATGTCAGAGTACAATAAATCAGAGGCCCAAATTGACGAAGAAGATGCGGGAATCTCTGCGATTGTACCGAGGAAGAAGAGAAGTTGTCGATCATCTTCGATGGCAACACAATGGACGACGCGTGTGAGATCAATTACTTGCGCCGAGGGTTACAAAGAAGTGGAAGAAGAAGAAGAAAGAAACCTCACGGAACGGAAAATTTTTCGCCGTTTTGAGGTTGGTACATCTTCAAGATCCACGGAAGTTGAACAAGAACTTCTTCTTCCGTCGTGCAAGAAACCTTGTCCCGTTAACTTGTCCAAAGAAGAAGAAAAAGAAGCTTCAAGAAACGCAAAATCATCCGTCGTTAGAGCAAGATACGAGAAAAGCTTCAAGATACGACGATCGATTATACATACATTTGATATCGCATTGAAAAGTCGAAAGTTGTCATCGAAAGGAATCTTTTCGCTTCTCTGAGATCTATCAGATCCGGCCGGCTACGGCCATGGGATCAACATCGGAGACAAAGGAGAACTCCACTCTAGCCTTGTCCACCTCTCCACTGTCTTCTGGCTCTAAAAAAAAACGCTTGGTTCCGCGCTGTCTCAGAAAAATCAAATCCCGGAACTCCCCTTGGTGCACAAGTGACTATTGTTAACGGAATGGCCTCCACCTCTGTACCTGAAGAACTCTTACAATACTGCAAGCCGCTTTGGAACAACTTCGTTATCGGCCATTTCATCGGCGATGCTCCACACATCGGAAAAGTACATGCTACAGTCAACCGCCTGTGGTCATCCGACAAGACTTCAAAAATAGATGTCCAGTTTCTAAATCCAAAATCAGTACTCTTCAAGATCGACGATCCATACATGCGTGCTAGGGTATTAAAAAGACACTTTTGGCATATTGGTGACATCCCTTTAGTGGTGCAGGAATGGAGTCCTAAAACATAAAACCTCAAGCCAGATCTCTCTTCTTTGCCTATTTGGATAGATTTTAAAGATGTCCCAGATTATTTGTTCTCAGAAAAAGGTCTCTTTTTCCTTGGTGATATCATTGGCGCATCTCAGAAACTGCATCCATACACGGAACGATGCATTCGTATAGATGTAGCAAGAGTACTGGTGGTAGTGGATTTGGAAAAAGAGCTCCCTACAAAGATCGCACTCACTACACCAGAGGAGTCCCTGATACAGGTTTCTTACCCATGGCTTCCCTCCAGATGTACAGCCTGCAACACATGGGGACATAAAGCAACTGATTGTTCTCAAATGAAAATGGGAGCAGCGGTCCTAATTATGGCAGAAAAACCTGGCTGTTCAGACATAATGAAAGATTTACCCGCTACGAAAAATACACATGAAGCTAACAAAATACACGACTCTGACAAACATCCGGAGGAATCCACGATACCTCCTACAATTCAAGAGGAAGAATGGCAAACCGTTCATCACAAAAAATCACGGTCAAGTGCTCAGATAAGAATAGTCCTATTGATACCACATCAAAGATGAATGACAATTCTTCTCCTTCTCGATTTAATATTCTTAGTGACGTTCCGGAAAATGATGATGAACCGGAAGATGGAGAAATAAAAGAATCAGAGCCAAAGATTGATGAAGAGGGAGACAGCTCTTCCTCCTCGGATGAAGAAGAACGACCTCCCAAGAAGGAGCAACAGATAGAAACAAGAACAGTATATGGCACGCAACTCAAACACACAAAAAAGATCCTCCTCATGGAGGAACTAATGATCATGACGACATTTTTTGCGGGGAATACCCGAGGTTTCAACAAAATCCGCAAACAAAACTATGTCCGTTCTTGGTTAACTACTACCAAACCCGCTTTCGGATGTCTTGTGGAAACACGAGTTCAAGAAGATTGCAGTTCAGCTATTATTGAAAGAGTATTTCCGCACTGGGGCTCTATCACAAACTACGACTACCACAGGCTTGGGAGAATTTGGGTGCTCTGGTCTCCGGAGTGTACTGTAACCACTCTATACAAAAGTTCACAAATGATAACAATGGGAGTCTCAACAAATACTGGTGAAGGCTTCATTTGTTCTTGCATCTATGCTTCTAACTTCAGAAGCGAAAGAAAGATTCTATGGGAGGAGGTACGGCAGGTTAAAACTCTCTTTAACACAGACATCTCTCCTTGGATTCTTCTAGGAGATTTTAATGTTGTTCTGGGATCTGCAGAGATATCTAGAGCGACTGATTACCTTGGTGATCAATCGGGAATGGTTGACTTCCAGGAATTAATGATGGACTGTGATCTGACTGACTTGGGATATACAGGTCCTCTCCTCACTTGGTGGAATCATCAGGAGAATAACCCCATCGGCAAAAAACTCGACAGAGTACTGGTAAACAGTCAGTGGTATAACGCTTTTCCCAACTCGACGTCTACATTCGAAACAAACGGCATCTCCGATCATGTCTGATGTCTGGTAAATACGAATACTACCCTCCGCGTGGAAAAAAGACATCACTTTCAGTTTTTCAATTATCTGGTCAACCACACACAGTTCCTTCCAACCGTGGCAGATGTCTGGGCTCAAACAGAACCTCTGTTCCATTCCCGTACTGCTCTAACCAGGTTCCATAAAAAACTGAAAAGTTTGAAACCTCTCCTGCGTGCCTTAAACAAAGACAGGTATGGGGACATAACAAAGCGGACAAAGATTGCTTTTGAGATACTTTGTGCTCGTCAAGATGAAGCGTTGCGTAACCCTTGTAGAGAAGCTTTTGAGGCAGAAAATAGGGCACCGGAGGAATGGAACAACTACGCAGCAATAGAAGAGAAATTGTTTCGGCAAAAATCTCATATCCGTTGGCTCAAACATGGTGATCGAAACACAACGGTTTTCCACAGAGCAGTACAAGTAAGAAGGGCAAAGAACACAATCACAAAGCTGATAAATATTGCGGGAGAAACTCTGACTACTCCTCAAGAAATTAAAACTGAAGCTGTCAACTATTATGACAATTTTCTGAATGATGCAGGGCCCCATCTGAACATGTATCAGTCGGAGAGAAACTTGGGAGATCTTATTGTCTTCCGCTGTGATGAGGTCTTGGCAAGTTCATTAACTAAAGAAGTCACCAAAGAAGAAATCCTGGCTACGCTAAATTCTAGGGCTGGGCGTTCGGGTAATCCGGTCCCATTCGGTTCGGATAATTCGGGTTTTCGGGTTTTCGGGTTTAGGCTTAGAGGTCCCATTCGGTTATTACGAAAAATCGGGTCGGGTTCGGTTCGGGTTATGCCGGGTTCGGGTCGGTTCGGATTGTAAGCTAAAAACCCAAACCCCATACGGATTCGATTCGGGTTCGGTTCGGATTCTGTTATTTTTAAATAATAGAGCGAAAATCTTGAGTATATAACATAATTTGGGAGATTAGAGATCAAAATTTGTGATGATCTGATCTTTCTAGTTTCTAAAATCCTCGAAGATCAAAGATCCAAAACTATCGTTTTGGAAAAAAAAATATTTGGGGAAGAAAATATTAAGTCCCGTATATACACTCAAGAAAGTTTTTGCAGAGTCCTCCTTACTCAATAACTTCGGTTAACCCATTTGGGTATCGGGTTCGGTTCGGATAAACCCGAAACCCATTGGATCTGGCTCATAAGTACCATTCGGTTATTTCACTATAACCCATACTCGTACCGAATCGATTTTTCCAGGTCGGGACCGGGTTCGGGTTTCGGGTTCGGGAAATTTGCCCAGCCCTACTAAATTCCTTACCATCTAATAAAACTCCGGGCCCTGATGGCTACACAAAGGAGTTTTTTCTCGCAGCTTGGCCTGTAATTGGTCCAGACTTTGTTACAGCAATTCAGTCTTTCTTCTACAATGGTCTAATGTCGAAGAGTATTAACGCAACTGTATTAGCTTTGATACCAAAGAAGACGGGAGCAGACAAGATGAAAGATTTTCGCCCCATATCGTGCTGCAACACAATCTACAAGGTCATATCAAAACTACTAGCTCATCGTCTGAAAAAACTACTTCATGACGCGGTCTTACCAAATCAGAGCGCCTTTGTTGAAGACAGACTTCTACTTGAAAATGTATTACTTGCGACAGAATTGGTGAAAGACTACCACAAAGATAATATCTCTCCAAGGTGCGCAATTAAACTCGATATAACAAAAGCTTTTGACACAGTTAAGTGGGATTTTATCCATGAAATGCTGCTGGCTATGAATATCCCGGATATATTCATTACCTGGCTTCGCGGATGTATCACAACGGCTTCCTTTTCAGTCTGTGTGAATGGAGAACTTGAGGGTGTTTTTACCAGTTCACGAGGTCTTCGTCAAGGATGTTCTTTGTCTCCTCCTCTATTTGTCATGGCTATTAATGTGCTTTCTCACCGACTAAATAAAGCAGCAGCAGAGGGCCGCTTCGCTTATCATCCAAAGTGTAAGGACCTTACTCTAACTCACTTAAATTTCGCAGACGATTTGATGGTCTTTACGGATGGAAGTGCAGAATCACTTAACGGCATTGTTGAGGTGCTTCGGAAATTTGAGCTTGAATCAGGCCTAGCAATAAATATGACCAAATCTTCTATCTACATGGCTGGGAAAACAATGAATAGTCTTCACGAAACAGCTTTGGAACATGGTTTACCGGTGGAACAACTCCCCATTCGATATTTGGGGCTCCAGCTGATGACTAAGCGCATGACCAAAGTGGACTACGAGCCACTTATTGATCGAGTTAGATCACGACTCCTTTCCTGGTCCAACAAAACACTCTCATATGCTGGTAGGTTACAGCTCATTCAATCGGTAATTGCGAGTATCACCAACTTCTGGTGCTCGGCATTCCGAATTCCGAATAGATGTTTCAGCATAATTGAGAGCATGTGTTCAGCCTTCATTTGGTCTGGAAGTCCTCATATCTCCTCAAAAGCAAAGGTGGCTTGGTCGGATATCACTAAGCCTAAACACGAAGGTGGTTTAGGTATAAGAAGACTTTCTGACTACTCAAAAGTCTTCACACTCAGACTTATTTGGCGGATGTTTACGAAGGTTGACTCATTGTGGGTAGCTTGGACAAGACATTACTTGTTAAGGCAATCCTCATTTTGGGACATTTGCTCAAAAACGACTAGAGGATCTTGGATGTGGAAGAAAATCCTCAAGCTCCGCCCTCTTACTGCTAGTTTCTTGAAAAAGGAAATTCGCGATGGAAGCTCTACACACTTTTGGTTTGATAGTTGGTTAGACATTGGACCAATCTATGCAATTCTTGGTGATGCTACCAGGCTTCTGGGTATTAAGCGTAATGATATGGTGGCAGTGGCATCAGATGAAAATGGATGGAAAATTCGTCGAGTTCGAGGAACCGCTGCTAGGGAGATCGTGCACCTAATTCAGAATACAAACGCACCAAGTGTTCTAGCAGGACAGGACATCACTCTCTGGAAGCAGAAACAAGATTGTTATGAACCAAAATTCTCGGCAAAAAAAACATGGCATCTCATCCGTTCCCAAGGTATGTATGCTGAGTGGACGAAATTAGTTTGGTTTCCTCAGGCCCTTCCTCGCCAATCTTTCATCCTCTGGCTGGCTTTCCGCGATCGACTTTCAACTGGAGCTCGTTCTAAAATATGGGGGGTGACACAGATTTGTCCATTATGCGGCGAACCAGATGAAACAAGGGATCACCTATTCATGGCTTGTCCCTACTCCTTCACGGTCTGGACAATGGTGGCAACACCTCTGCTACGTTCACGGATTAACCCCGACTGGAATCAAACGGTAAATTCACTAATGAGGAATCGACTCTGCCGTTTGGATAAAACTCTGGCTTGCATGGTTTTCCAATCAACAATCTATTGGATCTGGAGAGAAAGGAATAGCAGAATCCACAACAATCATAACCGTTCCTATTATTTCACGGCCACAACTATCAATAAGGAAATGCAATTACGGCTGACAAGTTGGGAAGACGATGCAGAAGGACTCAATCGATGGAATGCTATCTCCAGAATCGATTCTACCTGATTTGTATCCTCACGTTTCTATCTCAATCCTTGCCTTTTCTTTTCTTATTTTTTCATCCAGAATTTAAGATTTTACATGCTTCATTCTTAGAAAAAACGCAAGATTATACCTTGATCAGCTGCCTTATGGTGGTTATGAATTTTCTTTTTGTTGACAAATAAATTTAACATTTCAAAAAAAAATAAAAGATATGACGATCCCGGAGTGGCTCGCGGACGTGATGAAGAGAGAAGAGATCAACGGACACGATCCAAAGCTGATAGTAGAGAGGAAACTGTATAAGAGTGATCTCGACAGAGTCCAAGCACGTCTCTCAATGCCTATGAACCAAGTGGTTAGTTTGGACTTTCTCACGGAGGAGGAGACAAGAATCATATACGAACAGTCGGTACTCAAGAGTCGTAAGGAAGGCATAAGTGTAGTTTTGGTGGATCCTCGGTTCAAAAAGCATGTTGTTGATCTAAGGAAGCGGAACATGAATGGAAACTGGACTTATGTATTTGTTGATGGTTGGAACGAAGTTGTCTCTACGAACAAGTTTGAAGTCGGTGAAGTCTATCCTGTGTGGTCTTTCCGATCTGAAGAAGGAAAGCTCTACTTTGCTCTCGTCCCTCTTCCAACGAAAACTTCCGACGGTTCCGGTCACGGCGGCTCTACTTCCGGTGAATCTGGTCTCTGTTCTCGGTGATTCTTGTTTATTTACTAGCCTAGGTCTCACGTAGAAGGATTTATTTTTCAGATAAGAAAATTTTGCAGTGGAATTAGAAAGGGATTGTCTTATGTTTTTGGCCCTTGAGAAAGGCATATTTTTTCTTTTGGAATTGTAATTTGATTGACTTCAGTGCAACAGATCTTACATTTTGTTTGCATTGTCGTAGGATATTTCATATTTGTCAAATGTTTGCCTCATCAGTATCAGTTGTTGGCTTTGATTGGTGACATGCATTAGACTTGATTTAGGTTGAGTTATGGACAAAATAAAAAAATTATAATGCAATTATAATACACTAGTAGAGTTGCTAACCCCGCACATGTATTCCGTTGGTTATACGTTTATCGTTATAATAAGTGACATTATTTTATTTATTTTGGTGATTACTTATTTTCATACTTTTTACATTTTATATAATTCCAGTCATTTCTCTTGTTTTAAAATATATTTTCAAGAAATTGTCTTCAACTGATCAATTTATAATTTTGTTAGGCTTAATATTAATTAAAAATTTATATTTTTGGTTTAGTGAAATTAAGTTGTTAGTAATTTTTTTCTTTCATTTACTTATTTTTATATAACTGCTTTTTCTCATTGTTTATGTGGATAATATACTTTTTATCTAATAAGTTTTTATTTTCACTTTTAACATAATTCTGATCCGTTTATTTTTTAATTAACTTAATTTTTTGGGTTTTTGTGAGAGCCGAAACTCACACTGTCGAAATTTATATTTCGCGGGGTTCCGAAAATTCTATTAAACAAGAACCAAAGGGCAAAAAAGTAAAAAGATGAGAAAGATGATTTTATTAATAATTCTCTAAGTACAAAAATATTCGAGAAAGCTTATTGTCTTATATCTCGAAAGCTCTTGCACTTGAGTTGGGATGATCTGAAAGTGAATACAAGGGGGTCTATTTATATGAGAGAGTTTGGGGTCTCAAAGACTAATCTAAGCAATATGAGACGTTGTAAAAATCCCTTTCCGAGCCGCCAATAGCATGATGGGCCACCGACTTGTCGCCTCTCTTCCGTCACAGCCCGTTCGTCTTGTTTTGGCCCAGCTTGTCTTTTTAATCTTCTGGTCCGATCTTCTTTGGTTAAGGTCTTGACTCCGGTTTATTTTAAGTAAACTCCTTGATGTTTTTCCATGTTCTAAACAGCGTGAAGTCCGTCTTCAAATGGCGCGATGTTTCTTCGGGAACTAATGGGCTGAGGCCCATTAGTCGGGAAATGGCTTCCGGGGCCGGTCCGAGAGGGTGAGGTCCGGTCGTAGCCCATGTCTCGGCTTGATGAATGCGCCGTACCGGGAAGATATGCAGAGATTCGTCTTGAGAGGCTATTAGAGGGTTCAGTTCATCCGTCGGACCGGACGCCAAGAGCTTGGCCCGACGGGCATTTGGTCGGAGCAATTTGATCAGCTCGTGGACGGGTTTAGGATTAGTGAGCCAATTTGCCTCGTTAAAACCTTTCCCGGAAAACCCTTTGGGATAAAACCAAGGATAAGGAAAGAGTACAAATGGTCACTACCCGTTCAGTTCATCTGCGACCGGTTAAGCCAAGAGCTTGACCCGGGCAGGCGTTTGGTCTCATTTCGTAGGCTTGCTGCCAGAATATGAAATGTTCAACCGTTGATCCGGCCTTTTGTCTTATCAATCTCCGAGGAGGGGATTTTGACCCCAACAATTTTCTTTGGAATAATCGCATTGTATCATTTCATGATTTTTTTTTAAAAAAAATTACTTCTTGATGCTTTAGACTAATCTTCTCTGCAAGTGCTTGCCTTTTTGAAACAAATTTATTTTATTACTCATTTTTAGTTATTCTGTAAATGTTTATTTTATATCTTAAATATTAAAGTAGATATTATTCTAGAGATGGGTACAGACTGAAGTTGTTAATTTTTTTATTTTTTGCTGATATCGGGTTCTATTATTTTTGATAAAAAGTTTCTTTACTCTTTTTTTAAAGAAAAAATATCTTATGGATATTTTCTATTGATTTTAATTAGAATTTGTCTTGTTTATAATAATAATTCATTGATTTTAATCTTATATATAATTAGTTTATATAATTATCTATTATATAGAGTTTTTCGTTATCGTCTATTATTAAATTTATATCTTATATATAAATAAAATATATTCCTTATTGCATTTGTGGATAATAACTTTCATTTACTAATATATTATTTTCCCTTTAAATATAATTTTGATCAGTTCAACTGTTTTAAAATTAATTATTTTTTTGTGTTCTTGTAATTTATTTCTAACAATTTAATTGGTAGCACTAATTAAATCATATTAATTATATTTAAACTCATTAGAAAATATTAATGGATCTTAATGAATAATAAAATCTTTCAAAAAAATTAAATTTATATATATATTTTTTATTTAAAGTTGACACATGTCAAATTTTGGTTGCATTTGGTTGTTGAGGTGAAGGCTTGAGAAGTAGAGAAGTTCCCTAATTATATATAAGTAGGAATGTTAAGTTGGTTGATCCAAACCAAACCAAACCATCAACTCATTAACATAATGAGTTAATAGTTTTAACTAGTTAATCCATTTGTACTTGTTTTTTTTTTTTTAATTTCTTTCCATATAATCAAAATTGTATCAAGCAAAAAAATACAAAAACAATAATAAGTGCAACTTCTATCAAATGACATCAACATAAATATCCAAAAAAACAACAAAAGTGTATCAAACAAACAAACAACAAAAAAAATCCAAGAAGCTCATAATTGAAACTATATTTTTGGCGGAAAAACTCATAACCGTGTTTTTGGCGGGAAAACTCGGAACCGTGTTTTTGGCGGGAAATCTCGGAACCGCGTTTTTGGAGGGAAAACTCGAAACCGTATTTTTGGCGGGAAAACTCAGAACCGCTTTTTGGCGGGAAAACAAGAAATCACATTTTCGGCGGGAAATCTCGGAAACACATTTCTGGCAGCAAAACTCGGAACCAGGTTTTCGGCGGGAAAACTGGAATTCACGTTTTTGGCAGGAAAATTCGGAACCACATTTTCGGCGGGAAAACTGGAACTCACGTTTTTTGCGGAAAAACTCGGAACCGCGTTTTTGGCGGGAAAAATGGAAATCACGTTTTTGGCGGGAAAACTCAGAACCGCATTTTTGGCGAGAAAAATGGAAACCACGTTTTTGGCAGGAAAACTCGGAACCACATTTTTGTCGGGAAAACTCGGAAACACGTTTTTGGCGGAAAAACCCGGTACCGCGTTTCTAGCGGGAAAACTGGAAGTCACTTTTTGGTAGAAAAACTTGGAATTATGTTTTTGGCATGAAATTCAGAATAATATTTTTGATAGGAAAATGAGGGATTATGGTTTTAGAGATAAAATTATTATTATTTTAAATTTAATTAATAAATAAATGATATTTATTATATTTTAATAATAAAAATTAATGGATTAATGGTTAACCCAATCCTTTTGATCTATTCATCCATTACAACCCAATCAATTTCATTCCAAACCATTTGATCCATTAATCCATTTGGATCAAAAATTTCAACCCTAATTTGATTGATTGGATTGGATTGGGTTGATCCATTAGTTTTTATCCATTTTGACATCCCTATATATAAGATAGGTTTAATGTTTATGATATTATTTTCTTATATAAGTTGTATGTATATAAACTTTATCATAACATATAGGAGTATGTAATATTCTTGTAATGATAAACTCTCCTCACTCTATTTTCACTAGGGTTTTCTCCGGGCTACGCCCGGCTTTATCATAAAATTTTAATTAATTTTAAAATATTATATTTTTATGTATAAATAATACATATATATTGTGTCCTTATTCAATTAACCCCAAAATCAGTTAAAATAAAATATGCATGCAAATAAGCCCAAAAAAATTAATAACTTTGATAAATTATTGTTTTCGTTTTGGAAACTATAAGTTCAAAATTGGAAATTTATTTATATGTGATTAGATATCTCGATTCCAGCCATCGATTTAGTCGACACGAACAATTTTTGCGGTAGCAAATTGAAATTAGGAGACCAAAGTCAAATCTGTTAAACTTTGCTCCCTAATATCAGAAGAATGAAGAACTACTTCTTCTCCAACCTTAGGGATTTCTCCCTTAAGACGTTGAGAAAAAACGAAAACGAAGTTTCAGGTTTCTGAAAAAATAAAAATTCAAAAGCCAATACGATATAGGTTTGGAAAGGGAAAGAAAACACGTTAATACGTAGCGGATTTTGTGGTGGTACAACTAAATATTAAATAGCTAGAAAAGAGAAGTGTGCGAGTTACATAGGAAGGGGAATCAGCAAGTTACCATAAGCAAATACGTGCCACGATTTCTGTTTTAAATGGAATTGCACTAATTCGGGAGTGGTATAGCAGTTGTAGAGTTGGCGTTGATTAAATTCAAACATTAATATTAGAAGGGGGTATATTGTTCCTTTCATATTTTTGTGTAAGTCTTTGTGCGTAATAAATAATATATAGAAAGATTTGCTAAAATGGGTCAAAAAATGGAACACTTGTCCCTTTACACTTTTTTGAAGTATGATTTGTCGCATTACACTTTACTTATTTTTTTAATCCTATTATAACCCTAAAAAATAAATTATTAATTGAAAACCAAATTATTTTTTCCTTTTATTTATTTCCCTCCCTTCTCTTTATCAATTAAAAAACAAAAAAAATTCCTTAATCTTTCTCTTTATTGAATATTAAAATAAAAAAAAAAATATTCTTTATTTTTCACAACACATCTTTAATTTTTCAAAATCCCATTATATCCCTCTTTATATAAATTAAAAAATAACTGAATTAAGAAATTAATAGTTTATATATAAAAATAATATTTGTCTAATAAAACTCTCTTTTTGAAAATAGAGAATATATTTGTTGAATACTAAAATAATAAAATATAGTATTTATATTTTATAATTTTTACTTAAGAACAATAATTATGAAATAAATAATAAATAAAATAAAATTTATTTATTTTTGTTATAATTTTAGATTTTTAAGTTGGAAAAGCAATTAATTAAAAAGATTTGAAAAGATACAGTGAATATTTTGTTACCATATTTCCTAGATTTTCTCAGATTATCGTAGAATATGTATTCTACCAATGGTAGAACATAGAAAGAATGGTGGAAGTTATATTCTACGGATAGTAGAACAAAGTGGTAACAGTAGAATATAAATTCCACACTTCGTAGAATACAGAAGAAACGGTAGAAAATGTATTCTACCAAATCTGACTGAACCGTAGAACGTAGAGAAAACAGTAGAATTCATATTCTACGATTAGTAGACTATAGAGAAAACAGTATAAACTATGTTCTACGATCGGTAGAAGATATAGCAAGCAGTAGAAAACATATTCTACCAGTCCGTAGACGGTAGAATATGAATTCTACTGTTGGTAGAATATAAAATTATATTTCATTTTAAAAATTAATTTTCAAAAAAAAATGTTAATATAATCTCATAAGTGTATATTCTAATGTTTTGATTTTTCTTATATTTTCTGGATTGTAAAAGTATTTATTTTGAATTTATTAGATTTATTTGAAGGGCAATGTAGTCAAATTTTTATAAAAATAAAGAAAGATGTATGTGGACAAATGTTCTATTTTTTTGACCTATTTTGTCAAATCTCCCTAAATAATACAGAACGCGTTAGGGGATTATGAGGGGAACGAAAGACGTTAATAAAGCGTGGAATTTTTTCAATTGAATAACGTCTAAGCTGAGAAAGAAATGGGACACTGTTTAGCTTGATGAAAGCTCGGACAATTTTTTAAAAAAGAAAAGCGAATGATGCAGTCGGAAGTTTACGTTGTAAGGAAGGACGATATGAGACGCAGCTTTTAAGGACCGAGCTTAGGTCGCTTGGACTCCTGGGGAGTCTGTTCTGTTGTTTCTTCATAGGCGTAGCCACCTTGGTTTTCATTCACACTCCCACCGGTGTCTTCATTGTCTGTGGACCTCTTCCCATTTGCCTCGGTTGAGGCTGACTCTCCAGCCTCATACAGGATGTCCGTCTCCCTATTAGAGGCACCTTCTGGCTTTATTATCCTGCTGATTGTGAATGTCTGCCTAGTGGCTCGGAAGTTGTATTCCGATATCTTCACTTCAAACATGTGAGTTTCACTGAATATTTCAGATAAGTATTCAGGTGGTGGGAAATCTTGGGTCTCCACAGTATCTCTGTCGCCCTGCAACATGTTCAGGACGTTATTTTTTTGCTGTTTGAATTTGGTGATATTCTGAAAAAGAGAGTAAGTTACCTCAATGTCCACATCGATAAGCTCTGCTGCTTTTCTCCCAATGAGATGACCTCCTGCCTCATCTAGGAAGACAAATGTTGTCCCGCTCTCTTTGTCATGCACTGAGTACTCGATACGGAACGTGGATATAAGAGTTAGTAATATAAGCATATTGTTGGACGTTGAAGAAATTGCCATGTCGAGTGTCCTTACTTGATGACTCCTATTGCAATTTCGTTTTCACATTTGTGGCACACCAAAGTTGAAGCGCTCTTCGTCAGTTTAGTGTTGCAGTCGCCGCATCCAATATAATACCATCCGTTGTCGAGCTTGAGTTGATCAATAGTGGCCACGCAGTTGAAAGTTGCTTTCTGGTAAATGAAAGGAGACGTCAAACGCTATTTGGAAGATTTTTAGAACAGTTCCTTAAAGACTGAAGTACCTGGGCAGATTGTGTCCTGAGAAAGTCCTGCAGCTCGCCTATGGTAACTGTTTCCACCTTGGTGACTTGTGAAGCGTCTATAGTGGCAAGTTTGGTGTCTTGTGTTCCTAGCCTTGAAAACAGAGGATGTGGTCATTAATCAAACACGATTAGTTAGAGAAAACTGCATGAGATAGACAGAACTGACCATGCCAGATATTCTTGTGTTGCAGGCACATCTGTATCAAGGAAAACTCTGGAGGACGACATGGAGGCCAGAGAGACTCTGCCTGTTATCAATTGGAGTTGGTGGAAGGGTTAATAATGTACAACTCAGACGCTTAAAATACGAAAGATGTATGGCAGAGATGGAGTTGTTGCGATGAGCTTAACCGAGCACATGAATGGAGGCAGATAATTTATTTCAGAAACTTAACTTGCCGAGGTTAGCTATCCATAATTATACCCTATTACATAGCAAACTAATTCGAGAATAACAGTATAGGAAAACTATCCTTTGGCAACCTATCATCAGAACTCTGACAGATTTATAATCCACGATTAATCAAAATTGAACATCGATCAAGGCAAAGAAAAACAGCCTCACTACCCGTTGGTGTCTTAGAAAATCACTGTTAGAAAATCAAATAATACTTTTTGTCACACATGACATGAAAGCTCATTACCAGTCTCCTAATCCAGACACAAGTATATCAACTATAAGCACATTCCAAAAATCATTGGAGAAAGTACATACATAAGATACGAACCCAAAAAAGCAGATTAGTTTTGCATTCACAGCAAGTAACGGTGGTGAACTATTTTATCTACCTAAGTTAAGCACACTCTCGTCCGCCACTAAGCACTGAGAAAAACTTTATTAGTTTACAAAGAATCAAGCCATGCTTACCCGATACTGAATACGCTAAGAGGATCCAAAAGTTGTTGTGACTGTTGTAGAATTTGCTATTTAATATAAATGTAGAATTATGTTGGCTTTACGGAGAGCACAGAATGGGGGCAGATAATTGATTTCAGAAACTTTATTTGCCAACGGAAACTATCAATAATTATACCCGATTATGTAGCAAACTTTTTCGAAAAGAACAGCACAGAGAAACTCTACCAGTACATTAGAATATCCTTTGGCAACCTATCATCATAACACCTCGCACTAATCTACACAAATGGTCACCATTTGCCAAAAAAGATGATGAAATCAACCGCGGAAATGATGAAACAAAAATACGCGTACTTGAGCAGCAGTGGTTGGAAGTCTGGATCCCTTTTTCGCCACTGCTCCTGTAGTCCAAGGTCGCAGAGTTTCACTGATGAAGAACTGATGAAAGCCACCATCGTATTTATAGAAGATGCCTAGAGATGTGAACAGGCTGAGGAAGAAGTAACGGAAGAAGAAGGTGGGGGGGATGGGGGCTTTTAAGAATTCTTATCCTTCATTGTCAACGATTCGGCGAGAGACGTCGAGAACTCGAAAAGGCGCCGGCGAGCTCAACGTCAGGGATGAGAAAGGGTTGTGTAACGCCAAAAAGTGGGCAGGGAAATATGTTGTCTTATTGGGCCAGTACCCTGGGCCTGATTCCTTTCTAATTTTGTGGTCACACTTTTCTTTTCGGCTCTGGTCCGGCAAGATTTTAGAATGAATGTGATTGGCTGTTGGAATGCAAAAAGAATTTTAATTGGTCAAGATTTTTTTTGCTGAGGTGGACAGTCTAACTACACAGGGATTCTATCCCTTTTATATATACTAGTAGAGCTGCTAACTCCGTGCACGCACGGAGTAGAGTTTCATTCACTACAAAAAAAGATTATTTTAAATCATTTATTTGTAATATCTGCATCAATTATAAATGATATAAACAACTTTTACATCACTTAACTAAATGATTATGAATGTGATGATGCTAATAATTTGTATCATTTTATTATTAACTGATGTAAATATTAATCATATTTACATCGATTATTATAATTGAGGTAAATATGTGTCAATTTTAAAAAAATGATGTTAACTTTTACATCAATTTATTAAGTGATGTTAGTATTAGTTCTGTTAAAATAATTGATTTTAGTTATTTATATCACTTATTAATAATTGCTGTAAAATTTGTATCAATTCGTAATTTTAATAATTGTATCATTTATAATTATTGATTTGAAATATTATTATCACTTGTATATAATTGATGTAAAATTAATTTTAATTTTTATAATAATTTATTTAACGTAATTTAAAATATATGATTAATAATAAATTTATTTTTAAAAAATTCTACAATTAATTTTGTAGCAAATTTTTTTTTTGATATTAATAAAGATCTTGATAACAGAATTACGATTTTAATTATTTTTAATGACGAAAAATATTTTTAATATTAGATCTTGATAACAGAATTATAATTTTAATTATTATCAATGGCAATTTATTTTTAATATTAGATCTTGATAACAGAATTATGATTTTAATTATTTTTAATGGCAATTTATTTTTAATATTAGATCTTGATAACAGAATAAAATATTAAATATAATTGAAAGATTTTTTAATACATTGAAATAAAAATTCGTTTTTTATTTACAAAAATGAAAAAAAAAACACAAATCAAACCTAATTAATATAGACCTAAATCATCAATATTTTTGCTTTTGTTTCATGTTTCTTCATTCTATCTTCACTTCATTTTCATTCCATCTTCATTCCATCCTCACTCCATCCTTCATTTGTAGAATCAAGATCATCTGAAAATATATCATCATATTTAAAGATATTTCTATCCTACAAAAATTGAAAATATAAAAAGATTAAATAACAATTCTCATTTGAATTATAATAAACATTCAAAAAGAATAGGAAAAATACTCTTCATCATGATTATTATTTGCATCTCTCCATGATCTTGAAGTTTACCACCATTGCTTTACACTTTTTCTAACCCAAGTTGTTATGGGTATGAAATCTATTCTATATATAAGATAAAAATGTATAATATGAAGATATATATGAGAGAAAATGGTTTTAGAAGATGATTAAGAGATATCAATAATCACATCTGTGGATGGTGGAAGAAGATGAAGATAATTAAGATGGCTTGATGAGAAAATTATGAGAGAATATAAAAGAATGTAACTAATTAGTTTTTGAGATATTGAAAATATCCCTATATCTATGGAACAAAATATATTGTATATATATGTATTTTTAGTGGCATATAATTTTATTCACAAAAGAGGCATCAAATATGAAATTAACTACTAGTATTTAATTGTGGCAATAGTTTTTATTGTTATTATAATAAAAACGTGTATATATATATATATATATATATATCAATTAATTTATGCAAGTTAGTTTTATTTAGTGTCAAAAAGTTTAACAGATGCAAATTAAAATAAGATAACATCACTTTTTATTTAATTGGTTTTAAAGAGAAAAAATAGTTCCATTAGTTTTCACAATGAAGTTAATTCCCATAATTATTTTTATAGTATTACTATTTTGTATTAGCATCACGTTTATCTTGATGTAAATTTTGTATTAATTTAATAAGTGACTTTAACCAAAAAACTTAATACATCATTTATTTAACTGATATAATTTTATATAATAGTATCAATTTTGTTAAAGTGATACATTTTTTTTGGTCGAAATGTTAAAGTGATACATATTAAAATTATTAAGAAATTGATGATAAACTAATTATTAATAACATTATAAATGAAAATAATTAATTTAAAATATTTTTTTCAACAATTAATTTAAAATAATTTAGAACATCAAATAACATACATTTATTTCATTTACAAATAATTAATTTAAAATAACATCACTAAAATTGTTTGTGATACAATTTAAGTGATTTAATTTATTACTTCTTATAGTGAGTATATAATAATTAAAAACATGTATATATATCACTTCTTCTTATGATATAAATTAGTTTTATTTACATAAAATATTTTTGCAAATTAAGATAAAATAACATTATTTTTATTTAAATGATGCCAAAGAAACAAATATTTACATCAATTTGAACAATTGAGGTTAATTTACATAAATGTTTTAGTGGTAAATACAAAATATTATTAGCATCAATTTTTATTGATGTAAATTTTGTATCAATTTAGTAAGTGATGTTAACCCAAAAAATAAATACAACATTTATTTAAGCGATATATTTTTTAAAAAAATATCAGTTGTGTTAAAATGATACAAATTATAACTATTTAGCATCAATTTATTGAAATGATGCTTAGTTCGTTAATAATAACATCACTTATCATAGTCGATGCTAAATTATTTATATTTGTCTTACTTGTAAGTGATGTAATTCACTCTTTTTTTGTAGTGATTGGTTATATATTTACTTTCTCCGTATTATGTTTATTTTCTATAAAATTAAAGTAGTCCATAATATTTATATATTTATTTGTCCGTTATATTATATTTTAAGAATTGTGATATAATTATTATTTTCCTCCTCAACCACCTAATCAAAAATAATAGTTGTGAAAAACAAAGCAAAATCTTTAACGAATAAATGAAAACAGTCTGTTTATGGGTTTTTTAGAAGGCATGGGATTGCAAATGTTTGATTCCTTGTTTTTGTTTTCTACTGGGCGGTTGTCTTTTGTTTCATTGAGGTTCATGTGTGAAGGGTGTAATTTATCAGTAAAACCCATATATGTTTTATGTTCGTTACTTTTAAACTTTTTATTGTAATTTAATAACTTCTTACCTTCTTTTGCCTTTTTATACCCATTGGTTACGTTTCATTCATCCATGTTGATAATTCATTCTCTTCTTCGTTATCTGTAGGTGAAGACTTATAATAAGTAAATATATTATGGAGATAAATACTTATTTTCAGCTGAAGACAGTCTACATAAAGCTTTTTGTAGACAATATTTGTGACATATTGTTTTCTCTGATGCGTTTTGGAAGTGCATTTCTTTTATATGGGGTTTCGTTGGTTATATATTTATTTTATGTGTATTATATTTATTTTCAATAAAATGAAAACAATCCATAATATTTATATATTTATTTGTCCGATGTATTATATTTTAAGAATTGGGATATAATTATTATATGTACATTACTCAAAACCCCCAGTTAAATATAATTACTCAAAACCCCCAGTTAAATATAATTGTTGTGAAAATCGAAGCAAAATATTTAACGAATAAATGAAAACAGTATATTAATGGTTTTTTAAAAGGGATGGGATTGCAAATGCTTGATTCTTTGTTTTTTTCTTCTGTTGGGCGATTGTCTTTTGTCATTGAGGTTTTCTGTGTGAAGTGTTTAATTTATCAGTAAAAACCATGTATGTTTTATGTTCCTTAAGTTTAAATGTTTTTATTGCAACTTAATAACTCTTTACCTTCTTTTGCCTTTTTACCCATTGGTTACGCTTCATTGATACACGAGTTTTAAACCCTTATTTCATACTGCAAGTGCACAGCATACAAAGTAGTATTTAGGGGTCGATCCCACGAAGACCAGTTTCACACTTTGATCTAATGAGCTAAATCAAAAGCTAAGAAAATTCAATTATGTTTTTGGTTTTGTAAATAGCAAGTAATAAAAGCAAAATCGGTTGTAAAGATAATTTCAAACAAGCGTTAGGTCAAGGAATATCGCAGGAGATTCAGAGCAAAAGATCAAACAACTATTCAGGCAATGATTAAGCATAAGTTTAGAACTCAAACATAAAGATAATATCAATCCACTCTCGTGGTATCAATAACTTTTATCTAACAACCTAAAATCCTAACTCTCGTTGGTTTTAGAAATCGCAGACAAGCATTAAGGATATGTTTGATTTGTTCACAATTCTCCAATACATCTACTCTTGCAGGTAATGAATAAATTGCTCACCCAAGTTTCTTCTAGCAACCTAGCAACTATCGCTGTCTAAGTTAAACCCAATATCATAAAATCAAGTGATCAATTCGATCTAAGCATTAAGAACAACAAAGGTGAAGATATTGATTTGAATAGCTTATTTGTGTTTAACCCTAAATCTCATGAATTCCTTTGACAAACCTTAACTTAAATAAGAGATCTACTCAGACATAATTAAAGAAGAAGAAAACAAAGAGATTATAGAGTTCATCATAAAAGCTTGAATAGATAACAAAAGCTGAAAATAACTTAATAAGAACTTGAACAAAGCATAAATATAGATAAAGACTCGAAACAATAGAAAAGACTCGAAAAACTAACGAAATATGCAAATAAAAACTCAAACCGAATACTAAAAACAAATCAAAATATGTTAAAAATACATAATATCAACTCCCCCCAACTAAAACCTTTGTTTGTCCTCAAACAAACTAAAGCTTAAACCGAGAATAAAGGTTTGAAAACATGGGAAAATCATTTATTCTTTAAAACTCTTAATCAACCAGCACTAGAGTAAGCCACATCAAACAGTACCAACTTAAGTTAAGACCTCTTGTAATTTTCCGCAGATTTACTAACCATCCAGATTCCAAACCACAACCCATAAGAGTAATCTAAAATCCTCATTGCTGACCTTATTAAGTTTTACGTGCAGTCTCATTGAGGGACTATCGATCAAAGGACATATGGACTCTTACTCACCCAAGTACTGAATTTATGGACAGCCGGCTTCTAGTTTCCTTTCTCCATCTTTTCTCGCTTCCAATCAGTCGAATTTTCCCTAATAGGGTATCATTTTATTTTTTATCGACTGATTGTTCTCTTTTTTTTTTTTTTAGACCAGTATCCAATGATTTAACTACTTTTCAAAGCTATACCTCTTTTTTATTCTTTTTTTTTTTGAGACAATGAAGGGAAGAGAGAGGGAAACCATAATCACAGACTAATCCTATCAGACCTAAGCAAGGAATCCGATTCAAAGTATACCAAGCCCCAAGATGAGAAAAATTAAGTTCATTATATCTAGGCCAGCTCTGGATCATCTAAACATTCAAACAGTATGGGGATAATGGAAATTCATTTTACCTTTGTAATTTCTTTTTGGTAGAATCCGCTGTCAATGGCTGTAAGAATGGTCACTAAAGTGGTAGCTAAAATAGTTTGTTCCAAAGAAAGATCATAATTCCCTAACTAAATTTTGACTCAATAAAACAGACGTAAAACGACTTAAACAAGACAAGGAAAACGGAATTAGTACCAACACCCTCCCCCAGACTTACTTCACACCGTCCCGGTGTGAGAATAAATCAAGAGAAAGGATGAGAAACGAAAAATTAATAATGGATTTGACAATTGTGAAGGGACAAGAAAACTTACCTGAAGACGTGCACGCTCTTTTTTTTTTGTGGATAGGCTGAAACAAAGAAAACCAAAACCAAAAATTAGTAGCAAAAGAAAATTAAAAGTTAGAGACACTTACCAGTGGGTTGCCTCCCTCCAAGCGCTTGGTTTAAGTCATTAGCTTGACTTTGGTGCCATGTATCAATCAGGTTAGGCTTGAGAGCTTGCTTCAAAACAAGCTCCATAATCAGGCATCCTCATGTTCAGAACCGGTACTCAGCATTCCATTCACAACACCAATACCCTTCTCTTTCAACTCTGATGGAAAAATAGCTCTAACTCTAGAGAAAGGTTTATGATAACCTTTGCACTTCACCTTGTAGTCAACCGAGTTTCCATCATATCCTTGAGAGATCAAAGTCATTTGAGAACCTCCCGTAATCTTTTTGTACGGCACATTTTCTTGCGTTTTTGCCTTCTCCCTAAATTTTCCGGGTGGTGGAGCAGGTGCTTGCGGGATTGGAGCACGTGCTTCCTCGCTATCCACTGCAGAGATGCAAGAGGCATGTGTGGTGGTTCCTATGGGAAGGGCTTTGTAGAAGACCTTTTTGTCAATCTTGGAAAAGCAGACTTGCCTATTCGGCATATCGATGATTGCACCCACTGTAGCCATGAATGGTCTTCCAAGAAGTAAGGGCATGCCATAACCTTCTCGCATCTCAACAACCTGAAAATCTGTTGGAACTAGGCAATCCCCTATTCGTATAGGTAGATCGTGAATGCTGCCTAACGATGTTGTTGAGGAGGTGTTTGCAAATCGAAGAGTCATATGACTAGGCTTTAGCTCTGAAATTTTCAACCTCTCTACAATAGCCTTTGCCATGAGATTAACGCTAGACCCAGAATCACAAAAGGCGTCCTTGAATTCAAATCCAGCAATGGAGCATGGGACCAAGAACTTTCCAGGATCTTCAACCTTAGGCAATACCCTCAATGCTGGTGGTGTACTTGCTTCTACAAAGACTGCCTTAATCTCCCTCTGATCTCTAGGTAGAACTGGGTAAGGCACTTTAGGAATATAAACCCTTGCTGGAAGATTTTCTGATGCCTCAGCAGTTTGACCAATCTGAATCTCAAGCTTCTTCATGTGAGTGCAATCGACTTCAAACTTACTGTTGAGATCATTGTATATGCTGTCCACCTTGACATCGACCTCACGAGCAGATTTCTGTTGGTTGAGTAGAACCAAGTGCATAAGAGACTTCAGCTCATCTTGAGAGTTAGACGCCGGAGCTTGCAAGCTCTGATTCTCCACATAGCCTCCATTCACGTAGTTCACCTCTCCGTGAGTCCCTGGTGTCCTCTTAACTGATTCAGCGGTTTGTGAAATCTGAATATCGAGCTGCTTCATGTGAGTCCACACAGCTTCGTACTTTCCATTGAGGTCCACATACATGGTGTCAACTTTTGCATTGATCTCAGCCGCGGCTTTTTGCTGTCCTGCCAGTAGTTGTTGCATCATGTTCTTCATCTCGTCTTGGGAGCCGGTTGCTGAAGATGAAGGCTGCGGATTTGCAAAAGGCTGTCTTGGTTGAACCCCTACTTGGGAACGGTTCTGGTTCGGGACGAATTGCCTGCCCTGGTAGTTGTTGGAGTAGTCCTTCTGAAGACCCATCTGTGGCTGATTTCCTTGCTTAGGATAAGCCTATTCCTACGGATTCTCCACATTGGTGCTCCTATAGGACAGGTTCGGATGAGTGTTGAAGCCTTGGCTGTTGAAACCGTGGTTCTGTCCGAAACCTTGTCCCGTCACATAATTGACCTCCCTTCGATCATCACCGGTTCCTTCATTCTCATCCACAAAGTGGACCGATTTCTGGTTTCCCTTCAATAGAAGGTTAACCTTGGCTGCGAGCTCCGCAATTTGCTTGGACTCCACGCTGTTGACCTTCTTCCTATCGTACTCCGAAATCTTGTTGCTGGAACTTGCGGCTAGGTTCTCGACCAGCTCCAGAGCTCCTTCCTTTGACTTAGTGTAGAAGTCACCGTTACTAGTTGAATTCAGGGCGTTTCTGTAGTCCCAATCTACTCCATCATAGAAGGTGCTGAGCAGCTGCTCATCACTAAACCCATGGTGAGGGCACTCGCGCTTGTACTCCTTAAACCGCTCCCATGCTTCATTGAAGGATTCGCCGGACTGTTGCTCGAATGAGGAGATCTTGTTCCTCAAGGCTGTGGTCTTGGATTTTGTGTAGAACTTATCCAAGAAGGCTGCTCGCGCATCATCCCAAGTCGGTAGAGAGCCTGGTGGTAAAGATTTTAACCACCGTGATGCTTTTCCCGTAAGTGAGAAGGGGAAAAGCTTGCATTTCAAGAAATCTGGAGGCACACCATTGGAACCGGTTGTGCTACAGATCTCTTCGAAGTTCTCGATGTGATCCATCGGAATCTCAGCAGGCAGACCGTGGAACAGGTGTTGCTTCACAAGGGCGATCATTTGAGGCTTGATCTCGTAATCTTGCCTCTGGATGGTCGGGATCGCAGATCGATCCTGGTAGTATGCGTGAGCCGCATCTTTGTCCCCAAAAGCAGGTTGTGCAACGAGTTGCCTCTCCTGTTGCAAGCGAAGCTGCTCCATGGCTGTCTGAAGTTGTTGCAGCTGAGCTGCGATGTCTGCTTGTCCGCCCATCTCTGAGTTGGCGGTGTCAGTCGTCTCTGCTTCTTCAACGGGTGTGCTGCGTCTTCTGCTTTTTCGTTCTCTCCTTGCTAGCTCGTCGTTTGTCAAGCAAAGAAGGTCCTCGCTGTTTTTGCTCCTTGTGCTCCTTGTGGACATGCACCTTAAACACAAAAACAAAGAAGAAAAGAAAACGAGTTCAGTAAAGTTCTTAGTCTAATAATTAGCCGTAAACCAAAGGTGAAAATTTGGTCCCTGGCAACGGCGCCAAAAACTTGATACACGAGTTTTAAACCCTTATTTCCTACTGCAAGTGCACAACATACGAAGTAGTATTTAGGGGTCGATCCCACGAAGACCAGTTTCACACTTTGATCTAATGAGCTAAATCAAAAGCTAAGACAAATCAATTATGTTTTTGGTTTTGTAAATAGCAAGTAATAAAAGCAAAATCGGTTGTAAAGATAATTTCAAACAAGCGTTAGGTCAAGGAATATCGCAGGAGATTCAGAGCAAATGATCAAACAACTATTCAGGCAATGATTAAGCATAAGTCTAGAACTCAAACATAAAGATAATATCAATCCACTCTCGTGGTATCAATAACTTTTATCTAACAACCTAAAATCCTAACTCTCGTTAGTTTTAGAAATCGCAGACAAGCATTAAGGATAGGTTTGATTTGTTCACAATTCTCCAATACATCTACTCTCGCAGGTAATGAATAAATTGCTCACCAAAGTTTCTTCTAGCAACCTAGCAACTCTCGCTGTCTAAGTTAAACCCAATTTCATAAAATCAAGTGATCAATTCGATCTAAGTATTAAGAACAACAAAGGTGAAGACATTGATTTGAATAGCCTATTTGTGTTTAACCCTAAAGCTCATGAATTCCTTTGACAAACCTTAACCTAACTAAGAGATCTACTCAGACATAATTAAAGAAGAAGAAAACAAAGAGATTATAGAGTTCATCATAAAAGCTTGAATAGATAACAAAAGCTGAAAATAACTTAATAAGAACTTGAACAAAGCGTAAATATAGATAACAAAAGCTGGAAATAAACTTATAAGGACTTAATCAAAGCATAAAGATAGAAAATAAGAACTGAAAATAAGCTAAATAAAACTTGATCAAAGCATAAATGTTTAAAGCTTAAAAGAGAAGAGAAGCAATGTTTAGAAGCTAGAGAAGAGTGAGAGAAGTAGATGGTGTGTTTTGAAGCATCAAGAGTGAGTCCAATATATAGGCCAATGTGTAGGGGAGTAGGTAAGGCGGGGAACGACCGTTCTGGAGGAGAACAGTCGTTCTAAGTGGTCGATCGAAGTAGGTGGGTGTTGGTGAGTCGAGGAACGGTCTTTCTTGGGGGAGAACGGTCGTTCCATGCTCTTTTGTTGGTAGAGTAGGTGAGATGGAGAACGATCGTTCTGTTGAGGGAACGGTCGTTCTCTGGCTCTTGTCGGCAGGGTAGGTGAGATGGGGAACGATCGTTCTGTTGAGGGAACGGTCGTTCTGAATGGTCGTTCTACTCCAAGAACGGTCGTTCTCTATGGGAATGGTCGTTTTCTTGGGGAATGGTCGTTCTCTTCGTGTTTTTCCACCTTAACTTGACTCGAACGTGTCCGTAAGGGCCAAACTCCATAAAATCTGTATAAAGACTCGAAACAATAGAAAAGACTCAAAAAACTAACGAAAGATGCAAATCAAAACTCAAACCGAATACTAAAAACAAATCAAAATAAGTTAAAAATACATAATATCATTCATGCATCTATGCTGATAGTTCTTTCTCTTCTTCGTTATTTTTAGGTGAAGATTTATAGTTATAAAGAATAATTGGTTTAATTTATAATAAAGTAAAAATATTATGGAGATGTATACTTACTTTCAGCTGAAGGCAGTCTACAGAAAGCTTCTTTGTACACAATATTTGTGACGTACTGTTTTCCCTGGTGATGGTGGGTTTTCAAAGTGGTTTTTTTTTTATCTCGCTGATTTTACATCTTGAAAGCCTTTACCCATTGGTTACGCTTCATTCATCCGTGTTGATAGTCCATTCTCTTCTTCGTAATCTATAGGTGAAAATTTATAGTTATGAAGAAAAATTTGTTTAATTTATAATAAATAAATTTATTATGAAGATAGATACTTACTTTCAGCTGAAGAAAGTCCACTAAAAGCTTCTTTGTACACAATATTTATGACATACTGTTTTCTCTGGTGAGTTTTCGAAGTGCATTTCTTTTATGAAGGAATGGTGGTACATGAGTCATTTTGAGACTTTAATCACAAAAATGACCTCGTGCTTTCAAATTGAGGACGCCCAAATACAAAGGAGAGTGTCTTTTTGACAATTAAAGTTTCAAAATGAGCCATTGTAGCAACTGCCCCTTCTTTTATCTCGCTGACTCCACATCTTCAAAGCCTTCCGACAACATGCTTTTATGAACAAACTAAATAAGTCATTCTATTTTGAAAACAAATGTGAGCCGAGATAAAAATTAAAATAAAAAAACATAATGTGAATTTTTTTTACTAATGGACTTCATTAAATATTTTTTTTGAAATATACATTTCATTGTAATACCAAGAGAAGGAAAACAAATGAAAAACAGAATTGTGAAATGGGTTTTATAAAGTATTGGTTTGAGATATAATAACTATTATAGGGGTAATAATTTCAGTTAAATTCTTTAGTGCAATGGTTAGATCTCTTTCCTAATGGCTAAGAGGTGAGAGGTTCGAAGTCTGTTCTCTCAAATAAAATCCATTTTTTTAAATTAAGTTTAGGTGTCATAATTATTCGAGGACAGGTGGCAACATTGGAGGAGAGTAAGTTGGCTAATTATATATAAGACTAGAGGTTATCCCGCGCGTACGCGCGGGTTGTTTAAACATGAATTTCTACACTTTAAAAAATATTATTCATTAAGGAGGTAGAAAAAGTTATTACTTTTTTGGAATATAATATAATATAATATTGAATTTAATTTATTTTTATAGCTAGATTTTATGTGATAATATGTTTATTTAGCTTTTTCACAAATTTTGACTTAAAATAGGTTATTTGAGATTTTTTCTTGTATAATACAATAGAATTGTGATGTCGTGATCTTTCTGACTTGTTAGTTGAACTGTTTTATGTGTATCTTTTCTCCTAATTTATTCTCATTATGTTGGGAGAGATGAATTTGACGACACAAACTTCATTATGCCCCAAATATATCAGTTTGATTTACATAAGCTCGTCTGTAATTTTATTTGAACCACACTCGTATGCTCTGATCTCTGAACAATGTAAAGATATAAGATTGTAATTTGATAAAAATCATTAATATCATGTAGTGTTATAAATGAGAATTCTCTTGAAAACTCACGATAGAAATAACCACAGAAAAATCCACACTCTGATATGAATCATGACTTCTAACTTGTACATTCACAAACTATCAACTTAACTGTGATAATAGTACGTATAAAACAACATACGATAAAACCCAATCTGATTTTATGATAGGTCGTTCTCCTCCCACTCCAGCTCTTCCACTTACCTAATAAATTCAGTTAAAGAGGACATAAATTATCAATTGAATTTAGAAACGTATCAGCTTAGAATCTATAAAGAAAAAGAAAAAACTTCAGATTCTTTTGGTATGAATTATGATTAATATTGTAGGTTGCTTTTTTGGTCGGAAGCGACAATGGTCCTCTGATAATGTTTCCTCTTCTGGTTTCATGCATCAAAAAGTATGATCTTGTAGCCTTGTTCCTTTTACAAACAACCATGGACGCTTTGATGCAGTCTCTTGATTTCCTAAAGCGATGAATGCCTGCATAACACATTTGTACTTGCACATTACTTAAAAAGATTTTGAGGGTCCTTGTTTTTGGCATCTACATCTTAGTTTCTTCCTAGTCTGTTGATTCTTTTTGCAGTGATTAATTTCCCCAGTTAAATAAGAGGGCACTGGTTCTTGTTACTGTAAGCGTTGCTACTATTGAAAAATGCTCTTCAGCAAGGAACAAATTCAGTCTTACCCAGTGTTGGTGTCGCCACGCTTTAAGGTGGTTCTAGTAATTGGTATTGTACCTGTAAAGTGTAAACAGAGGAGGTGGAGAGAATTGGTATACCGGTTTTTCTGATTTCTGCTATTGTCTTCATGTATCTTCATCAAATATTCACATTTTCCCTGTTTTATGATTATTTCTTCCTATTCATCTCACAAAGCAATCGAATAAAAAGTATAATTAGATGAGAAAAATGGAAAAAGTGCCTATTTCGACCCGAACTAAAAGAGTCGTGCGTTTTCAGACCTGAACAATCGAGGAGTGCGTAAATCAACCCAAACCGTAACAAAATTAAAACTTCCTATCCGATCTTATAACATCGTGCCGAAATCAACCTTGACTAAATCACCGTTAGTCAACCGTGAAACATAACCATGTGTGAAACGACGTCGTTTTATTCTGAGATTAAAAATAGAAATTCAGCTTTCTTCTTCACATTTTTTCTTTTTGGGAACACAGACTTCTTCTTAAAATTAGAAACGACGTCGACAGAAACGATGACCCGATCATTGCAAGCTTCTCGAGGATTTATCTGTGAAGAGGATTAGAGGAATCCACGAATCCACGAGCCGATTCAGTTGAGTTCGTCGACTTCGCTTAGGTCGATTTGTTTGAAGGAGCTTATTAAAGGTCAGGTATTCGAATCTTTAGTTTGGACTCTCTGCAATATCTAAATGTAGAAATTTAGAGACTTTGCACATTGTGAAAACTCCTGAATGCTCGAATTCTGAAAGCTCCTTGTGGTTGAATTTAGAGACGAAGGTCTGAAAGCTTTAGTGTTGTCGTTGGATGTTGGATGTTGCTTCCATCGCTGCAGACCGTATCCTCTTGCTGGATTCTTACATTAGTGTTGTCGTTTTCCATGGAATGACCATAGCGCAGTGGCGCAACTTACATGACTCCTGGTTTGGCTAAAAGCCGATTTCTTTTTGCTCTTTCGTCCAATCAGATTGTCTATGGAAGGATTTGCGGAGACATAGCTGTCTCTCGTGCTTTTGGTGACATTCGGTTCAAGACAAAGAAGAACGAGTTGGGTTCTCTCTCTTTCCTTTACAATTGTTCTTTTTTTTCTTATAAGACATTGCTCATAAAAGCTCCTACACACAGGATGTTATAGAAGGGTGTCGATGAAGGAAGATGGTCCGAGAAGTTTGTGTCCAGGTACTCAACTGTTGGAGCGTTGTTTCTACCTTTTCAAGTCTCTTCAAGGATCTCTATTCTGATTTGTCGGAATGATGCAGAATCGAGTTTAAAGGGGACATGGTTGTCGCAACTCCAGATATCTTCCAAGTACCTCTTACATCAGATGTGGAATTCATTATTTTAGCTTCTGATGGATTATGGGACTACATGAAGAGGTTTCCTTCTTACCTCATTCATTCATATGCTTTTTATAAAAGATAACTACAGAGCTTATAATGATCAATGTTTTTTTTTGATGCAGCATAGATGTGGTTAGTTTCGTAAGGGAACAGCTCTGGAAACATGGAAATGTCCAGGCAAGCTTTTCTTTTTTCATGTCCTTACCAATTAGTTTCCACAACAAATAGGTATGGCTTTTAGCCTGAGCTAGTCTTCTAACTGTTCATCTGTAACAGCTTGCTTGTGAAGCTCTTGCGCAAGTTGCTTTGGTAAGACGAACAACCCTCCTCTCAAGCTTTCTTTGATCAGGAACTCAAGTCTGACATCGGTTTTATAACTCAGGACCGGAGATCAGAGGACAACATCAGCATCATCATTGCTAATCTAGTAAGAACTGCGTGAACGGAGGAGGACGTTGGTGGTGAGTAAAAACTTTGTGGCCTCCACACTCAGGAGATGGTCTCAAAGTGAAGCCACTGGTTCAAGTTGATTTACGTCTTTTTAGGAAAAAAAAAAAAAGAGGAAACAAGATCCGGCTTCTTTGTTACTTCTTGTTTCTTTGTTTGATCTTAACAATTCATTATCATTTGTACATACGAAGCTCTTCTGCTATCTCTGTACATACAAGTACATACAATTCAATAACGTTCTTTATTACTTCTTATTACCTCTCTCCCTGACTTATGCAAGTCCTCCGCAACCGAAGGAGACGACTGTTAACGAAATAGAAACCCAATAAATTCATCTCAAAATCAATTCAATTCAATAACGAGAGGCAAACTCCAATTCAGATTCACCACACATAAAACATAAATTCCACACAAAAAAAAACAAAAAAAAAATCTTTTTAACTTGAACAAAGCTCTCCACCAAACGAAGCTTTCGACCGAACTTGAACAAGTGATGTGTCGAGGAAGAAGAAGAAAGCTAAATTTCTATTTTTAATCTCAAAATAAAACGACATCGTTTCATATATGGTTATGTTTCACGGTTGACTAACGGTAGTTTGGTCAAAGTAGATTTTGGCACGATTGAATAAGATTGGGTAGGAAATTTTAATTTTGTTATGGTTTGGGTTGATCTACGCACTCCTCGATTGTTCAGGTCTGAAAGGGCACGACTCTCTTAGTTCGGGCAAGCATGTGTTCCTTTACCATTTCCAAAGGATGAGTGGAATACAATGATGACTTACGGGTTACACGTCCATCAAATATTCCTTTCTATCTGATCAACGATATTGAAACTAAACAGCACTAAAACAAACTTGGATGAGAAACCCACTCTAAAAGAAAAAATCGATCCAGTCCGAAGATTGATTTTATAATCGAGAAGTGAATGTGATGAGTTTCTAATAATAGATTCAATCCACCTCTGCCGCTAGAAGGAAGATTCGCTAAAAGTGATCTTCTCGATCAAAACAGAATACGCTAGCTTGAGATCCCAATCTATATGTAATGTCCAAACACATAATTGCATTAGCATCTATCTAAAACTGAAACAGTCTATACTAAATGAAACAATTTGTAAATATGAGAGCTTTTACTTTTAAAAAACAAAACCCCAAAATTGATAAGCCTCACAAGTAGTTTTTTTGTTATTGGAGTTACCTCATGATTAATCTACTTGATGATACCTAGAATTGGGTTACCAATTGGAACAATATCAGGGGCAAACTTACAAGGCTGCTTCTTGCTAATTGTTTTTTGTTTTAACAATTCGAGAAATTTCCACTATCACCTGCCAAGAGAAGATATTTCAATGAAAGAATCTACAGAAAAGAAATAACAAAATAGTAATTAGCTTTTAAACAAAGAAGAATGAGTCTGGCTCAATACCCGTAGTGGCGTAGACAACAAAACCAGATTGAACTGTTTTTGTGATTGACAATATTGTGATGTTTTAGAGTGGAAATGGAGGATTTATAATCATCTCTTTGAGGGGAAGCTTGAGGGTCTGAGTAGTGGGAGTTAATTGAGAATCAATCAAAAGCAATTATACATTGATTTAAGAGATGAAGTGACGTATAACGGTTGCTGAGGAAGAGACGTTTCGGTTGGAGGTGAGAATGAGAAGGAGAAGGCGGCTGTGTCGCAAGGGTTTTTTATTGGGCCATATTTTTCCATTTGTATGGGATATATTTAAGCCATATATGTTATTTGGGCTACTTAAACGTGAGTCCAACACATCAACGAAAAAAGTTATAAAAGTGACGTTCGAACATTGAGCGTCAACAAAATTGTTTGCAACATTGAGTGACACGTGGCATCGTTTTAGATTTGTTTTTTAGTCTGACGTGGGTGGCCTCAGATGCCCAAAAAAGCTGCTTTAAGTTATTATAGATGTGATTTCACTATGATATGTGGTACCATGAACTCACATCTATACTATTAAAATAGAAGCACATAATTAGACATAACTTTAATATTTATAAGATATTACATAAAATGCCATTCACAATAAACTATACTCTGATATTTCATTAAGAGTATTTTCGGCAATATGATTTTATAATCTTAATTGTTTTAATTAATTATGCTTAATTATTGAGATTTTGTTAAAATTATTTTTGCGAGTCAAACGATTCTTATTTGTTAAGATATATGAAATCTTAACATATATCACTTTTGAATATTCGATACACTTAATAAAAAAGGTTAACATCTACTATAAACCAAACTCGGCAACCAAATCTACATCTAATATGTAAGGCAGATCGTTTACAGTGACAAGATTTACCAAAAATCTTGGCAACACCAACGCCTAAATATTATATATAGTAATAAACATAATATATAGCAGATGATAAGGAATATGTGTGCTTCTATTTTCTTTGACCCGCTATTTGAAAATTTGATTATACATATACTTTTTTTTTTGAAACACAATTATATATATACTTATAAAAATGAATATTATAAAACGAAAACTATAATTAATAGTCATTATTTTCATTTACAAAATAAATATTTTACTTTAATAAAAATTAATAATAATAGATATTAGATTGACATATTTTCAATTTAATAAAAAATTAAATATTAAAAATTATTCAATATTTATATTATTTGATTATATAGTCAATCGATTGAGATTAATATTTGTTGCAATTCAACGGCTTGAGATTATAACATCATCTAAAATAAATATTTTTTTCATATCTTTCATTTTCTTCAAAATTAAAATAATTATTATTAATTATGAAAATAGTAAAATAAATTATTAAATTAAATTTTCATCTATAAAACGAAAATGAAAATCTTATAATATAAGTATAGTTAAATTATTAAATCAAGTGTTAAATGTAAATAAAATAACTTAGTACAGACATTATTTTATATTTAGAATTAGATAGAAATACTTGTAGTTTAATAAATTTTATATATTATAAATTACTCAATATTTACGTTATTTGATAATATGATGCACGGGTTGGGATTGATGTTTTTACGTAATGATTTTTATTTTCTGGTTAATTATTGAAGGGAATGTCCTGAAATCATACTTGTATTTGCTCTAGTATAGACGTGACCTCGAGATAAGATAGTCATATGATATTAGACGGTTGTAATGTTTTGCTAGAAGCCGCTTATAACTTATGAGTTATGAACTCATTACCATTATCATATGATCCTATAAGATCACACACCTAAGCAAACTGGATAAACTAAATTGGGTTTGGTCATTAGAGTAATGATCAGATCAATGTATATCTTGATATCGAGTTTCTGTGAGGGTGTCGATCGACACAACTATTGGTGTCGAACGACACCACTCGGGATCAAAAACCAGACTTGATTTAAATCGAGTCGGTTCGGTCCATTGGTCACAGAAACACAAAGCATCCAAAGGCGAATTGTTTGTGAAAAGGCACTAGCATCCCTGTCGTCTAGATTTGCGTGCGTGTGGACTTTTGTAGAAGCGTTGCACTTGAGGCGCTTCTGATCTCGAATCCCTGTAGCTTTGGGCATTCGGGTACTCGGGTCGGGTTCGGGTCGGGTCTTTCGGGTATTGTAAAATTTCGGTTCGGTTTCGGATCGGTTCCTTTCGGATCCGGGTCGGTTTGGGTACAAATTTTCTGTACCCGTTAGATACCCGAGTATTTTTTACCCGATAAAATTTTGGTTCGGGTATCGTATTTTCGAGTATTCGGTTCCTTAATACCCAAAATTCAAAAAAATTCACCCAAAAATTCAAATATGAACCGAAACTAAACCAATAAAACCGATATTAAACCAACCAATAACCGAATTTTAATCAAAATTACCCAATTTTTTGGGTCAATTTTGGTTCGGGTCCAGTTCGGGTCTTCGGCTCCAGTTCGAGTCCTCTGGTCTCAGTAAAATATCTGTGATTTTTGGTATTTTCGGGTATTAGTTGAACTAGGGTAAGGATAAATAGAGTCGGATCCTATTATATTCGGGTACGTTTGGGTCTTGTTCGGGTCTCGGGTAAGAACCGGACCCGACCCGATACCCGTGGGTAACTGAATAAAATACCAATCGAGTAAATTTTGAAAACTCGGGTTCCGGGTCGGTTTTTTTGGGTTGGTTCCGGGTCGGGTCCTCGGGTCCGGGTAAGATGCCCAGGGCTACCTGTCATACTTCCGCTGCATAATCTCCAGGTTTTTCGAGATCTCTTCTTAGATTCAATTAACACATGATCCTAGGCTTAGAATTTGTTCTAGGGTTTATTATAATGGGATTAAAAACCTGCAAATTCCTTCAATTATCAAATATGCAAAATTTGAGTTAAAAAAAACGAAAACAAACTAAAAATGTTGTTCGTTAACGGGTTAAAATATAGGAAATTATATGATACATCTATAGTATAAAAAACTGTTAACACATCTAAAAGTTTCAATATATAAATATGTTATTCAAAATAAATAAATATCAAAAATTTTAAAAAATCTTAAGCATGTTAAAAATTAAATATATAGAAATTCTTTCTATTAAATTAAAATTTTATCAGAAATATATTCTCACGCTTCAAAAACACGGGTCAAAGTCTATTGACTATTAAAACTTAAAAAAATAACATTGATTTATTATATTACAAAAAAATATGGAGAGTTTTGGCTCCAGAACGAGTTCGGGCATTTCTTTGGCTCGTGAGCCACCAGGTGATTATGACAAATGGGGAAAGATTTAGAAGACACCTGAGCTCGACGGATTTATGTCAGGTATGTAAAAGTGGTATTGAGACAATTATACATGTTTTGCGTGATTGCCCTGCAATGGCAGGTATTTGGTCTCGTTTAGTTCCTGCAGATATGTGTACAAGATTCTTTGAGGCTTCACTATTGGAATGGATCTACACAAATCTCTCGGTGAAAAATGAGATAGATAAAGTTCCGTGGGCTACGATTTTTGCGATGGGAGTGTGGTGGGCTTGGAAATGGAGATGCCAAAACGTCTTTGGAGGAAACAAACTTTGTCGAGACAGAACTCTTTTTGTTAAAGAACGTGCACGGGAGGTAATGGCTTCAAAACAGAATGTTAATGCGCAAAAGATCAAACGAATCCCGGTGGAAATTATGGTTAGATGGATGGCCCCAAAGATTGGATGGTATAAGTTGAACACTGATGGGGCGGCACGTGGAAACCCGGGTTTAGCAACAGCAGGTGGAGTTCTGAGAGATGGGAACGGTAATTGGATTAAGGGTTTCGCCTTAAATATTGGTAGATGTTCAGCTCCTCTAGCAGAACTTTGGGGAGTGTATTATGGTTTGTGTTTAGCGTGGCAACAGGAGGTTCTACAACTTGAGTTGGAAGTGGATTCAGAGGTCGTCGTGGGTTTTCTAAAAACAGGGATTGCTGATACGCATCCTCTGTCGTTCCTGGTACGTGTGTGCCATGGCTTTTTATTAAAGGACTAGACAGTCCAGATTTCTCATGTGTATAGGGAAGCCAACCGTCTGGCAGATGGGTTGGCTAACCATGCTTTTGATTTGCCGTTGGGCCTTTTTTCGTTTGATTTTATTCCAGATTTGGTTTTATCTCTTTGGAGAGAGGATTTTGAGGGACGTGAGTCTACTCGTATTGTTATGTAAATTTTCATTTTTTTATATAATAAAATACGAGGGCACTAACCCGAACTTTTACCAGAAAAAAGGGTTGAACGTGGGTGGAGTCGTGGAGGACATAGAAAATTAAGAAGATATCTTAAGATTTCGGCAGTTAAATTAAACCCAATACCAAATCAGATCCGTTAATTAGGCCCAATAGAGATTCAGATCGTAACCAATTTTTCGGTCGTTACTTAACGGTGTCGTTTTGTCCTCTTTGTACACCAAAAACAAAGAAGCCACGTGACAGGCGGAAGTGCAATATGATGAAAGAGTTTGACTCATTATATATAAGATGTGATAACTATAACAGAAAGGTCCAGATGTTTTGATGCTTTCCCATAACTCTATAGAAGGCAAAAAAATTTCCAAAATTATTTACAAATGTTTATAGATTTATGATTTATAATTTTGATTTTGATCTAAGAAAACAGTCAAAGGTTTTACGGCAAAACAAAATATTTAAAAGTGTAAATGTCCTTTACTATTCTAAAACAAGATGATAACTCACACCTTGTGTTGATTATTATATAAAATAATATCATAACATTATAGTAGTCAAAAAATTTATGGCTAATATACTATATATCGTTGTTTGTTGTATGATTTTTTTTAACGTTTGAAGAATTATATTATCTGAGATTATATACTGTGTTGATTGGTGTTTGAATAATTGTATTATGTGTTTATTATATTTTGTGTTTGTTTAGTAGGTTAAAAATTATAAATATTTTTATATTAGTTGATTATATGTTTTTCTGTTTTAATATTTTTTAAAAAAATAATTTTTTGAAATATAATCAAAGAAATTCTGTAAAGTTAAATAACTATTTTTAACATTAAATAAATATTTTTATATACGAAATATTTAAAATCATATTTTAATTTTTTAGAATTAAATTGACATATGTTTAATTTTCACCAAAATATAGACCTAAAACAAATACAGCCCATTAAATTTAACCCAAAACGAATTAGAAAAAGATATGATATATATAAATGGGTTGTAATTTTTTTAAACTATTTAAGAAAATAGTTAAAAATTATAAAACTCCCTGCATTTTTATATTTTTTACAAATGAAAGTTAATCTAATATCTCTTTATTTGTAAAAAAGCATCCATAACTTTATTTGAGTTATATTAGATTGAGTTTTGTAAACAGAAGCCCATTAAGCATTTTTTTTAATGACATGTACAAAAGAAAGATTCTGGTTATTTTTCCTCAATTTAATCTACTTTAATGTACTCAAAATGTCTTCTCAATTAATATATAGGTAAAGTGTCAAACTCAGAAATTTGAATTTGTGCTAAATTTTCAATGTCACGGCCTAGATTTTGCTACTCTTGAGAATTTCCAGAAGCTTTTTTCCTTGTTAATAGGTGCTTACGTTTTAGTTAGAAATTTGTTTGAATCCTTTTTGTTTTTTGACAACCCATGTCTTTAGACATTATTTTCATACTATAGTATATAAAATAATTCAATCAACATAAATAATAAAACAATAAATTATTATTAAAAACAAATAAATTTTGATATATTAATATATATATATATATATATAATCGTGATATAATTTGTAAATATATATAAATATATTAATTTGAAGTTTTTTTAATATTAATCTACGTTTAATGATAGTTTCCATTTTTTGACAAAAAAAAATTCTTTTTTTTTTCTCTAGCCGCTACCGCTCGCAACAGCAAACGTTGTCAGCAAAGAGATTCCCGGAGCTTTTGATTTTTTAGCATGATCAAATGGTATGAAACGGTTTAAGAAGTTTTATATGATTGGTATCAACTGCTATGAACCACTACTAAGATGAAGCAAGTTACTATCTCCTGGATCATTGACTGCTTAGGATGAACGCATAACTGTTTCCCTGGATTACTTTTACAATAAATCCAAGACAGTTTCACTGATGAACAAAATTGCTACATTTCAAAAACATTTAACGGAGTTTCTTTGTGAAACATGGGAGATATTGAAAAATAAGGCATTTAATCAATGATGATATTAATTAGTATTTACCAATTGCAATCAAATCTTAATAAAAAGTACTCAGCATGAGCGGCGCTAGGGCACCCGAGGCGGAGAGCGACTCTTTGCAGATCTGAAGCGGCTGATCCGGTGAAAGTCTCTAGAGATCGGTGGGCTCATCATCTGCAACACAAGGGAGACTATCCACACTCCTTGTTTTTGCTGTCCTGTTTTTGACCCACGGGATCTCAAGTCTCTCTAGCTTTACGGCTACGTAACCTGAATCTTCATCACTTTTCCGAACTGTTCTCTCTTTTACTCTGTGTTTTCTGCCTGGATCTCTAGCTTTGGCTACGACTGGAGTCTTTCTCTTGGTTAGGAGTATTGGTTTTTCTCCCTTCCTCCCGTTTGCGTGGTATTCTGTGATAGGATCCGGATCTCCGATTCCTCTCGATTACGACTGCTACGGTGTGTGTTAGTGTCTCCTGTATCCACGTTTGGTCGTCCGTTATTTTTGTCTTTGTACCCCGACGGCTTGATAAACACGCTTTTGATTTTCCCCTTCAAGAGGGAGGTTCTTTGATTTTTTGATTCAGAAAGAAGGATGAGTATGTCCTTAAACTCACGATCTCACCCAAATGGAAACCCTCCAAAACCTGTACGCCGGCGTTTGCAAGATGAGGATGAGATCATTCGGATCCCGGCATTTGACAACTCGGATCTAATTGAAAAACACAAGAAATCCCTTGTTGGAAGGATGTTCCATAGGGAGGCCACAGCGTCGATGCGCTCCTTGTGCAAATGCCTAAAAGAAGAATATGGGATGTGGAAGGTAGAGTTCACGGCATAAACCTAGGCAATGGCAAGTTCCAGCTTGATTTGGATAAGGAGGAAGACTTGCAGAAAGTCTTGAACAAGAGACCATGCCACTTCAATAAGTGGAGTTTCTCTTTGGAGAGATGGGAGCCGACTATAAGTGAGAATTTCCCCAACACCATGGTGTTTTGGGCGTATGTCACGGGTATCCCTTCTCATTATCGAAAGGATCAAGTCTATAGGGGTATTGGATCTGCCCTAGGAAATGTGATATCGGTTGATGAAAAAAATGCTAGAGTTAGAGTATCTCTTAATGCTGATGAACCTTTACAATTTGAAAGAAGAGTAGGCTTTGATAATGGCGATGTGATTAAGGCTAAGATCACATACGAAGATTTGTTCCGTTGGTGTTACACCTGTAACAGGCTCTTGCATCTAGAAGGAACATGGCCTGAATTAACAGAGGAACAAAAAGAGCATAACAGGCTGCAGAGACTGGAACAACAAGCTGCAGATGAAGCAGCAGCTCGCGAAATGTTCTCGTATCCGTCCCAAGAGAAACATGAGAGAGTGCAGTATCGAGGAGGACAGGAAAAATTTGATCGCAAATCATCTCAGGAGCCTTTGCCTTCAAGTGGAAGAGACTTACGAGCAGATTTACGAAAAGAAATTCAAGACAAAAGAAATGCCCGCTCAAAAGATGTTTGGAACAGAATGGAAAATCCATATCCAAAGTACAATGGGAAAAGAAGTCCCCAGAGGAGGGAGAGATTTCATCGTGACAAAGAAAACAGAGGTCATTGGAAGGGCAGGGCAGTTTCGCCTAGCTACTGGAGGAGAAAGGACACTGGAGGAAAAAATGCAGAAACCCTTCAGTCGGCCTCAAAAGACAAATCGCTTACCCAGAATAGTTTAAAGGAGCATAAGAGCAACTCCATGCGATCACCAGATTCTCAGCGAACCATATCCGAGAATTTTAATCATGTCTACCGTCATGTCCAGCGTCATGAGAGAAGTGATACGCATCATTGAGGACGCAACGCACCTCTGATAATTCGGGAGTGGAGACCGGTGGAAAGAACAGCTTCAATCCGTGCAAACGATGAAGGCGAAGGCGTTGGGGAAACAGAGGAGGAAAGAAGATGAAGAATTAAAGGAAAAGATCTGATGTACTCAGAATTGGCGCTGAAGAAGTCATCAACGGAGGCTTCAGGCGAACAATCTCGATCTCCTCTAGCGCTGAATGACCAATCGTCGAATGGCCAAGCAATCTTATCGGAGGGGATCCGCCATAACCAGGATAAAACCCAGACCATGGGAATATCTGATACAGCAAGAGTACCATCGCCTCAGCCTGATACAATTTCTCCAAGTTCTGGTATGAATTTACTTTCCCATGCTGCAGAACATGATGAACTGAATCCATGGGATAGAACAGTTTCTACCTTGGCACCTGTAACTGAGCTCCCCACTAGTGAAAAGAGCTTGATCCTGAACGAGAATGATACTGTGCACGATGCTTTAGATAATGAAATGGATAATCTTGCTATTGAGGAGGAAATTAATAAGTTAGCGGATCAATATGACGACTTAGATATGGATGATGAATTGCTTGATAATGATGATCTGCTTGGAGAAGATTTGGAAGATGATATGTATGCAGGTGAAGAGAGAATTGAAGCTCTCTCTCAACTACCAGCCTCAAAAAAGAACGGCTCGGATCCAGGAGTTCCTGTGTTGAAGAAAAAGGCTGGAGATCAATCCGCAAATTTGCCCGAACCCTATGATGCGAAGGATGCACAGGCCACCCCTGATCGTCCCATTAAAGTTCAAGCACAGCGTAATGAAGCGGGAACAGGGGGTAGGAGAAAAGCTGGTAGGAGTCCAGAAATCCGAGGTGCAAAGGCATCAAGGAAAATTCAGTCTTTAAGGGCTCGTGCCTCTCCAAAGAAGAAGAATTACAATCCTCGTGCGGTGTCGGCCTTTATAGGAGGCAAAGATCGCTTAAAAGTCCCTCGTAATGGGGTGTTTCCGTCAGCTACAAGTAAGAAAAAGACAACCATGCTCGGTTCGGTGGGGTCCCAGAAACCACCCAGTACGCAGATATGAACGCTATCGCGTGGAATTGTCAAGGGGCCGGAGCCTACTTGACCAAGAAACATCTCTGGGAGTTACATCGTTATTTCTTTCCTAGTTTTCTTTTTCTTTCTGAGACAAAAAACAATTTTTCTTTTCTGCAAGATTTTCAGTTTGAATTTGGTTATGATAGTTTGTTCACTGTGGATCCTGTTGGTAGGAGCGGTGGACTAGCACTTTTCTATTCTGCGTCTTCTAATGTACGTGTTTTATTTTCTAATAATCTCATGATTGATATAGAAGCAAGCATCGAAGCCCACAAAGTGTTTATTACCTTTGTGTATGGAGATCCGGTCGTTGAGTACCGCGAAGAAGTTTGGGAAAGGTTAACTCGGTTTAGTCTCACAAGGTCTGGAGCATGGTTAATGGTAGGAGACTTTAATGAGATTACAAGTAATACAGAGAAAAAAGGGGGGCATAGAAGATCTGAGGCATCCTTCATCCCTTTTAAAACCATGCTCGCCAACTGTGGCATGATTGAATTCCCATGTAAAGGAAACACGTTCTCTTGGGCGGCAAGGCGGAAGTCTGGGAGGATTCAATGCAGACAGGATCGAGCCGTAGGCAATGAAGATTGGCACCAAGCCTTTTCCCACACTGAGGTGGAGTACCTGCTTAGATGGGGTTCCGACCATAGGCCCGTTCTTGTACGCATAAAGGCCAATGATTCTAAAAGGAAGAAAAGTTTTATGTTTGATAAGAGATGGATTGGAATGGATGGGTTCTTGGACTCGATTATAGCAGGATGGAGAGATGGCCATCGGACAGACCCGAAAAATATCCACGATAAAATCCACTCCTGCCGCAAATCCATCGCTAATTGGAAGTGAAACAATCCCACAAATAACGCCAAGATGATCGAAGATTTAAAAAAGCTGATCGATCAGGTTCAAGGCGACGATAATATCTCGAGCGAAGAGGAGCTGGAATTAAAATGGCGTCTTTGCGAAGCCTATAGAAATGAGGAACTCTATTGGAAACAAAAGAGTCGTGTTAAATGGCTAAGAGAAGGCGACAAAAACACGAAATTCTTCCACGCTTCCACAAAACAACGAAGGGCGAGAAATCGGATCATCAAACTGCGGAACAGCCATGACATCTGGATTGAAACGGTGGAAGGAATAGAACAAGTTGCTACTAATTATTTCCAAGGACTGTTTACTTCCGAATCTGGAGTTGAGAATGATGAGACTTTCCGGTATATGACCGCGACCGTGACGCCAGAGATGAATCGAAACTTAATGCGATCCCCCTCCGACTTGGAGATTAAAGAAGCTGTCTTCGCTATCCGATCGGATGAAGCTCCGGTTCCTGATGGGATGACTAGCCTTTTTTATCAACGCTATTGTAAAATCATAGGCACGGATATAATTAAAATGGTGAAACAATTCTTTGCGACGGGGGTTTTTGACGAGCGACTGAACCGAACAAATATTTACCTTATTCCAAAAACAGAGCGACCCTCGAAGATGACGGAGTTCCGTCCGATCACCCTTTGCAATGTAAGTTATAAGATCATCTCGAAGATCCTAGCAAGACGACTTAAAAAACTCCTCCCGAGCCTCATCTCGGAGACTCAATCGGCTTTTGTGGCCCGACGTCTTATTTCTGATAATATCCTTGTTGCGCAAGAGATTTTTCATGCTCTCCGGACAAACCCGAGCTGTAAGTCCAAATATGTCGCTATAAAGACGGATATGAGCAAAGCATACGATAGAGTGGAATGGGGATTCTTAGAGTCACTCATGGCCAAAATGGGGTTCGACGAGAAATGGATATGCTGGATTATGAAATGTATCTCTTCGGTTTCTTATCAGGTTTTATTAAATGGAGAAGCAAAAGGCCACATCTCCCCGGGAAGAGGTATATGATGTACGAGTTTTAAACCCTATTTCCTACTGCAAGTGCACAGCAAATCAGAGTAGTACTTATGGGTCGATCCCACGAAGACCAAGTTCACACTATGGTTTAATGAGCTAAAATCAAGAGCTAAGAGATTCAAATAAGGGTTGTATAAAATCGTGACTAGCAAGTTACTAAAGCAAATCGGTTTTAACAGTAATAAAGCAAGCGTTAGGTCAAGGCAATTCGCAGGAAATTCAGAGCAAAGGTCAAACAACTATTCAGGCGATTATTAAGAACAAGTCTAGAACTCAAAACACGAAGATAATATTAATTCACTCTCGTGATACTAACAACTTTATCTAGCAACCTAAAAATCCTAACTCTCGTTGGCATCAAAATCGCAGATAAGCATTATGAATAAGCTTGATTTGTTCACAATTCTCCAATACATCTACTCTCGCAGGTAATGAATGAATTGCTCATCTAGATCTCTTCTAGCAACCTAGCAACTCTCGCTGTCTAGATAAACCTAAGATCATGAACAGAATGGCCAAATCGGTCCAAGCAATGCGAATCACCTAGATGAAGACTACGATTTTGATTCCCTATTTGTGTTCAACCCTAGCTCATGAATTCCTTTGAAAACCTTAACCTAACTAATAGATCTACTCAGACATAATCAAGATAAAAGAAACAAAACAGATGATGAAAAGAATGCATCAAATCGATATTAAAAATAGAAGTACTAGGGTTCAGAAATCTTCTCCAAATTGTAGCTTGAGATCTTCTCCCTTACAAAATAATTCCAAAAGCTAAAAGGTAGATTAAAAGGTAAAAGATAAGATAAGTTCAAAGATATCTAAAACTAAACTATGAGAGTATTTATATTAGGTGTCATAGGCGGCTGGAAGGAGGCTGGGCTTCTAAAGTCGGCGGCAATCATTAGGGTAAAACCCTTCTCTTTGTTTGCTTCCGCGGCGAGCAGGTGCTCACTTGGTGGCCGAAATCCGCGAGCATGTGCTCATCGATTGGAGTTGGTGATTCTTCATAAGATTTTCCTTCTTTTCTTCAAATTTGATTCTTTTCTGTTCCAGGTTCCAAATGCTCCAAACTCCAATTTCAGCTCCAAAGCTACCTAAAACTCCTAATACACACTCAAAAACTCTAGAAAACAATTAGATAAAAGGGGTTAGAAAGGGTAAAAATCCCAACATATCAATTCCCCCAGACTTAGATCTTTGTTTGTCCTCAAACAAAACTAAAATCAAGACTTAGAGAAATTGGGGAGACTCACAAAATCTCAGAAACCAAGAGTAAACCAATTTCATCAGACCACATACCTTAGAACAAGAGATACATTGCCTTACCGAAAACCTCAACAACAAAGTTCACCAACCTCAAACCATATGGCTTACAATCCCAGAAAAATCTAAGTTCAAGACAATAAACTCTCTACATTCAATTAGAGGTGGCGTGAGCTTCTTGCTAAAGACACTAGCTAAGTAAAACGAGGCTCGGTAAAAATCAGGCTTATAATTGGTGGTGGAGCTTAAGCGTGTTTAGGGTTACCTTGTTTCAAGAGAGTGCAGGATATCGCACAAAACGGCAAGGGAGAATGGACTCATTGATGTCCACAACCTCTAATTCACTCTCCTCCTTAAATCGATTTTATCTTCATTCCTCTTTTCCTTTCCATGCTTTCTTGCGATTTACTCATGCTTCGGGACACACATCTTGAGTTACTAACTCGCCACCCCATATCCTTGAGCTACTAGCTCGGTTTTTCTCTTTTCTCTTTTTTTTTTTGAAAGAGTTACCTTTGGGATAGGGGGACTTTACTTGTGTGTGTGTCCTTTGGCTAAAATGATCCTTTTTCGTCTCCATACCCCAGCAGGTTGTTTAGACTTGTTTCTTTCCTGGACATCGCTGAGCAGTGCTCTAAATCAGCGAGTATAGCGAGCATGTGCTCGTGAACTTTTCTAGCTTTCTCCTGACATCTTCTTCAGCGAGAGTGAATCAGAAGCTGCGTCAGTCCTTTTCTCCCCGACCTTTTTGCACATATCTGCATAGATGAGAAATAAAATACAAGTGCATGTGGTATAGAAAGATGGTTAGGGTGAGGTGAGGTACTAACTAAAAGCTAGCTATTCAGGATCAGCAAGAGTGGCAAAAGGGATAAGAAGTCCTGAATATATTATGTAACACGTTTTCTAATCCTAGTGCCAGTAACAAGAAGAATTAAAGTCCAGATTATGTCCATATAAAATAGAGTCTAAAGCCTATCCGATAAACCTTAAAGGGATTGAAGTTTTCTGGCCTGAGGAAGGATCCGAATGTGAGAAGGCGTCGGCTCGTCTCTGTTCTAAATTCTGCAGCAATGTTCACTAGAGGCAGGTCATACTCACAAATGGTTAGAACTCATCATAGATTTTGGTCATAATCTCAGAAGTTGTGATTTGACCCTTATAACAGACTGACTCAAAATAAAGAAAATAACAGGAAACAAAGTGCAGACTCGATAATAACCTCCCCCAGACTTACTTCACACCGTCCCGGTGTGAGAATAGACTAGAGGAGCAAGCAAAGAAACAAGAAAACAAAGAAAGCAAAAGGATAAAAAAAAACGGATAAGACAAAGAGATAGAGATGGGTATGGTGTGTCAATCGACAGGTGGGTCCTCTGGACTCTCGCTCCTGGCTCTGCCGGTACGTCTGCGGCGTCTCGGATGGCGCTCAGAAGGGCTCGTCGCAGCAGCTGCAGAATGGTGGCAACAGCCACTGGAAAGGCGCTCTAGGATCCGCTGCATGAGGCTGTTGTTCTTCCTTTGTGAAGCCACCATCCAGCGTCGGTACTCAGCGGTATCTGCCTCGTCGGAGATGGGGGGAAGGTCGAACTCGCCGTTGGTAGCGGATGTAGAGGGGCGACGAGACTGAGGGGTGCTGTGGATGAAATCGTCCTCCAGGTGAGGCATAGGGCCGTGAGAAGAGCTGGCAAAGTCCTGGTCTGAGAGGGAGCGTCGCGTGAAATCGTCCAAGAGAAGGACCTTGTGTATGAAGCGTAAATCCTCGATAGAGCAAAGCTGTGTCTTTGCTGGGTCCGGGAGGTAGATGTGCTGCGGTAGCCCGTTGAAACCTGTGTACTGATAGAGATGCTGATCCGATCTGGAGGGGGAGAGAATGCGAGAGTGGAGCAGATGCTTAAGGTCCATACGCTCGCCCTGCTCCTCGTAACTGAAGTAGCAGAGCTGGACGTGAGCGATCTCGAAGAGTCCGGTCAGAAGGCTGCCAATCCGCTCTGTTTGCTTCGTCTTGCGGTCCTTGATGCTGCATATCAGCTCGGCGAAGTGCATGCCGAGGTTGGAGCGATAAAACTCCGGTGGTGGTGCGCCAAGCAGAAGGGAGTTGACTCCATGAGGGCCAACAATAACGTCACTGCAACCAAGATACAGCAGGATCATCTCTTCCGTGTGTACCTTGTTTCCGGATGGGCGGTTGAGCACCATGTTGCTGAAGATCCGGGCGCAGATGCGGAGAGCCGGATGTCGGATGCTGGACTGAGCGGCGGAGTTGGAGGAGTATGTGCCACGACCGATTGTTCCCAGAAAGTCTTCACTTCCTTGAACCGCGTGGGGAAGTCGAGGCGCTCCACTTCATGCCTGAAACCATACATAGTTGTGAAGTTCACCATGGGGATGTCGAATCTTCGACCGCCAGCTTTGAACATGAATGTGGCGCCAGCTAGAGTCCGGTTCTCGGGATCCTGGTGAATGATCCGCGCGGAAGCGAGACACTGACGGACTAGCTCCGGATAAAGGATCGATTCTTCAAAAGAGAAAGCAAGGCAGTGGGCGTTGGAGAGTATTCTGGACACGGTGTCGTGCAGTCCAAGCATCTCCAATGTCTCACGGTAAACAAAACGCGTCGGTGCAATAGTGAGCTTCAGCATCTGATTGTAGTAGGATGCATCCCGTTGATCCCACACTTCGTCGGATTGAAGAGGCAAATTGTCGTCCGGCAAGGCAAACGGTGTGTTCTCGGGACGAGGCCACGGGTATAGCCATGGTGAGGGGACTGATCCCTTGCCTTTTCGACTTTGTTTTGGAGCCATTAGTACCTGCGCATAGCGAAAATCAACGAGCATGAGCTCAAAGGAAGGAAAATCAAATCGCCCAAGGAAAACCATCAATCAATCAATCCATGTTTTTAGCAACCCAAACTCGAATTCAAGTGATAATACTGCACCCGTAAACCGATAAAATAGAGCACAAAGCATAAGGCATCTACAATATCAAATCCGCCATTAATGGCCTAACCAAGCTTTGTGAAATTGCATGTGAGGTATAAGTCCGAATTATCAAGCAAAACAGGTGAAAGTACATCAATGGAACGAGATAATGATGATTCTAACTCGGACTACACACAGGAGAAAGAGATATCGAAACTTCCCTTAACCATGGCGGATGAAAAGTTGGTTTTGAGACGTACCTTGCTTGGCAGACGAAACCGATAAGATTCGAGATGAGGGAGAGAAGCACCCAAAATCGACCCCAAAACGTGAAAATCGGTGAAGATTTGAAAACCCTGTTTTTGGTGGGTTTTGGAAATCGGCGAGAGAGAAGAGGAAGAATCGGGGAGAAAAAAAAGGAGAAGAAGAAAAAGGAAAAATAGGAAAAAGAAAATGTTTTTTTTTTTTTTTAGTTTTTTTTTTTTGGAAAAACGCGGGATTAAAATCCGTTTGAAGTTGCGAGGACTTACCTGGAACGAGCAGGTGCTCGGAAGTCTCCTCAGATCGAGCAGGTGCTCGTATCGATCGCCGATTTTCCAAATTTTTTATTTTTTTTTTTTTTTTTTTTTTTTTTTTTTTTTTTTATCTGAAACAAAGAAAAACAAAACCAAAAATTAATAGCAAAAGGAAAAAAAAAAAGAGATAATTACACTTACTAGTGGGTTGCCTCCCACTCAGCGCTTGGTTTAAGTCGTTAGCTTGACTTGGTGAGCTGATCAGGCTGGTGGAGGTTCGGTCAGGGAAATCTTCCCCTTCCTCGAGTTGTGCGTCGGCAAGATAGGGCTTCAATCGCTGCCCATTAACCACGAACTCTTCGCCTTTGTCGTTTATCAAAACAACTGCTCCATACGGCCGTACTTCCTTGATGGTGAATGGTCCAGACCATCGTGAGCGCAGCTTCCCAGGAAATAACTTCAACCGAGAGTTGAAAAGCAGCACTTGTCGTGTGGGTAAAGTTGCGAGCCAGGATGCGCTTGTCGTGATACGCCTTAGTCCGCTCCTTGTATATTTTGGAGTTCTCGTAGGCGAGATGCCTAATCTCCTGAAGCTCATGCAGCTGCATCATCGTCTCTCTGAAGCCGGCTTAATGTCATAGTTAAGAAACTTGACTGCCCAGGCGGCTTTGAATTCCAGTTCAACGGGAAGATGGCAAGCTTTTCCATAGACAAGGTTGAAGGGCGTGGTTCCTAATGGCGTTTTGTAAGCCGTCCGGTATGCCCATAAAGCATCGTCCAACTTAGAAGCCCAATCCTTACGAGTCGTGCTCACGGTTTTCTGCAGGATGCTCTTGATTTCACGATTGGAAACCTCGACCTGCCCACTCGTTTGCGGATGATAGGGAGTGGCGACTTTGTGCTTAACACCGTTCTTGCGCAGAAGTGACTCGAAGATCTTGTTGATGAAGTGAGAGCCTCCATCGCTGATGACCACTCGCGGAACTCCAAACCTGGGGAAGATGATAGATTTGAACATCTTAATCACGACCCGTGCGTCGTTAGTAGGGCTTGCAATAGCCTCAACCCATTTGGACACATAGTCCACCGCGACGAGTATGTACTCGTTCCCAAAAGAGGAAGGAAACGGGCCCATAAAGTCGATTCCCCAGACATCGAATACCTCAACCTCGAGAATGAAGTTCTGTGGCATCTCATTGCGCCTACTAATGTTCCCCTGTCGCTGGCATGAATCGCACCGTGAGACAAATCTCTGTGCGTCCCTGAACATAGTCGGCCACCAGTATCCTGCTTGTAGCGCCTTGGAGACCGTCTTGAAAGTGGCGAAATGACCTGCGTACGAAGAACCATGGCAGTGAAATAATATGTCCGGAATCTCTTCTTCAGTCACGCATCTTCGGAAAACTCCATCTGGACAGTGCTTGTACAGGTAAGGCTCATCCCAGAAGTAGTGGCGGATGTCCTTGAGGAATTTCTTCCTCCTGTACCCTGCGAAGTTCCGCGGTTCTTGATCAGCAGCTAGGTAGTTGGCTATCTCTGCAAACCAAGGCGTAGAAGAGCGCTCGGTGTGTGTAGCCTGTGCGCAGAGTTCTCTTTGAGCAGGTGCTCGCTGGGTGGGAGCATGTGCTTCCTTGATATGGAAAACGCCGATGGAATAAATCTGTTCCTCCGGGAGACTGTCATCAAGAGGCGTTTCTACATCAATCCTCATCCTAGACAAATGGTCGGCAGCTCCATTGTCTATCCCCTTCTTGTCCTTGATTTCGAGATCGAATTCCTGTAGGAGAAGAATCCATCTGAGCAGACGCGGCTTTGCATCCTTCTTGGTCAGTAAATACTTGAGAGCCGCGTGATCAGTGTGCACGATGACCTTAGATCCAACAAGATAGGATCGGAACTTCTCAAAAGCAAAGACAACCGCTAGAAGCTCCTTCTCGGTTGTGGCATACTTGCATTGTGCGTCATCTAAGGTGCGGCTAGCATAGTAGATAACGTGAAGCTTCTTGTCTTTCCTCTGTCCGAGAACTGCTCCAACAGCGTAATCACTAGCGTCAGTCATCACCTCAAAAGGAAGGCTCCAGTCTGGTGGTTGCACAATGGGTGCGCTGATGAGAGCTCCCTTGATCGTATGGAAGGCTTCGAGGCATGCGTCATCAAATTCAAACTTCACTTCCTTGCAGAGTAGGCGTGTAAGAGGCCTGGCGATTTTTGAGAAATCTTTGATGAAGCGTCTGTAGAAACCGGCATGACCTAGGAAACTGCGGATCCCTTTAACTGATGTTGGCGGTTGCAAGTTCATCATGACTTCGATTTTGGCCTTGTCTACTTCGATCCCATCCTCTGAAATCCGATGTCCGAGCACAATCCCATTTCTGACCATAAAGTGGCACTTCTCCCAATTAAGAACCAGATGTTTCTCCTCGCATCGTTTGAGTACCCTGCATAGATTAGACAAACAGTCAGAGAAAGAGTTCCCGTATACCGAGAAATCGTCCATGAACACCTCCATAATGTCTTCAATCAGGTCCGTGAAGATGGACATCATGCATCGTTGGAAGGTAGCTGGGGCGTTACACAAACCAAACGGCATGCGCCGGTAAGCGAATGTGCCGTAGGGACATGTAAACGTCGTCTTCTCTTGATCGTCTGGGTGAATGGGTATCTGAAAGAAACCTGAATAACCATCTAAAAAACAGTAGTAGGATGGTTAGCAAGTCTTTCAAGCATCTGATCAATAAAAGGGAGAGGAAAGTGGTCTTTGCGAGTTGCGGCATTCAGCTTACGGTAGTCTATGCACATCCGATGTCCGGTTACAGTCCTAGTTGGTATCAGCTCATCTCTATCGTTTTTAATGACAGTGATTCCCCCCTTCTTAGGGACTACATGAACAGGACTAACCCAAGTACTATCAGATATGGCATAAATTACCCCTGCTTCTAGAAGTTTCATTATCTCCTTCTTAACAACATCTTTTAGATTCGGGTTTAACCTCCTCTGATGTTCTATAGAACTCATCGATTCATCTTCTAGATGTATCCTATGCATGCAAAGATCAGGTGAAATACCAGGATGTCAGCAAGTGAGTAGCCTATAGCCTTTCTATACTTCCTAAGTTCACATAAGAGTAAGGCTACTTCTACATTGTTTAGGTCGGCATTTATAATCACAGGATAGGTAGAGTTTGTTCCCAGAAATGCGTACCTGAGCCCAGCTGGAAGAGTTTTAAGTTCCAATTTAGGAGCTTTCAACTCGCTCCAGGGGCTGTCGATCGGATCGAGAGGTGGAGCAGGTGCTCGCGGAATCTGCGCAGGTGCTCCAGCGGTTGCTAACGTTTTCTCTTCATCGTCAAGACTCATGTAGGCCACCATCTGTTCCATTCTGCGGCTTGAATCTAGCATCTTGGCATGGCTGTCAGCTTCTTCATTCATGAAACCGTGTTCCCTTTCAGCCAGGTGAGGGCGGTTTCGAGAGGATCCGGGCAGAGAATCTCTTCAGCTGCCTCCTCGTAGACGTCGTCTACTCCTTCCACAACAAAGGTCTGGCCGTCCAGCATGGGTTTCTTCAGTAGCTTATCCATCTCAAACGTCATAACCATGTCTCCCAGCTGGAGATCGATAACTCCATTCTGGACGTCTATAATCGCACCAGCTGTGCATAGGAAGGGACGTCCTAAAATCAGAGGATCCTTCGGCTCCTCGTCGAGTTCCAGAACTACAAAATCGGCCGGAATCAATGTATCTCCTATCCGCACGTATATATCTTCCAAAACTCCTTTAGGGAGCTTGGTTGACCGATCAGCAAAAACTAAGGAGATGCGCGTGGGTTTGAACTTGGTGAATCCCAAACGCTTGGCAACCGAGTAAGGCATGAGATTCACGCTGGAACCAAGATCGCATAGAGAGCATGAGAAAGTCATTGGGCCGATTGTGACTGACAAGACAAATCGCCCAGGATCGCCTCTCTTCTTTACGACCTTGTTTTGAAGAACGGCGCTGCACTCCTTTGAAACCGTCATCACCTTCTCTTCCTCCACGATTTTTCCAGAGACCAGAGTCTTCATGTACCGTTTGAGAGCCGGTATCATCTGAACTGCATCAGCGAGAGGTAGCTTGACAGTGAGATCCTTAAGCATCTTTCTACATTTAGCATCTTCCAAATCCTTGCGAGACTTCTTGGGTGGCACAGGGTATGGAACCTTAGGCTTGTACACCCTCTCTGGAATCGCCGCGGTTTTTGAGGTAAGCGGTGTGGTCCGACCGAGCACCTGCTCGGATGAGCTGCCAGGGTGCTCAGTTGAATCATCCTCTAAAATGTCGAATGGTGAAGGTGTAGATTCAGCTTGCGTCGAGCGGTTACTTGTTTCTCCGGTTTCGTAGGTGCCTTGACCCGATCCGAGCAGGTGCTCGTAGTTGGCTTCTCCTACTTTGCCTTTGTCCGATCGTGAGGGTGATCTATCCTGGAGTGTCTTTCCGCTTCTCAGCTCAATGGCGTTGACAAACTCCTTCCTAGGCGCCTCAACTTTTCCAGGCAGAGTTCCTGGTGTCCTTTTTATGGATTCTGCAGTCTGAGCAATCTGAACATCCAGTTGCTTCATATGCGTCCACACAGCTTCGTACTTCCCATTGAGATCCACGTACATGGTGTCAACCTTAGCATTAATCTCAGCTGCGGCTTTCTGTTGTGCTAGAGTTGTTGCATCATGTTTTTCAGCTCATCTTGAGATCCGGATGCTGGAGAAGGAGGCCGCGGATTCTGAAATTGCTGAGGCTGTGGGTTCTGAAACTGGGGTTGCGGATTGTTGTATGGCTGCCTAGGTTGATTTCCTCCTTGAAATCGGTTCTGGTTAGGGATGAATGGCCGGTTCTGGCTCTGGTAGTTGTGGAGTAGCCTCTCTGAAATCCCGTCTGAGGTTGAGTTCCTTGCTTAGGGTAGACTTGATCCTGAGGGTTCTCCACATTGTTGCTCTGTAGGACAAATTCGGGTGAGTGTTGAAACCTTGGTTGTTGAAGCCACGGTTTTGCCCAAAACTTTGTCCACTCACGTAGTTGACCTCCAACTGATCATCACTTGTTTCCTCTCCAAAAACCTGGGCGATGGGCTCTTCTCCATGCTCATCTACGAAGTGGACCGACTTTTGGTTTCCCTTAAGCAGTAGGTTAACCTTGGCTGTGAGCTCATCTATCTTCTTTGACTCCACGCTATTGACCTTTTTTCTGTCATACTCCGGAGACTTGTTGCTGGAGCTTGCTGCGAGGTTCTCAATTAGCTCCAGAGCTCCTTCCTTTGATTTGGTGTAGAAATCTCCATTGCTGGCGGCATTGAGGGCGTTTCTGTAGTCCCATTCTACTCCATCATAGAAAGTACTGAGCAGCTGCTCATCGCTGAAACCATGGTGAGGGCACTCACGCTTGTACTCCTTAAAGCGTTCCCACGCTTCATTAAAGGTCTCTCCGGGAAGCTGCTCAAACGTGGATATCTTGCTCCTTAAGGCTGCGGTCTTTGACTTCGTGTAAAACTTGTCCAAGAAGGCCGATCTTGCATCTGCCCATGTCGCTAGAGAGCCTGGTGGTAGAGACTTCAACCACCGTGAAGCTTTTCCCGCAAGAGAAAATGGAAAAAGCTTGCACTTCAGGAAATCTGGAGTCACACCATTAGAGCCGGTTGTGCTACAAATCCTCGAAGTTCTCGATGTGATCCATCGGAATTTCGGCAGGCAAACCATGGAAGAGATGCTGCTTCACGAGTGCAATCATCTGAGGCTTGATCTCATAGTCTTGCCTCTGGATAGTCGGAGTGACGATAGCAGACCGATCCTGGTAATAAGCATGTGCTGCGTCTTTGTCTCCGAACGCCGGTTGTTGAACGAGCTGCCGCTCTTGCTGCAAGCGCAGCTGCTCCATGGTTGCCTGAAGAGTTCGCAGCTGAGCTGCCATGTCGATTTGATCGCCCATCTCTGTAGAGGCGGTATCAGTTGTTTCTGGATCCGGAACAGGTGTGTTTCGTCTCTGCCTGTTCTCTCGTTCTCTCCTTGCTAGCTCGTCGTTTGTCAAGTTCACAAGGTTCTCGGTATTCTTGCTCCTTGTGCTCCTGGTCATGCACCTGAAACACAAAGAAAAGAAAAAGAGAAAAACGAGTTTAGTGTAGTTCTTAGTCTAATGACTCAGCCGTAAACCAAGGTGAAAATTTTGGTCCCCGGCAACGGCGCCAAAAACTTGATGTACGAGTTTTAAACCCTATTTCCTACTGCAAGTGCACAGCAAATCAGAGTAGTACTTAGGGGTCGATCCCACGAAGACCAAGTTCACACTATGGTTTAATGAGCTAAAATCAAGAGCTAAGAGATTCAAATAAGGGTTGTATAAAATCGTGACTAGCAAGTTACTAAGCAAATCGGTTTGTTAAAAAGTAAAGCAAGCGTTAGGTCAAGGCAATTCGCAGGAAATTCAGAGCAAGGTCAAACAACTATTCAGGTTTTATTAAGAACAAGTCTAGAACTCAAAACACAAGATAATATTAATTCACTCTCGTGATACTAACAACTTTATCTAGCAACCTAAAAATCCTAACTCTCGTTGGCATCAGAATCGCAGATAAGCATTATTGAATAAGCTTGATTTGTTCACAATTCTCCAATACATCTACTCTCGCAGGTAATGAATGAATTGCTCATCTAGATCTCTTCTAGCAACCTAGCAACTCTCGCTGTCTAGATAAACCTAAGATCATGAACAGAATGGCCAAATCGTCCAAGCAATGCGAATCACCTAGATGAAGACTACCGATTTTGATTCCCTATTTGTGTTCAACCCTAGCTCATGAATTCCTTTGAAAACCTTAACCTAACTAATAGATCTACTCAGACATAATCAAGGATAAAAGAAACAAAACAGATGGATGAAAAGAATGCATCAAATCGATATTAAAAATAAGAAGTACTAGGGTTCAGAAATCTTCTCCAAATTGTAGCTTGAGATCTTCTCCCTTACAAAATAATTCCAAAAGCTAAAAGGTAGATGAAAAGGTAAAAGATAAGATAGATAAATAATATAAAACTTAAAACTATAGAGAGTATTATATAGGTGTCATAGGCGGCTGGAAGGAGGCTGGGCTTCTTAAAGTCGGCGGCAATCATTAGGGTAAAACCCTTCTCTTTGTTTGCTTCCGCGGCGAGCAGGTGCTCACTTGGTGGCCGAAATCCGCGAGCATGTGCTCATCGATTGGAGTTGGTGATTCTTCATAAGATTTTCCTTCTTTTCTTCAAATTTGATTCTTTTCTGTTCCAGAGGTTCCAAATGCTCCAAACTCCAATTTCAGCTCCAAAGCTACCTAAAACTTCTAATGCACACTCAAAAACTCTAGAAAACAATTAGATAAAAGGGGTTAGAAAGGGTAAAAATCCCAACATATCAGTCTACGTCAAGGAGATCCCCTCTCCCCTTATTTATTCATCTTATGCACGGAAGTACTCATATCACAAATCAGGGGCGCCGAGATTGAGAAGAGGATACATGGGATTAAAATTGCTCGGGCCAGTCCCGCGGTCTCCAATCTCCTTTTCGCGGATGACAGCCTTTTTTCTGTAAAGCGGATGTTGGCCAGTGTCAAGAACTAATGAGAATCATCAACCTTTACGGGAAGGCATCGGGACAACAGCTAAATAAAGCAAAATCTTCAGTCATGTTTGGATCCAAAGTTTCTTCGACTACAAAAAAACAAGCTCTTGGAATCGCTCAGGAAGGGGGGATGATTATGTATTTAGGCATTCCGTAGACGATTAGTGGATCCAAAAAAAAAGTTTTTTCCTATGTTCTAGATCGACTGAACGGAAAGACAAACTTATGGTCTTCAAAATTACTATCCAAAGGTGGAAAAGAAATCCAGATTAAGTCTGTTGCTCAAGCCATTCCGACATATGTTATGTCGTGCTTCTTACTCCCCAAAGCGATAACTGATAAACTCGCCAGTGCCATAGCGCGTTTTGGTGGAACTCCGGGAATAACGTACGAGGCATCCATTGGATTGCGTGGAAGAAACTTTGTAAATCCCTTGAAGAAGGCGGGTTGGGGTTCCGCGACCTTAGAGATTTTAATCTCGCTCTCCTCGGGAAACAATTGTGGCGACTAATGAAGTACCCAGACTCGCTTCTTGCTCGCGTGCTTAAAGGACGTTATTATCGCAAATCAAACCCATTGGAGACAGGCAAAGAAAACGCACCATCCTTCGGATGGACAAGTATGATGGCGGCGAAACAATTAATCAACAAGGGTCTGCGACGTACAATAGGAACAGGAGCGGAAACAAGTGTATGGACAGATAAGTGGATTATCCTCTATACCTACACCTCCGGGGTTATTCCCGTGTAGTTCACTGTTCACCAACTTTGACTTCCTGCTAACGAGAGCAAGAGAAGAAGGAGCACAACAGGACGCTTTAGTCATCTTTCCTTGGCTTCTATGGTACATCTGGAAGGCCCGAAACGATAAAATCTTTAATGGGAAGGAAATATCCCCTCTCGATACCCTTCAGATGGCGATACAGGAAACAGAGAGCTGGCGTCTAGCACAAGTCATGGAGGAAAGTGTGGAAGTTCTGGATGATCTGCCTGAACCAATAAGCCTCAACCATCCCCAACCTCCTGCATCCACCAACCCCGAAGTCATTCTTTGCCAAACAGACGCCTCTTGGGTCCATGACGCGAAGCTCGTCGGCTTCGGGTTTGTGGCCACAAAAGGTAACGACAGGTTGATGGTAGGTTTGGGGGCAGAACTGAACAACAGGTCTCCCCTTCATGCGGAAATTGAAGCCTTGATTTGGACCATGCAAAATATGATTCGTCTAGGAAGACTTGATGTTCATTTTGAATCAGATTGTGCTCAGATGATTAAGATTATTCATGAGGAAGAGGAATGGCCATCTCTCGAAATGGAGTTTGAAGAATTTCTGATGCTCAGACAACAATTTGAGAACTTCTCAATATCTTATATACCGCGGTCTGAGAACATCCGGGCTGACTTCCTTGCTAAAAGCTCAAGATCCCGTGACTCCCCTTTCTCATATGTTGGTCAACTGGTTCCGCAGTGGTTAGGACTCCATCCTAATCTATTTGCGTCAGCGTAGAATTCGAATGTAACATCTCGATGACAAAAAAAAAAAAATCAATGATGATATTAGAGTGTAAATATATAAATATATGTTTTTGTATGATGGCCAATCAGTTTCAAGACACAAACATTTTTAGTATGCAACCTATATCAAAGCAATAGGTTGAAGATATTGACCAAGTCAATTGTTTGTTTAACCAAATAATTGGATTAGCACCCTTGATCATCCCATCTTTATAGGAATCGATTTCACTTCCAAATTTTCAGTTTTTATAGGAACCATTGATTTCACTTTCAAGTTTCTTATTTAAAGGATTCAAAACAATCTACAGATTAAATATTTTTATTTCCTTCTTGACCAGCTACTACAATGAAGATAGTTTCTTTGATGCTCATTACCTTCATCATATTTTTGACATTGTTTATATCTCCTATTAAAGAAGCATATGCCGCAAAAATGCCAGCGAAGGTGCCAGTGCGCTCAAAATGTGTAACTCAAGATGAAGTCCTTGTAGAGTGTATGAAATTTTATTTATACAAAGTAAAGGGGACGTTAGACAAAGGATGGAAAGGTTGTTGTAAAAGATTTTGTACAATAGAACAATGCCAAAAGATACTTATATACACCAGCTCACCATCGCCACCAGCCAAAGTGCCAGTGCGCTCAAAATGTGTAACTCAAGATGAAGTCCTTGTACAGTGTATGGAATTTTATTTATATAAAGTAAAGGGGACATTAGACAAAGGATGGAAAGGTTGTTGTACAAGATTTTGTACAATAGAACAATGCCAAAAGATACTTATATACACCAGCTCACCATCGCCACCAGCGAAAGTGCCAATCCATTAAAATGCAGAAGTCAAGATGAAGCCGTGTATCAAATATTATTATAAATCAAGGTCGGGACCAATAGACCAAGAATGACAAGGTTATTGTACAAGATTTTTAACAATAAACTAGATTTTGACCCACGCTTCAAAAGCGCAGGAATATATTTCTGATAAAATTTTAATTTATTAGAAAGAAGTTTTATGTTTTTAATTTTTAATTTGCTCAAGTTTTTTTTAAAAAAAATTTCTGATATTTATTTATTTTAAATAACATATTTATATAGTTGAAACATTTAGATGTGTTAACAGTTTTTGTCTACTATAGATGTATCATATAATTTAATATATTTTAACCCGTTAACGAACAACATTTTTAGTTTTTTTTTAACTCATTTTACAGTAGTCTAAAACTTTGCATGTTTGATAATTAACCATGCAATAAAAATCATTTCATAAAAAAACATCAACACTAAGTTATTTTATTTACATTTACCACTTGATTAAATAATTTAACTATCCTTATGAAATATATATATATATATATTATAAGATTTCCATTTTCGTTTCATATATGAAAATACTTTACTTTAGTATTTTCACAATTTATATTTTTTAAAAATTTTGAATAAAATGAAAGATATGAAAAATATTTATTATAGATTATGTTATAATCCCAATCCGTTCAATTGCAACAAATATTAATCTCAACCCGTTGACTATATAATCAAATAATAAATATTGAATAATTTTCAATATATAACTTTTTATTAAATTGAAAATATATCAATCTAATATCTAATATTATTAATTTTTATTAAAGTTAAATCTTCATTTTGTAAATTAAAATAATTACTATTAATTTGTGTTTTCGTTTTATAATATTATTTTTTATAATTATATATATATCTAAACAAATTTTCTTGTATAACATTTTCTTGCATAAAATCTAAAATCGAATATTTTAAAATATGTTTGATTCACTTTGATTAAAAAGGATATTCTGAGATTTGGTTTTGATTTAATTATTATTTAAATTTTATTCATAATTGACATATATCATTGACTAAAATACCCTTAATGAATATTTGAAAAAGAATTAAAAGATAATGGCATTACTTGTAATATCTTACAAATCTAAAGGTTATGCCAAAATATGTGTTTCTGTTTTAATAGTATAGATTAATGCGAAAATTAATTATATTCATCTGATGGTCGAAACCAGGGTTTAGAGGCCATAATTTTATAAGAGTTTTAGAGACATATATTTTAGAAATTTACTTTGACATAATGGTTTGTTTGCTACGGGTTGGAAATTTACTTTGACATAATGGTTTAGAAATTTACTTTGACATAATTTATTTTAGAAATTTACTTTGACATAATGACAATATATTTACTTTGACAATATATTGGATACGGGTTCAAATCCAGATTTTTTTTCTTTGTTTATGAAAATCAAATATATAAATATTTAATATTTAATTTTTGGTTAAATAGAAAAAATTGAGTCTACTTTCTAATATTTTATATAAATATAATTGAAGGTTTATATGTATCATTTAGCATTGATTTAACTTTATTTTCAATATATTTATAATCAAAATGAGTTAATTGATTCATTTAATTTATCTTAAAATTTGGTTTCATCGTCGAAGTATGATAATTTATTCTTTCAACCCGTCTAACAGTACTCTAAATCTTTTGCATGTTTAACAGAAAAATCCAAAATAGACATCAGTCACAGAAAAATATTAGTCTTAATCAGTCCACAATATAATAAAAATATAATATTTAATATTTCAATATTTTTTTATTAAATGGAAAATAGATCACTCTAATTTCTAATATTTTATATAAATATAATTAAACGTTTATATGTATCATTTATAGATCAAGTTAATCGATTTATTTAATCATCTTACAATATTCAAAATTTGGTTTCATAAGTGAAATATGAAATTTTTTTGTTATTTTAACACATTTGACAAAATTATCCAAAATAGACATCAATCATAAAAACATATGTACCTTTGTAACTTCATGGTATACTCATGGATTGACTAGTTCCTATTTAGAAGGTTGCAATTTTTTAACCGCTGCAGTTTCTACTCCTACTAATAGTTTAGCGCATTCTTTGTTGTTATCGTGGGGAGCCTTTGCTTTCTTTTTTTTTTCTTCTTGAAACCGGTACCAGAAAGCAAAGAAGAGATGGAATTCCTGATTGAATAGGAACAGATTTGATAAATACTGATAACTCTCGGATAGAGTATTAGAACGAAAAAATCCATTAGATAATGAACTATTGGTTCTAAACCATCTCTGGCACAGAATCAACAATTCGAAGTGCTTTTCTTGTGCCATACGCAAAAAGGAAGAGACTCATAGAATGGCAGAGGCAAATACAAGTTTGCGATTAAATCCTTTAGTTAATCTTTTCGAAAAAACTCTTAACCCATCCAAAATATAATCAATAATATAAATATTTAATAATTCTTAATATTTGCATTTTTATTAAATTTAAAATAGATCAGACTAATTTTTAATACTCTTAATTTTTAACAAAGTAAAATTTTCATTTTGTAGTTTTAAAAATAATTAGTATTAATTTGAATATTATTTTCATAATATACACATTTAGACAAATATATTGAAAAACAATTATTGTATGTTTACTTAAATTTGATGTTATGATTAATAAAAATAGTTTTAAAGAAAACATTCATTTATAATTTTTGTTTTTGTTTTTGAAACTATAAATTTTTTAATTTACTAATAAAATCTTTTTGCATAGGATTTTTTTGCATAAACTCTAGATTCTAATATTTTAAAATATGTTTAACAGGAAACCTTAATTCAGTTTGATTAAAAAAATATTCTGAAATTTTGATTTGATTTAATATGTATCTCATGTTACCTTGTATTGTTTAAGAAAATATTAGGTAAGACCAAAAAATAATTGGCTAAGGAATAGGTCTAACAACATTTTATAAATAGATATAATCCTGTTTTAATATAATAGATGGTCAACTTGTATTACTTTTTTAACAAACTTAAGTTCATTTTAATATATATTTAAGATAAATCAAAACAGGCAATTTCACTAAACAAAAACTTAATTATTTATTGTATAATGATTTTTTTCTCTCAACTGATCATATTTTCCATTGCTGATTGATTTTTGTTGTTTCTCATAATTTCCCATGTAAGTCATCTTCTCATTCTTGTCTATTTCTTCTTTTTCTATATATCCTCTATTGGTCTTAAAGTTCAAATGTTCAACTATGCCTTAAGAGCGATTAAATAGATTATCGATGATATCGATATAACACGAGTTGAATGAAATACTTGATTATTCGAAATTGATAAATGATTTTGAAGGACAAAAATGAAAAAGACTATCTTTCATATATAATAAATGGGAAAAATGTCATTTAAATCCCCAACTTTCAAAAAATAGTGGTTTAAATCATGAACTTTCAAAATGTCATTTAAATCCCAAACGTTTTGTTGACTTTCCAATTAAATAACGAGTTTTTGTTGACTTCTCATTTAAATAACAATCTTTTATTATTTAAGCCATTTGAGTCTCATCAAAAATATAATTAAACAAAACTAAATAAATTATTAAGTATTATCAAGAAAAAATTATAAATATGGTAAAAAAATTCAAAGAAAAATTAACACTAAAATAAAATTAAGTTTCTGATTTTTGTGAGTGCTTAAAATATTTTTATGTATATTTATATTTAACAAAAATCTAATGAAAGATCAACATATATAAAAAGCATTAATTATGATATTTAATCAAAACAATTCTTGTATACTATTTGAAACACTCAAAAAAATCAGAAACTTAATTTTATTTTTTATTTAATTTTTTTTTTGAATTTATTACCATATTTATAATTTTTCTTGATAAAACTTAATAATTTGTTTTAGTTTTGTTTAATTATATTTTTGACGGGATTCAAATGGCTTAAATAATAAAAGATTGTTATTTAAATGGAAAGTCAACAAAAGTTCATTGTTTAATTGGGAAGTAAACAAAAAGTTTGGGATTTAAATGACATTTTGAAAGTTCATGATTTAAACCACCATTTTTGGAAAGTTGGAGATTTAAATGACATTTTTCCCTATAATAAATTGATGTCTCTGTACTTTTTGTTCGGATAATAAAACTATTGTATTATTTTGATTAGATATTTAAAAGTATAGTAACTTTATCATATTAAATTACAGTTTTTGTGTGTACTTTAAGCGCCATAAAAATCCAGGTTTACACTGATTTCAGTTGGATAATTATGTATACTCGCGGAGTAGTTTTCCATTGGTTATATATTTATTTCCTTCGTATTATATCTAGTTCCAATAAAATTACGCAATCCAGAATATTTTAATTTTTTATTTGTCTGTTTATGTATATTTTAATAATACATTATTTGTCCTAAACAAACCGGCGGATTAATATTTGATATTCTCTTTACCTTCTTTTGCGATCAATTCTATCTTTTTATTCGGATTAAAGTCTCATTATTTAATATTACGCACTTATAGTATTTTATATATAAAAAAGTTGCTAAATCGAAAATTAAAGTAAACCATGATTTGTAATCAAATAGTTTTTTGTTATGTTATCGGAATGTATTATTGCTTGAATTCTTTATTCACTTCTCATCAACTTGTTTAGTGTAATAATGTATTTTTGTTAGTGTTAACCCAGATTCGAGAATTCGCTAGGCGTTAGTCGGGCGGTGGATATGGGCCTAGCGAGTTACCAAAAAATACGAGATTAATCAGGGATTAACCGGAGAAGAATTTTAAGACATTTTTACTATAATATTGTTTATATATTTGTTTTGGTAAACATTGTCAACGAAACAACATGGTACAGTGGCTATAGATATATGTAATACTCTCTGTATCCACGTGGCATTAGGTAGTGCAAAGTGAGGAAAGAGTTTGACTAATTATATAAGATTGTAACTCAAATTCTAATGCAAAAACTAAAAAATAATTCATGATTGGTACATTTTCGAAAATAACTTTATAATTTGAATTTCTTTAATAAATTTAGCTGGTTTGGTTGGTTACAGACTAAAAAGGTCTAGATTTTGCTTTTCCTAAGTATTGATAATGTTGGTTCGTTACGGTTAATTTTGTGGTTTGATCCGGTTCGGCTTGGAATTCTGGTTGCGGTTTCTTCTACACGACACCGTTTTGACCTGATCATAATCTACAAACCCTACTCTTGACAATTTCTGTAAGAGAATCGATTCGTAATCAAAAGCTCTTCTGATCAATTCTCCATACAGAGGAGAAATCAGAAATGTCATCGTTGATCATCAATAGATCACGAAGAAGATCCATCCTTCTCTGGCAAACCCATGGAATCAAAATCAGAAGTATTTTCTCTCTCTATAACTCTCACTCGGTTGCAGATTCCAGCGATTCAGTTTCGGCTTCTGGGTTCTCCTCAGACTTAACAAGAAGCTTCAAAACCACATCTTTCGGATTCAAACATGGAGAAATCACTCATCCGAATCAGAAATTTAGCAACTTCGCTTTACCCAGAAGCAGTTTCGTTTCAAAGACTCGACCTTTTAGCTCAGAATCTGTCGCTGTTGCTTCGACTTGTGACGGACTTACAGTGGAACGAATCATAGCGAGTCAATGGCCGATATTAGATGAGAACGAGAGTGATTGGAGAAGTCACGCTGCAGCAATTGCACAGTCTATTCAAGTCATCAAGAGACGATTGCAGGTAAAAAGATTGAAACTTTACGAGCTTCTCATTGTTATTACATTCATGTTTTTTGTTTTTTGGCAGTGGAAGAAACTGTTGGTGAGGGTAAGAATGTTATCTGCAGAGCTGAATAAGCCTGATCTTTGGGATGATCCGAATCATGCTGGTAAGATAAGTAGAGAGCACGGCTCACTCACGGGGAAAATGAAAGGAGTTATGACGTTCGAGAGAGAGTTGCTTGAACACATTGACATTTTGAAACTCGCTAAAGAGGAGAACGATTCAGAGTTAGAATCGGTGGGAGTTTCTAGGCATGTGTTCTCAGAGAGTTGCTAATGTGGCTTCATAAGTAATACAGATTAAAACCACAATGCTAAAACCATGATAATTTGTTTCTGCTGCAGGAAACTTTGAGGGCGTTGTTGGAAATGAGAAGAGTTTCGAAAGAGAAAGAACTTGAGGCTTTATTATCTGCGGAGAATGATCATTGTTCTTGTTATATCGAGGTGAATTAGAGACAGTATTGCGTTATGTTTTCTGTCTGTGAGTTCATATTGAAATAGCTTGAAGGTTTGTTGAATAGGTTCAAGCTGGAGCTGGAGGAACAGAGAGCAATGATTGGGCATCAATGGTAATGGAGATGTACAAATCATGGGCTCAACGACGTAAATTCTCAGTCACTGTGGTCGATGAAATGCCTGGGGAAATGGCAGGAATAAAGGTTTGATTTTTATTTATTCTTTTGTTGTAGAGATAGAAATTGAAACCTGCATTTGTATTACATGAATCTGATAGGATCCAAACAACTCTCGAATACTGAGCTTTGTAACACAGCTACTACTACAAACCACTTAGGCTAATGACAATGTTCCTGCACTAGACTAACACAAGAAGTTATTAGACTCACATCTATAAACTTTGGCTCACATAGTGATCCAAATGTGTGGTTATCTATTATTCACTGCTAAATCTGTAGTTTTGAACCGTTAGCTTACGATTGATTCAACGTCTTGAACAGCGTGCGACAATCAAAGTGAACGGTGAATACGCGTATGGATATGCTAAAGCAGAAGTTGGAGTTCATAGGCTGGTGCGTATATCTCCGTTTGACAGTGGAAAACGGCGGCACACTTCGTTTGCTGCGGTTGCAGTGATTCCAATTCTAGGTGACGGGTCGACCCGAGTGCAGATCAATGACTCGGATCTGCGGATAGAGCGGTTCCGTTCTGGAGGATCCGGTGGACAGCATGCTAACACGACGGACAGTGCTGTGAGAATCGTTCACATACCAACTGGCATAACAGCAACTTGTCAGAATGAAAGGTCTGGTCTTTACAGTCTCAATCTCATGGAAGTAGCACCTACTTGTTTTTTTATTCGGTTCTGTTTGATCCTATATATGGTTAGCATTATCTGTCTATATTTATATACTAGTTTTAGTGAGTTTTGGTTTATTACACTACCTTTAGTACTGATTTTGTTTGTTTTATATTAACTTTCTTCTTACTATTCTGTTAGTAATAAAGTTGTGTTTGATTTTGGTTTTGGTTCATTTTGTGGTTTTATTGCCAATCTTTGAATTTGGTATGAAGGTCGCAGCATATGAACAAGGCTTCAGCAATGGCAGTGCTACAGTCACGGTTAGACCAACTAGAGATGGCTCGTCAGACAGCAATGAACGCGCAACATACACAATCACTAACTGAGATTAGTTGGGGAAATCAGATAAGAACTTATGTTCTCCATGTACGTAATAATACCGACTTCACTCGTTTTGGCTGTAATTTGAGTTTCTATTAGCTGAGTATTCATTGTTTTTGTTGCAGCCATACAGAATGGTGAAGGATCTGAGAACAAACTACGAAGTCTCTGATCCTGACTCGGTTCTTGAAGGAGACTTGGATGGTTTCATATTGAGCTTCTTATCTTCTTCTTTGGACGGAGGTGATGATGAACGTTAAGGTTTTTTGGATCTTGAGCTTTTCTTTGCCTCTTCAGTAGTTTGTCTTGTCTTATGAGAGTTGTATACTTAAATTCCGAAAGCTTAAGTTTGACGCAGACTCATTCATTGTTTTCCAAAAGGCTTAAATTTGTAATCTTTATAATCCAAGTTTTTTTCTAGAATTTGTATCAAACCTTTTTTCTTTTTGTTGTAATTTAATAAACCATTACATATTACTAAAGCACCAAAGAACCATTAATTATGAGATTAACATTGATCGAGTTTAGTTGTAGTTGTACGATTTTGGTGTTTTAACTTTATCATTCTTCATCGTTTGGAATTTGCAATATGCTTAGAATATCTTTTAGCTTACAATACAAGGATCTTTTTTTCAGAGACACAAACCTGATATTTTTCAGTCATCGACTCTATAACTTAGTGTTTATTTAATGAACAACATTTTTAGTTTTAATTGATATGTGTTGTTAATCAATTTGAATGGAAAAATGTAATTTTTAATAATTAAACAAAAAGAAAACAAATTCAAAAATATTAAAAAATAATAAGTTTTTTTTCTAAAATATAAAGAAAAGCAAAACAAAAGCAAAAAAAATGTAAAATAATAATAATAATAATAATTGAGTTTTCCTAATACGTAAAGCAAAATAAAATTTTATTCAAATTCACTGATGAACCTGATCAGTACATATGTTAACTGAGTCGATCAAATTGAAACTATGACCCTACAGAATTACTATTTCGAGGACAAAAAACTTTTTTTGTGGACAGAAATATAAACTCATGATTTTTGGTAAATGACTCAAATCAAAATCTATTTTGGTGTTAATGAATGGGAAGAAAATCTGTATGGCGTTAATGAATTTTGAAAGATGTTGATAAGAAGTAAATATCTCTTTTGTCCTTAATGAATATCAACCAAACCCACCCAGTTTTTCACAATTGAATTCGTGCAACAACCACAGAACCACCGAACCACGAATCAAAAATATCGTTTATTTACTATAATATTAAAATAGAAGCACACATATCTATTAACATTTAGTCGCTGTGCTATATTACATAACATGCCACTATAATTACTAACTATCTAAAAAAATTCATTAATGTAAAATGGTCAACGGAATTATTAATAAATTTATCAATAATATCTTCTAATATCCTCTTTAATTTAAACACTAAACAAAAAAGATATATAGTTACAACATAATCGAAAATAAATGTTTTCATATCTTTCATTTTAATCGAAACTAAAAAAGCATTAACAATTATGAAAATACTAAAATAAGTTGCTAAATTAAATTTTGATCTATAAAACAAAAATAGAATACTATAATATATATATATATGTGTATCCTATATATATATATATTTTATAAGCATATTTATATGATTAAATCAAATGATAAATGTAAATAAATAACTTATAAATGTAAAGTAAATCAAATTTCATGGAACTAGGACCTATTTGTTTTTGATTCGGTTCAAAACATTTCGGTTCTATTTGGTTCTACATTAAGAATTATTAGATAACTACAATAAGAATTAGATATACTAATAGCATTATCTGTGTATATTTATATATAGTTTTAGTGAATTTTGGTTTATTACACTAGACCCATCTGATACGCATATGAAAATGAATTCCAAATTTAAAATTGATTACCATGATTTAGATTAAAATTTGCGTTAAATTATCCAAAACTATGTTTATTACATATTATATTGTTTGACATATGTCAACATCTTAATATATTTTATTGTTTTACTAACTTCGAGAAAGATTTTTTGTATAATTTTATTATCTTTGAAAACTAAATAATAGATATCTGGTTTCGTTTTTCTTTTGTTTGTTTGTGTGAATTTTTTTGTTACTATTTTGTCAGTAATAAAGTTGTATTTGATCTTGGTTTGGTTCATTTTTTTTATATCAATCTTTGAATTTGGTTCATTACTATTTGGAGGAAAAAACTTTTTTTTTGTGGACAGAAATATAAACTCATGATTTTTGATAAATGACTCAAATCAAAATCTATTTTGGTGTTAATGAATGGGAAGAAAATCTGTATGGCGTTAATAAATTCTGAAAGGTGTTGATAAGAAATAAATATCTATTTTGTCCTTAATGAATATCAACCAAACCCACCTAATTTTTCCCAATTGAATTCGTGCAACAACCATTGAACCACCATGAATCTAGCACACATATCTATTAACTTTTAGTCGCTGTGCTATAGTAAATAAAATGTCACTATAATTACTTAAATATCTAAACAATTCATCAATGGTCAATTGAATTATTAATTAATTTATCTATAATATCTTCTAATATCCTTTTTAATTTAAACATAAAGATATATTTGTTTTTTTAGTTACAACATAATCGAAAATAAATGCTTTCATCTCTTTCATTTTAATCGAAACTAAAAAGCATTAACAATTATGAAAATACTAAAATAAGTTACTAAATTAAATTTTGATATATAAAACCAAAATAAAAATCCTATAATATATATAGGATACATATATATATATATATATTTATAAGCATATTTAAATAATTAACTCAAATGATAAATGTAAATGTAAATAAAATAACTTATAAATGTAAAGTAAATCAAATTTCATGGAACTAGGACCTACTTGTTTTTGATTCAGTTGAAAACATTTCGGTTCTGTTTGGTTCTACATTAAGAATTATTAGATTATTAGAATTAGTATTAGATATACTGATAGCATTATCTGTCTATATATATATATATAGTTTTAGTGAATTTTAGTTTATTACACTACTACTAGATTAAGACCCATTTGATACGCATATGAAAATGAATTCCAAATTTAAAATTGATTACCAGCATAACATATATATATATATAATATATATATATATATATATTATATATATATAGATTAAAATTTGAGTTAAATTATCCAAAAACTATGTTTATTACATATTATATTGTTTGACATATGTCAACATCTTAAAATATTTTACTGTCTTACTAACTTCGAGAACGATTTTTTGTATAATTTTATTATCTTTGAAAACCAAACTTTATATAATAAGATAAGATATATGGTTTTGTTTTTTTTTTGTTTTTTGTGTAAATTTTCTTGTTATTATTTTGTTAGTAATAAATTTCGGTGAAAACCCTTTTTCTTGCATCCAACAAGAATCTATTATGGCTTCTGCTTCGACCTTGCTCAAACTAGCTCCTCTTCATCAATAAGTTTTGATATAATCTTTAATTATAATTAATTTTTAGTTGTTGTTTTTTGTTCTCACGTTGATGTCTTCTTCTTGTTTCCATTAAGGCTTGCGTTTTAGGCGTCTATTCTTTATTTTTGTTTGAAGCTTTTGATAGCACTGATGGATTTATCAAAGTAAAAACGAATTGCTGGAATTGACACGAGTAGTAATTTCCATGCATAGTTATAAAATAGGTTTTTTTTTTTAGGATGGAAATATGGAATGAATTTTATAGAAATTACCTTTATATGTTTTAGGATTGATTCTTGTCACAAGGATGACTGTTTTTCCCTATATTTTATACTTAATAACCGTCTAAAATAAGATATTTGTTCATCCCATATAGATAATCGGACTATCATTTTCCTGTTAATAAATTATATGGCTGAGTATTTATTTATTTTAATATTTCAAAAAGTTTATTTTATGTACCTGTTTAATTGTAAGCCTAGTACAACTTTCATTTTGCTTGTGGGTTCTTCAGATTTATTTCTTGTATTATGTGTATCATTTCCATAACATCTATGTAAACCAAGTTAACTATTTATTAAGGATTTTTTAGGTTTGTAATTCTGTAATTTGTTTTTGAAGTTGTTCTTTTTTTTTTTGTTTAATTTTTCACTTTGGCTTCTCATGTGTTAATTTTTTTTGTGGGGTTTTAAGGTTATTATATTTTTTCTATTTTAAAGTTTTGTAATTCAATTTTAGTTATATAATTCAATCCTTTATTCTCTTCGAATAATGTTTCCATATCAAAAATATATTATGAATTTAATCTATTAATCAACTATTCTGTTCTTTGTGTTTAAGCCCAACTCCCGCAAATTGAATTTGAAAACATACACTATGGCCCAAAAGAAATAAATCCAACAGTGGCTTTATTAGTGAGGACAGGTGGCATTTTTTCCCAGTAGAAAAAAAAGTCTACTTTATTGTGTAAGATGTTTAAGCAAATTTTTTTGTTTCACTTTATAAGAGCAACTTCAACGGTGATAGATGCAAAGAATATCTCAAAAAAGAAAATATTAATATTTTATAATAGTTTGATTACATAATTAAATTTTAGTTCTTAAAAAAGTGTCAAACCATTAAAAGAAAGACAAGTGGTGATTAGAGGTTCTAAGAGTATCTTAGAAAACATTATTGCAGGTCTCTAAACTAAAGTCTCTTAATTTAAAAGTATAATAATATATAATATTTTATTATACTTTTAAAATTAAGAGACTATAGTTTTGAAATCTGCAATAATGTTGCTCTTAGAAGTTCTCAAGTGAGAACCTCTACTCCTTCTCTCTCTTTTTTTTATTTTATTTTTCTTTTTTACGATGGTGAGATACTCTTTCAGATAACATGAATGGATTTGCTTTAAGATGTTTCACAATTTTTTATGCAAAAATTAAATGTATTTGATTTTTACAACCATTTATGTTATGCAATATTTTCTATGATTGGTTAAAATATTTTCATTGAATATTAAATGGTGCTTTCAATGTAACTTTAAAAAATTTATAATTCATATGTTTCTTAAAATCTATGCTTTTAGTTATTAAATCTTGTATATGGGAACAGAAAAAGTAGTAGATTCTACAAAAGTTAATGAAAAATAAAAATTTATAGATATATAAGTTTGTTTTAAAATGTATTTTGACATGTGTTGCAATTCACATATTCATCAACTCTATATATTAAGAAGATTAAAGACTGATAAATTAAATTTGATCAAACCTAGCCAATACAAAAAAAAATAAAGATGTCTAGTATGATCAAGATAACAATGATGATGGCTTTGGTAGTAATGGGCGTAAGAGCAAAGACTATGAATGATTGTCAAGAAACAGAGTGCAAGTCCCTTTGTCAAAACATGAACAATATGGCTTGTGTTGGTTGTGTCGTCAGATGCGCTTCTCCTCCATCCTTTCAGGATTCCAACACAAGTAACCAAAACTCTCTATCTATATATAACCAATTTCCCAATATATATAATATTATTTGTCCAAATCTATAGTTATCGTGTGATTTCGGCAATTAAAAGAATGAAAGTAATGATCATTATGATGTTTACTACAGGGGCTAATAAAGTAGACCAACGGATGATATGCTACCGGAATTGCGATGTGGGTTGTGGCACCAACATGGCATGCCATGAAAGGTGTAAGAAAAGTTGTGGTTACCCACCTTTGTTGAATAAAGTAGACCAACGAGTCATATGTTTCCGGAAGTGCGATGCCCCTTGTGGTTACGACGATATGTGCCATGAACATTGTAGGAGGACTTGTGCTCACCCACCACCCCCGTCGAATGTCCATATGTGATTTGTTAAGATTAAAGTCATAACTTGTGGAACTTTGGCTATATTAATTATCATTGTTGTGATCTAATTGTTTATTTCTGAGTTTTTTACATGTGAATGGATATGAAAAGACTCGATATAAACATATTATTTCTTTCTTACTGCTTTCTTATTGCTTCTAACTATAACCCTTAGCGATGGGCATTTGGTGGACAAACCGAATTAAAACGAACCGAGTACTTCGGTTTTTGGTTTTGTTGAGTATTGTACTTAACCGATTGGTGGTATGATTAGAAAATTCAATCAGTTCTAGGATCAGTTCCGTGCGGTAAACTCCAGCCAATCGGGTTCACCCATAAAGAAAATCAGTTGTCGAATAAACCAAAACTAACCGGTTAAACCGAATATACAGAAGTTAACCATGGGTTTTTATCAGAAATTAACTGAAAATAACCAAGATTTTTAACCTGAGTTAACCAAATTAGATGAGATATAAAATAATTTCAGTTTTATCTGGAACATAATAATACCTAAAAACAAATCGAATATACCGAGTTCTGAACGGATCAATGGCTTGATTGCCCTCCTCGGCAATAAAATGAGCCACTTTATCCCTCTCAAATTAATGTTCTAATTTTAAGCGGTTGATTCCTATTCTAACCCTGGGCATTTTAAAAAACTTCAAAGGAACCAGCCTTTCAACCCTCCTCCTTAACCTACCCGAGACTAAAATCCCAAAACCAAAATCCCCAAAATCCAGACCGAATTGAAGACCTAAAAATCAAACCGAAATCGAAAATTTAGGGTCCGAAAATTTGAAAGAAGAACGGAGTTTCGTTTCCGTTTCTCCTCCGTTCCCACACTTCTCTTTGGAAACATTTGGAAAAACTAAGGAATTTGAGCAAGTCGCTCCTGAAATTGAAATTGAAACCATCCCTTATTAAACTCTACCCCATCTGAAATCAAAATCAAACCATGGCTGAAATTCAACAATCTCATGAAATTCTTTGAAAATCAACAAAAGCTATGCAATCCTTTGTAATTCCTTCAACATTCAACAACCCAAAACAATTCATCTAATAAATAGTGACTAAAAACCCAGAATATGCAATTTCTCATAAATTGATAAAACTCCAATAATTTTCTCAACAAACCCAGAACAAATATGTGGAAAATTAAAGGACCAAAATTGTTAAACTCAAAAAATTTGTCTTTGCGCTGTCAATTGGAGAGTGTAATCACACATGCGCCACCAATTACACCATGAGATCTAATTGGAAGATCTAAGGATGTTAGTGATACCGAGTATTATCAAGTATTACCCCAAAATTCAACAATCTCAAGAAATTCTTTGAAAATCAACAAAAGCTATGCAATCCTTTGTAATTCCTCCAATATTCAATGACCCAAAGAAATTCATATAATAAATTGTGACTAAAAACCCAGAATATGCAATTTCTCCTAAATTGATAGAACTCCAATAATTTTCTCAACAAATCCAGAACAAATGTGTGGAAAATTAAAGGACCAAAATTGTTAAACCCAAGAAATTTGCCTTTGCGCTGTCAATTGGAGAGTGTAACCACACATGCGCCGCCAATTACACCATGAGATATAATAGGAAGATCTAAGGATGTTAGTGATACCGAGTATTATCAAGTATTACCCCGAAATTCAACAATCTCAAGAAATTCTTTGAAAATCAACAAAAGCTATGCAATCCTTTGTAATTCCTCCAATATTCAACGACCCAAAGCAATTCATTTACTAAATTGTGACTAAAAACCCACAATATGCAATTTCTCCTAAATTGATAGAACTCCAATAATTTTCTCAACAAACTCAGAACAAATATGTGGAAAATTAACAAAAGCTATGCAATCCAGTAAAATCCATGGGTTCTAATTGGAAGATCTAATGTTGTTAAACCCAAAAAATTTGAAAAGTGAAAAGAGGGAGAGGGAAAAGTGAAAAGAGAGAGAGGGTAGGAAAAAAAAAGAGAGGGTTCGGATATGTAGAAAATTGAGGGACCAAAATTGTAAAGAACAAAAAATTGCACTACCGCCGCCAAAATTGCACATAGTAATACCCAGTTTTCTAGTGTTACCATTTTTCAAATAGTTATACTTTTTGGTATTTTTAAGTTTTCGTAGTATTACCATACCACAAATATTAAATTTGTAGTTATACCGATGATTTTAGGCACTAAGTTTGCAATTCAGAGGTTTTTATGCATTAACATGTTTTAAAACTCATTTTCCCTGCGTTTTCACTCCTAAAGTGATTAGTGTTAACAAAGTGTTTATAGAAGTGTAAGGTGTTGTTTGGGTGATTGTGGTAATAATGAATCATAATCTCCAACTTTTTTTCCAACCAAATTGATAATCATATTTGTAACATTGAATATTTATTTATCTAAAATGGTTTTTGAAATGGTTTATTTATTTATTTTACTTTCTCTAAATTTCTTTTAACCATTTAAGATGTTGATTAAATATTCTAATAACAACCATAATACTATAAGTTTATATTATCTAATTAATATATGTTTTTAATATATAATAGTTATTTGTATAAAAGTTATTTGTATAATTTTCAAATTCTCATTTTGCAATTTCACTCATTCTGATCTATTTACAATTCACTACGATTCACAATTGCAATCTTTTCATTACCAATGAAATGTTATAATCAACCCATAATCATAGTTAAAAATCCAATGTGCATATCAAAAATTTTGATTTTTTTAATTTCAATTCAAATTTTCAATTTGCAAAAACATAAAACCCATATTGATTTCAACAACAAATCGATTATGATACATCTTTTATTGAACAATAGGTAAACAATAATCATAAAATAACTGAGAAGATGCAACAGCTTCAATGCATTGCTTCAATGGAGGAGGAAGAAGAAAGATCCCATATTTTTTTTTCGGAAAAAAAAAAATCCAAATGTGTGGATCTAAATCATCTGGATCGTTGGTTGAAATGGTTGGGATATTGTTTGATTTTGGGGAATGGTTTGGGAAGAGAAAAAAAATGGTTTAATTTGGTCTGAATTAATTGATTGAGAAAAGGGTAAAAAAGAGAAGGAAAAGAGGAGAAGGATAATAGATTATGAAAGGGATAGTCAGACTTTTTTTTTAACCCATAAGGGTAAAATAGCTCTTCACCCACCGCAATATAATTCGGTTTTATTCAAGAGTTTTTTCCTCAAAAACCGATTAACCCCAACGAACCAAATTCCCCCTATGTCGTTTAGTGACTTTAGTCCGCTAAATTTATTTTATTGCTGTGTAACTAATCAAACCTAATGTTTTATGTAATATAATTTATATGAGAGATTGTTGGGAAGCGAAAATGTCAACAAGAAAACAGCAAGATCAGATCAGAAGACTCAGAACTAGAGAACATGACCAGATTCTGACGTTACATGATCAATAGAGGAATCTCCTTGCTTCTTCTTCGTCGTTGTTGCAACTTCATCGTTACCTTCAGAGGAATTCACCTCACTAAGACTTCTTTTCTTGGCTTTTGTATTTGAGCTACTATTCTCCTTTGCCTCTGTCTCTTTCACCATCTCTATCGGGTTTTCCGATGAGAACAAGGGCGGTTCTCGCCCGCTTAGACGACAAAAGACACGTTCTACTGTTTCGTTTATCTCTTTCCCTAACCCCTCCTTCTCAAGAATCAATTCCCAAACCGATTTTGATGCCTTCTCTAACACTGGACCTCTGCTCACAAAAGCAACAACAGAAGCAAACACTTTATAAACACTTTCTTCGAAAATTATGACAACAAGAGTTAACCTGACGAACTACACTGCAGCTCTAAGGACTTGTTGCATTGGCATGTGTTATTCAATCAGCTAAAGCTAAAGAATCTGCCGGAGAATTAAGTGCGTACATTGCTGAAAACGTATTAGTTTGCAAGAAAACAGAGACAACAGAGAAAGGTTCTTACAATTACTTCAATGCAGAAAATCAGGTTTCTAAAAAGAGAAAGTAAGAGAAGGAATCTTACTCGAGTTCTTGGCGAAGAGCATCAAAGAGTTCTCGTTTAGTCTGTTTCTCAGCACCAGGTGTGTTAAGTACTTTACTCTCCTCTGCCATTTTAATCGTTGTGCTCTTCAACTCTTCCTGTAACAATCACAACAAGAAAACATTTAACTCAAACGCATTGCTTCTAATGACAAGTTTCAATGTCGTAGCTTATGATCTGAATCAGTGATATTGGTACTTGCATCAGAAGAAGAAAAGCCACAAATCCAAATCCAAATCCAGCTAAACTAAACTAAGCCCAGAAAACAAAAAAAAATTGTCTTTTTGCTTAAATTATAATCACAACAACAATCATTCACTCAAATGCACTGCTTACGATCTGAATGCATCACATACGCACACACACAAAAGCCTCAAATTCTCTGTAAACTAACAAATCAAATCAAAATCCAGGAACTAAAAATAAACCCATTAAACAAAAGTTGTCTTTCTGCTAAAATTACAATCACAATAACAGTCATTCACTATGCATTTCTTATGATCTGAATCAGTCACATAGGTAATAACATCACATAAACACAAAAAGAATTCCCAAAATCCTCTGTAAACTAACAAATCAAATCGAAATCCAAGAACTAAGCTAAACCCAGAAGCTGAAATTAAAATCACAACAACAATCATTCACTCAAATGCATTGCTTATGATCTGAATCAGTGACATAGGTAATAGCATCACACACACACATAGGCACACACACAAAAGCCTCAAATTCTCTGTACACTAACAACTCAAATCCAAATCAAATAACTAAACTAAACCCAGCAAAAGAAAAGTTTTCTTTTTCCTAAATTACATTTACAACAACAATCATTCACTCAAATGCATTTCTTATGATCTGAATCAGTGCAGAGGTAATAGCATCTCACACACACACACAAATATAGCCTCAAATCCTCTGTAAACTAACAACTCCAACCCATATACAAGAACTAACTAAACCCAGAAGAAAAAGTTTGTCTTTTTTGGGCCGTCTTTTTTTCCTAAATTACAATCACAACAACTACAATCATTCACTCAAATGCATTGCTTATAATCTGAATCAGTAACATAGGTAGTGGCATCACATACACGCAAAAAAAAGCCCCAAATCCTCTGTTAAATCACGAATCAATCAAAACCCAAGAACTAAACTAAACCCAGAAAAGAAATTTGCCTTTTTGCTAAAATTAGGTTTTATTGGGGAAGAACGAATGTAAATTACATTGGCTTTGAGCTGATTGATGATCTTCAATCGGAGAGCATCGATGGTCCCATCGTTCATAAGAGACTCAAGCACGTCTTCTGGTGTAATTACAGAAGAAGACGACATTGTTCTTCAACCCCTAACGCAAAACCCTAAAAAAGTGTTTCGCACCAATCCAAACGCTTCCTTAAAGCACCAGACAGATACAAAAGATCGTACTTGAAAGATAGATAACACTTTTCTAAAGAGAGAGAGAGAGAGAGAGAGAGAGAGAGAAGCAATCAGAGTTTGAAGCAGAGTTTCGTTCACCGGAAAATTTCTACCCTTCCTATGTTGATTGGATTTGGCTCTCAATCTCAACCTCGAAAGAAGCAATCGGGTTTTCCTCAACCGAATTAAACCGAACTACTTTCACACTGAACCAGGATTTAAGTCAGGTTTGCTTCCTCCAACTCTCTATCAAAATAATTAATTTTAGTGAAAAATGCCAAAAATAATCCTAAATAAATACAGATTTCGACCAAAAACAACTTTTAATTTGGGCTATAATTGGTAATGTGGCTGTCAGGACTTTAGCCTTTAGGCTTTTAGCTGTAGAGATTTTGGTTTTAGAGACTTTTGGCTGTAGAGATTTTGACTGTAAAAGTGTGATTGGTATCCAAAACTATAGAAGTTGCAGCTGTTAATAAATTTTTACATTTTTTTTTTTGCTAAATTTATTGATTACCTGAAAAATAATTGAAATTGCAAACAATAATTTATTTGTTATTAAAATTTAACTTAAAAACAAAAATTTATTGAATAAAATAAAATAAAAGTCATTAAGAAAGTAGACTGATAAAAAATCTTTAACGACGTTTAGCTCATGTAGCATTAGCAATCTCTTCTCTAACACCTTCCATAGAAGTAATAAAAAAAAATAATCTAATGCTATTTTTAATTCTTAAATATATGTTCATCAGTCAAAATATTTTAATTTTTTTGTAATTAAATAATTTAGTCTCCAATATTTGTTGACGAAATGGACAATTGCACTAATACACTTTGTTTAATACATTTTTTCAGAAATACACTTCTCAAGATGATATTTTCGTTTTTTGCACTTTAGTTTGATGTTTAATGACTAAACTAACAATATTAATTTAACTTTCTCCTCTTTTTTATAAATATTTTATAAAAATTTTATAAATCTGTTGTAAAGGTTTATAAATATTTCATAAAAGTTTATAAAATTATAAAATATTTTATACAGGTTTATAAAATTTTTCGTAAAGGTTTATAAAATCTTTCATACAGGTTTATAAAATCTTTCATAAAGTTTTACAAAATCTTTCATAAAGGTATACAAAATCTTTCATAAAAGTTTACAAAATTATTCATAAGGCTTTATAAAGTCTTTCAAAAAGGTTCTACCAATCCTTTTTATTAAGACTTTATAAACATAGTACTAGCGGATGACATAAAGGCCGGACAAACAAATATTAGTGTTACACCACGATGGAATGGTACCCTCAAACAACTTTGAATTAACATACATACCTCACCCTCGCCAAAAGTATGCCTCAATATATGGTCAGGTACCGAAGATTAGTTTTGTGAAGGTTTTGCCTGAGTGAACTTTTTGTTGAAACCAAGATTAGTTTTTTTCAATTGCTGATATATTCTTCCACTCAGATCTGCTTCGGCTACATCCTCCTCCTCCAACCTTGACTGGAGTTCAACCTGGCCAGATTTTAAGTTGAAATCAATCAGAACTGAACTTAAGGACTAAAACCTATAGCATTCCCTAAGCTTCTAGGTAACCTCAGATCAAAGGTGCCACAAGACACCATGTCCATTAATTAGAACTTGGTAAAAATATATATTATTACAAGCACGTAATTCAAATAAATACTGGAGTCAAAACCTACCTCATTGTATATCTCAAGATATGAAACGTGAAGAAGAAATTCCCGTTCTCGAGTCTGGATAGCTGCAACATAATTAGCTAAAGAAGCAATTGCAAAATCCTTTTAAGAAGACACAACTTAAGAGTAACCTATCACCTCACGAACAATGCTCTGAGTTTGTTTTCCCAAAGGAAGAAGATTCAGAAGCTAGAGAAAGAGAATGTGAACAAGTTTTACCTGATCTATTGCGAGCGTGGAAAGATCTTTCATGATTTAAGCAAGATTATTTATTGATTCTACAACATGGGCAAAGAATTCGAAGAGAGAGGGTTGAGCCGTTGTCTGGAGATTGGGAGTGAGGAGGCATAGAAAATTTGGGGAAGAAAGAATAAGAGAATAATTGAAGGTAAGAATGTAACTGTATCACATCTAAGAGTAAATGTATTTTTGTAAGGGTGTATTGTTGAAAAAGAGTACCTTAAATGTGGTATTTCTAGCAATTTCCCTTATTATATTGTTAACACATTAATATTTTATTATTATGAGACGATAATATGATTTACATGAAAATATATTAGCTTTTTTTATCCAGTCATAATAATATGTTGACCTAATATTGTTAGCACGTTAACATTTCATGTAACAGGTTATCATGATTATTATCATGTTAATTATGTACGATATGAGAACAGAATCTGCACATAATTTAGTTAACACATCATTAGTGTCAAATATTACTGTAAGGACACTATTACTGTTAGTATGCTAATAGTGTTAGCACGTTAACATTTTATATAATGTATTATCACGATTATTACCATATTAAATATATATGATATGATAACCGAATTACAACAATAATATAGTTAATACATCACAAGTGTCAAACATCATTGTAAGTATGATATTATTGTTAATACACTAATATTGTTAGAACTCTAACATTCTATATAACAAGATATGTGCTAACAATATTCATGTGCTAATAATATTCAATGCATTATTGGTAACACTTTAGTGTAATCTGATATTGAATTTAGCAAAGTGATAACAGCGTCACCAGCAGTGGCAAATTTCATAATTTATTCAAAAAGTAAGGATAAGTATGTTATACATTTTTTTCTCTGTTCTTTTTCTAAATTTAAAATTGTCACTGTTATAAATTTAACTTTTTGGTCAACCATTGATATATAACAAAATCACTCTTAATTATTTATCGATTCATTCAATTTTTAAGATTAAATCATTAGACAATAAATATTAAGCATGAGTACTTATAGTGACTAAGATCGAAGATGATTACTGATGGAGAAAAGAAACGGCAGGTTTCGTTTTCTACCTTAAAAACGGATTGGGAATATTTGTAGAAAAATAGAGACAATATTTTTTGGTAGAAAAAAATAGAGACAATATCGACTAAGGGTTTGATAGATTTTTTTTTTTTTTTTAATTGTTTGGAGGTGGTTTGGGCCTTAGGTCCTAGTCCACACCCAAGGCCTGGCCCGGAGCCAGCCTTTATCTGTACTTTTTACGGTCCTGGATACTCCTCCCCCTCCTCCCCGAGACTCGAACCGGTGATCTCTCAGACAAATGCCTGGGGTGCTGCCAGTTGAGCTAGCTCGTCCGGGTTAGATTTTGCTGTTGTTCAGTTGAATTTATGGTTGACAATTTTTTTGTTATGTTAACGTGTTTTGAGTAGAGAGAGAAAAAGAAGGAAAAAAAGAGAAAATTACTTATTTCTATTCTTACAAATTATAAGAACTATTACAAGGACAATTATACAACGGACAATTTTATCCATTCCACTAGGATCCACGATCACGATGAACGGCTCCGCTTGCACCACGCTGAAAATCTCCTTATAAGCTTGCCTCCATAAATCTGCAGAAATTGCTTCCTCGGGGATTTGAACCCAAGACCTCCTGGTGTAGAAGCATTAATGAACCCTTAGTCAACCATTAGACCTAAGAGATCTCAACGAGTTCAAAAAGGCTTTTATTCTTAGTTATTCTTAGACTAAATAAGAATCTCTGCATCTATTTTGTTTCCGCTAAGTCAATTGGTATCAGAGCCATGTTCTTTGATTTACCGATTCTATATGTCATGTTGATTGGCGGTCGCAACACTTTCGAGGGAGAAATTTCTTTTGTCGAGAGAGAAGGTCATGAGATCTACCGAGAGATCTATGCTGATTTTATATATGATATCTATGAAGATGATATCATAGCTGTCGAGTTCGTGTTCATATCTGTGAAGATTCTTGTGCGTCACTATCTCTTTTGTACTTCTCTTTTTGCAGCTCTCTTCTCTTATTACTAGATTATAACCTGAGCCCAGCTCGGATATTATATATTCAAAAATTCATTTTATAATCTATTTATAATTAAATTATTTTCTTATAGAACCAATAGTTAATGGTATGCCTGAGAATTCGGTTAATTCGGTTCGATTCGGGTTGGTTTTCGGTTTTTTTGGTTTTTTCTGTTTTCAAAAATTTACCGAAAATATCCAAAATAAATTTTGCTTCGGTTCGTTTTTCGTTTTTCGGTTATTTGATTTTTACCGAAATTAAAAATCGGTAATTTCAGTTAATTTGGGGAATATTCGGTTAATTCGGTTAAATTTTAGTATATTCATTTATTTTGGTTTGGTTCGATTCGGGAATTTCATATTTTTTTTGGTATAATCCGGTTTGATTTGGTCTAAATTCGTTTAAAAAATAATTAAAAATTAAAAATTAAATAACCGAATTAACCTGAAAACCCAAAAACCGAACCGAACCGAGAACCAAACTAAAATATAAATGCTTCCGAACTGAACTGAACTTCTGAACCGAACTGAAAACCGAAAATTTCGGTTCGATTCGGTTTGCTCGGTTCGGTTAATAATCTCAAGGCTAGTTCATGGCCTGCGGTTCTAATATATTCAATCTATTAATGAGAACTAAATTTTTAATAAGCTTAAGAGTTTTAAATGACATGACTGAATAGAAATATTTCATTGGTCAGTTTTTTTTTTAGATTGCTCTCAGTTAGACACGTGGCAGAAATCTTTTTTGGTTTTTTGGTGTCTTAATATTTATATTAAGAGATATGTTAGCATATTTGTTAGTGACTCCTTCCTTGAGTAATTCCTTAAGTAAAACGTACTAAAGTCTTTTTGTATTAAGAGTCATAAGCTATTGGGCTTTACCCCAATTTCTGGCTCAATAGAATATTATTGACCCAAAAACCATACTCTCACATATATCTAGATTTCATAATGGACATACATATCCAAATATTCATAATACTATATAGTTAGTTGTTTAATTTATGTTTTTCTTACTATTAAAAGACCTATATGTACCTATTATTGAAATTGTAAGCCTCACCTAGCATAGACTCACAAAATAAATATTAACAAACACTGATCTATCATAAAATAATTAATTCAATGCTTAAAACATTATTTCATTTTCAAGTAACTAATTAATTAAGCTTTAAATCCAAATGAAATGAAATTATTATTTTTCAAATCGAACAGAAAAAATGAAAATTATAAAAAGTTATGGCTTATCTTCTATAATTTATGATCTCAGTTTTTTAATAGCGAGAAAGTGTTTAAAACCGTTATATCACGTAGAGCCTGATTGGTTTAAATCACAGTGGTTAAAGGTGTAGATGTGGGAGTTTGCGGAAGCTGCTGGTTGTGGTTTCATGCATTATTAAACAGTTTATACGACTGGCGCAGCGGTTGCAAATTGATGCGTTTGCGGGATTTTTTATAACTGATTGATTATTAGATGCACTAGCGGTTAAACAATAAATTAAAAACATAAACACATTATATTGTTATAAAAAATATCAAAAACATTTTTAAAAATAAAATAGAAAATATTAATTCACTATAATTAATAATGAAATATTATGTGTGTAGTGTTTATGTTTATTTTTTTATTTTCTTTACTTTTGATCAAAGTTAGGATTTCAATGGAAAAACTGTTGAGAAATATATTTTTTTGTGGAAAATAATATTAAATTTAGAAGCTTTTAGTTTTTTTATATATTTAAATTTCAAATTTTAACTTATTACATATTTATATTCAGTTTTCAAGAATTCTTTTTAAAAATTATTTAGTTACCCACCCACAACAGAAAACGGATAAGAGAAGCAGCTTTTGATTCTAAGAAATTTAGTGTTATAGAAAATGTATTTTATAATTATTATCAAACGCTAATAATCACTTCCAAATGTTCACAATCGCTACCATCCGCAAAAACAGTTTTTGTATGCGGTAGCGGAAAAACTAGACAAATTTCACGTCAACGGTCCCAAAATTGAGTTTCTACTTTTATATAGATAATAGATTGTCATTGATTCACACAAGTTGCACATGACTAATCTAACGTCTAGCAAGTAATTACTTCTTAATCTTAATTAATTAAGCTGACGTTAATATAAAGCTGTGACCTATTACATCCGATAACTTACTAGTAGTGAAGAAATAAAATACCAAATTCTAAGAAAATAGTCAACTTCATAAGCAAATAAAAAATGGTCCAGAAACAAAGACGAAGTTCGGTTTCCACGAAGTTACTCCATCTATTAAATCAACGACAAATAATCAAAATTTTCTTAATAAAGAAGCAATCAAATATGTGTTTATAATTTTTATAGAAAGACAATCAAGCTCGAGAAATAGAGAGAGAGAGAGAGAGAGAGAGAGAGAGAGAGAGAGAGAGAGAGAGAGAGAGAGAGAAGAGAGAGAGAGAGAGAGAGAGAGAGAGAGAGAGAGAGAGAGAGAGAGAGACAAAGCTATTATGGACAAGATCCGCCAGAAAAGAGTGTTGATGGTTCCTGCACCGTTCGAAGGCCATTTACCTTCGATGATGAACTTAGCCTCATTCCTGTCTTCCAAAGCCTTTTCAATCACAATAGTTCGGACCCGTTACAATTTCTACGATATCTCCGCTGACTTCCCTAGTTTCAGATTCTTCACCATCGATGATGGCTTGTCTGAATCCAACATGTCATCTCTCGGGCTCCTTGACTTTATCCTGGAGCTCAATTCTGTCTGTGAACCCCTCTTGAAAGAATTTCTAACACTCAATAATGACGTTGACTTTATTATTCATGATGAATTCGTCTACTTCCCTCGACAAGTTGCTGAAGATCTGAATCTGCCAAAAATGGTCTTTAGTGCTTCTTCCGCTGCTACTTCGATCAGTCGGTGTGTGCTTATGGAGAACCAAGACAAATGGTTACTTCACGCGCAAGGTATCCTTCATCTCATTACACTGCTTATATTGCTAAATAGTTTAGCCTCTTAAAAAAGGAAAAAATTGTTGGTAGGTTTTGTTCCGGGTGATGTTATTTTGTTGATGTTAGGGGTTTGTCTTTCTACGCAGAAGCAGGATCTACACTTGAAGATATAGTGCCCATGTTTCCTCCCTTTCGGTACAGAGATCTTCCTGTGACAGCTTATGGATCTATGGAGAGACTGATGATACTTTACCGTAATGTAAGCAAGAGAGACACATCTTCTGGTATAATACACAACTCTTCCCATTGTTTAGAGAATTCATTCACATCAGCTGCAGAAGACAGGTGGGGCGTTCCGGTATATCCGGTTGGTCCACTCTATTTGACTGATTCCGCAACCCCATGTCCAAGTTTATTTACGGAAGAAAGAAATTGTCTTGCGTGGCTTGAGAAGCAAGAAACAAACTCGGTGATCTACATAAGCATGGGGAGTTTGGCGTTGACGCAAAAGAAAGAGTTTGAGGAGATGGCCATGGGATTGGTTCAGAGTAACCAATCCTTCTTGTGGGTGGTCCGACCAGGCTCGATAACGGGACAAAACTCCTTAGAGTCATTACCAGAACAGTTCAGACAAGCTGTGACTCATGACGGGAGAGGTTTTGTAGTAAATTGGGCCCCACAGAAAGAAGTGCTAAGGCATAGAGCGGTGGGAGGGTTTTGGAACCATTGTGGATGGAACTCGACCTTGGAGAGCATAAGCAATGGCGTGCCAATGATCTGCAGGCCGTATTCCGGGGATCAGAGGGTAAATGCGCGACTTATGACACATGTGTGGCAAACGGCATTTGAGGTGGAAGGTGAATTGAACAGAGAAGTTGTAGAGATGGCTGTGAGGAAGCTTATTGAGGGTAATGAAGGTAAAGAGATGAGAAAGACAGCCATCACATTAAGGGAGAAGATTAAAGATTCTGTGAAAATTGGAGGCTCTTCTTATAGTGCTTTAGAGAGGTTAGTCGATTCAATAACATCATCATGCGTACCATAACGGTATGCCTACTATCATCATCGCCTCCAAAGCAGGATATAAACTAAAACGGCGAGACTGCTGTGTTGTTTGTTCTCCACTGTAACGTGTGTTAGTGTGAGATGTATTTTATTAAAATAAAACTATAATATTATAATAAAAACTATTGTAATAAAAATCTATGCATCCAATAAAGCTTTTGAGGCTCTTCTTATAATGCTTCCTTCCAACTCATATTCTATATCTTTAAATTGGAAGCTTTTTTCACTCCAAGCCAATACTCTAAAACTTATAATTTGAAGTATTGAATAGTGATACTCTATATTTGGAGTGCAACTCCAAATTTGAAGTATCATCTCTTTTATTGCACTTCAGTTCTTATCTTACATAAATAATTTTTCTAATTTTAGATTTTATCATTTTAATCTATATCAATTTATATCTCATAAATATTTAAATATATATACTTATAAATATAATTTTGTATATATTTATATGAACACTTTGTAAAATTAAAAAATCATTAATATAAATGAAATATTGCATAATTCTACATTACTTTTACCAAATTTAATACAGAAGAAAATAACAAAAATACATAAACCCATAAATATTACACAAATTAAAATACAATAAGATTACTAGTACAAGATCAGCACCAGCTCCAAAAGTTGAAATGACAAAAAATGAAAATACCCGATTCAAACTTTTTATCTCGTAATCTACAGATTAAAAATAAAGAGGCTCATCTATCACTTCGAAATGCATTAGTTAATCATATAGATAGCATTATGGAAATATTTCTAGTGAGTAATTTAGTATTTTATTTGTAATTATATATCATGTATATTTATTTTCTGAGTTTATTTGTATTATTCATGTGTGATTTTATATTTTAATGTAATATTTTATTAAATAATATTTTTATAAGATGTTTTATATTTGTTTTAAATTTTTATGCTTTAAAAATATTATGATAAAAATTAAAGGACAATAATGTAAATTGTAGAAAAATTGAAATTAAATATAGAGTATTGCATTGATAAAAAACATCTTCATACGTCAAATATAAAGCAACCCATACTCTAAAAATGAAGTATGGATTGGACATGCTCTTAGATTAAGCGACTCAATAACATCATCATAAGTACCACAATCATACACCTATCATCATGGACGTCTCCAAAGCACGACGTAAGCTAAAAAATGGGAGTTGTTGGGGTAAAAATTTTCACACCACTAAGATTATAACAGCCAAAATTGAATTTGGAAATTTTTGAGATGAAAATCATGAGGGGAAGGACAAAAAGGAGGTCGCGAACTGCCAAACTCAAATGAGGGGGTTTGGAACTTGAAGTGTGGTGGTTACAATATTAAGAAGTTCAAATCTGGTTGTTAATGATGGTTGGAAGTAGGCCTGGCCATTCGGGTTTTCGGATCAGGTTCCAGTCGGTTCTATTCGGGTTCGGGTCTTTCGGATAGAGGAGTTTAGGACCTGTTCGGATAAAGTAGAATTTCGGTTCGGTTTCGGGTCAGTTCCTTTCGGGTACTGGTCGGTTCGGGTCTGAAAACTTAGAACATTCAAAGCAAAGAATTAGGAAGAAAAGAAGAAAACCTTTAACTTTGTTAGTGTGTTTTGGTTTCGGGTCTTCGGGTACCCAATCGATTCTCGGGTTCAGATCATTTTCGGGTCTTTCGGGTAAAAGAGTTTAGGACCCGTACGAGTATTTTACCGGTTCCAGGTTCGGTTCGGTTCTTTTTTTCCGAGTTGGTATTGGTCGGATCTTCGGGTCCGGATAAAATGCCCATGCCTAGTTGGAAGATTTGATGATGATGGTATTTTCGTGAATAAGAGAGAAAGATGGAGATCGATTTGTGTTTGACATTTTCAAAGTTTTTCAGATAAAATTAAAAATAATGGTATTTTCCTACGTTGTTACCAGATCTACTATGTTTAGAAAGGAAAAAAAATGTGGCATTCCTTGGAGAAAGAAAAATGAGAGTTTTCTGCAGTTAACTTTAATTTATTAGTCATTTCTACAAGTAGACCATTCATATAGTCATTTTAATTACAAATGACCAATACCCAAACTAACAATATCTATAGTCCTTCGCAATCGGGTACCCATTCGGGTTTCGGGTCGGAATCAATTGGGTTTTGAAGGGAATGTCCTGAAATCATACTTGTATTTACTCTAGTAGAGTCGTGATGTCGAGATAAGACAATCATATGATATCGGATGGTTATAATGTTTTGCTAGAAGCCGCTTATAACTTATGAGTTATGAACTCATTACCATTATCATATGATCCTATAGGGTCACACACCTAAGCAAACTAGATAATATAAATTGGGTTTGATCATTAGAGTAATGATCATGATCAATGTATATAAGATATACGTTGATATCAATTTTCTGTGAGGGTGTCGATCGACACCAAAGGTGAGTGTCGATCGACACCACTCGGATCAGAAAACAGGATTTTGATTTAATTGAAATCAAGTCGGTTTGGTCCATCGGTCAACTAGGTTTTCTCATGTCGCCTATATATAGGATATAGGGCACGACCTTGAGAGACACAGAAGTTCCTGGCCGTCACAGAAACGCAGAGAGAACCCTAAGGCGAACCGTTCGCGAAGGCACTAGCATCCCTATCGTCCAGTTTGTGTGCGTGTGGACTTCTGTAGAGGCGCAGCACTTGAGGCGCTTCGAATCTCGAATACCTGATCATCTTCCGCTGCTTAATCTCCAGGTATACTCGAGATCTGATATAGATTCAATTGATACATGATCCGTGGCTTAGGATTTGTTGTTAGGGCTGTTTTAATAAGATTAAAACCTGCACAAAATCCTTCAGTGGTATCAGAGCCTAGTGTTTTTATTGAATCTGAAGCATGTTAATGAATTAGATGAATTCAAATCGATATATCTGATATATAGGATTGCATGCTAGAGTTTAAAATCGTTTTTGCTCTTGAAATCGTTTTTCTGGGGTTCATGCGAAACGGGTGTCGATCGACACCAAGTGAGTGTCGATCGACACCGATCGGGTTTTCGCGTGAACGTTTAGGTCACGATCTTCGATCATGTTTCCTCAAACCACTGGTGTCGACCGACACTAATGTAGTGTCGATCGACGCCGCTTTGTTTATCGTGATTGGTTCAATTGGATTGGACCGGGTTATCGCGATCGGTTCAAGCGATAAATCGGTTATCGTGTTTGACCCGGTACGGTTGGTGTCGACCTACACTAATGTAGTGTCGATCGACACCGGTCGAATGTTGTGATTGGTTCAATCGGTTTAATCGGTTAAATTGTTTATCGCGATTGAACCGGATCGGAATCTGTCGGTCAACACAAACCAGTTGTGTCGATTGACACTGAGCTGGTGTCGATCGACACTAGTTCAGAATCCGCGTTCCTAGCTTGTTTAACTTAAGAAAATTTATAAGTATATAACAAGTTGAAATATCTAGAATATATAAGTGATATAAACTAGATTTAAGGTTCCGTTCCTCAAACCTAATATTAAGCATTTTATATCTTCCCAATCTTGTCAACTGTCAAGGCTCGTTTCATTGTGTGATGGGTCTGCCAAAGCAGGGTGTTCACAATTACACGAGTGAGGCAGGTTGTAATCGTTACTGCATGACTTAAAAGATTAGTTTGCTTAACTAGGCTATCAAAATAGTTTTGGGCCTAGAGATATAGGATTGGATTTGATATAAGATATCAATCCGAGACCAAGAATTATATATGATATAGTTAGCAAAGAGTTGTTTACCTAAATAGCTAAAGTTTGGGCGATGGGCCAAAGCTCACTCAAATTTTTGTGAAATATGGATCTTGGATCATTATATTCAATTGAGGAAAATTGTTTTGAATATAATGTGAGTTTCTTAATTGTTAAGATTTCTCATTTCTTGAACATTGAAACTAAAACTCTCGTTTTTGTGTATTTTCAGCTATGTCTGCCTCCACTCACTCAAACACATTCTCACTTCGATCCGTCCTTGAGAAAGACAAGTTAAATGGATCGAATTTCCTCGAATGGTATCGGAACTTGAGAATTGTTCTCAAGCAAGAGAAAAAGGAATATGTCCTTGAGAAGGCTCTCCTTGAGAAACCAAAACCCAATGCCGCACACGCTGAGAAGAATGCTTGGGAGAAGCATTCTAATGATGTGGTCGATGTGAGTTGTCTCATGCTGGCTACCATGAACTCGGACTTGCAGAAGCAATACGAGAACGTGGCGTCGCCAATTGAGATGATCACTAGCCTGAAAGGTATGTTTCAGGAGCAAGCACGAACTGAGAGATACCAGACGGTTAAATCTCTCATTGAGTGCAAGCTGCCAAAGGATGATCCAGTTAGCCCACATGTCATCAAGATGATGGGTTATATTGATAACCTGGCGAAACTGGATTGTCCCCTTAGCCAAGAGTTGGCTACGGACATCATTCTGCAGTCGTTGCCGGCAAGCTTTGATCAGTTTATCATGAACTATAACATGAACAGCATGACAAAGACTTTGACTGAACTGCATGGCATGCTCAAGACAGCTGAGCCAAACATCAAGAAGGGCACTCCTAATGTACTTTTGGTACAAGGGGGTAAAAGGTTTAAGAAACCCGCTAATGGCAAAGGAAAGGCTAAGGCAATCCAGATTGAGAATCCGGATAAGCCTGAGGCCTCTTCCAAGCCCAAACGCGGCCCTACTGATGCTGATAAATGTCATTACTGCAATAAGTCTGGGCATTGGAAGAGAAATTGCAAAGAGTATCTGGGAGATCTAAAGAACTCTAAGAAGACATTTGAGACGACTTCTCCAGGTATCTATGTTATAGAAGTAAATGTTACTACTTCAGGTTCTAATTCTTGGGTATTGGATACCGGCTGTGGTGCTCATATTTGTACGAATATGCAGGGTCTAAGCAACAATAGAACGCTGGAAATGGGACAAGTGGACCTGCGCGTTGGGAATGGAGCAAGAGTTGCTGCATTAGCCGTAGGAACTTATCATTTGTCTCTGCCGTCAGGCTTGGTTTTAGAATTAAATAATTGCTACTATGTACCTGCTATAAGCAGAAACATCATTTCTATTTCTGTTTTGGATTTAGAAGTTTTCATTTTTCGATTAAAAACATGTTTTTCTTTTGATCGTAATGAATGTTTTATGGTAGCGCTCCATTAGAGAATGGGCTTTATATTCTTAACCAATCAATGCGTCTATAACATAAGTACCAAACGGTTAAGAACCAATGACTCGAACCCCACTTTTCTCTGGCATTGTCGTTTGGGCCACATCAATGAGAAAAGGATTCAGAAGCTTCATAACGATGGGCTTTTAGACTCATTTGATTTTGAATCATTTGAGAAGTGTGAATCCTGCTTATTGGGCAAAATGACAAAGGCCCCTTTCAACAAATTTAATGAAAGGGCCGGTGACCTATGGGCCTTATACATTCCGATGTATGTGGTCCAATGAGTGTTAGTGCTAGAGGAAATTTTCAGTACTTCATCACGTTTACTGATGACTTCAGTAGATTTGGTTATGTCTATTTGATGAGACATAAATCGGAATCCTTTGAAAAGTTCAAGGAGTTCCAGAATGAAGTACATAATCAACTTGGCAAAAGTATCAAAGCTCTTCGATCAGGTCGTGGAGGTGAATACTTAAGCCAAAAGTTCAGTGATCATCTGAGTAGTTGTGGAATTGTTTCACAACTCACTCCTCCTGGAACACCTCATTGGAACGGTGTGTGTGAGAGGAGAAATCGGACTTTATTAGATATGGTCCGATCGATGATGAGTCAAGTAGATCTTCCATTATCCTTTTGGGGATACGCTCTAGAAACGTCTGCGTTTACGCTGAACAGAGTTCCATCAAAGTCAGTTGAAAAGACGCCATATGAGATGTGGACTGGAAAAGTTCCAAGTTTATCTTTTCTTAAAATTTGGGGTTGTGAAGCTTATGTCAAGCGATTGATATCTGATAAGCTTACACCCAAATCTGATAAGTGCTACTTTGTTGGTTATCCTAAGGAAACCAAGGCTTACTACTTTTACAACCGATCTGAGAACAAAGTGTTTGTTGCTAAGAACTGTGTTTTTCTTGAGAGAGAATTTCTTTCCAAGAATAACAGTGGGAGTAAAGTACAACTCGAAGAAGTTCGAGAATCACAGGAGCCTGCTCAACCTATCGAGGAAGAGCAGCGGCTGGATCTACAAAGAGTTGTAGAGCCAGAGCCTGTGATGCCAGAAGTTCGCAGATCCGAAAGGATTCGTCACGAGCCCGAGAGATATGGATTTCTTGTGACTAATTGTCATGATCTCTTGATCATTGACAGTGACGAACCTGCGAGTTTTTAAGAAGCAATGATGGGCCCTGACTCCGAAAAGTGGTTTAAGGCCGCTGAATCCGAAATGGGCTCCATGTCACAAAACCAAGTATGGACTTTGGGTGATTTACCTGATGGTGTAAAAGCCATTGAGTGTAAATGGGTCTTCAAGAAGAAGATCGATGTGGATGGAAACGTTCAGATTTACAAAGCTAGGTTGGTGGCAAAAGGTTTCAGACAAGTTCAAGGTGTTGACTATGATGAAACCTATTCCCCAGTCGCTATGCTTAAATCTATTCGGATTCTCCTAGCAACAGCTGCTCATCATGATTATGAGATTTGGCAAATGGATGTGAAAAAAGCTTTCCTTAACGGGATTCTGGAAGAGGATGTGTACATGACACAACCTCCGGGTTTCATTGATCTTAAAGCTGCTGGGAAGGTATGCAAGCTTCACAAATCCATTTATGGATTGAAGCAAGCATCTCGGAGTTGGAACCTTCGTTTTGATGAAGCAGTTAAAGAGTTTAACTTCATCAGAAACGAAGAGGAACCTTGCGTACACAAGAAGACTAGTGGGAGCGCAGTTGCATTTCTCGTACTGTATGTAGATGACACACTTCTCATTGGCGATGATATTCCGTTACTTCAGTCAGTAAAGGACTGGCTAGGAAGTTGTTTCTCGATGAAAGACATGGGAGAAGCCGCCTATATTCTTGGAATAAGGATCTATAGAGATAGATCAAAGAGGCTGATTGGACTGTGCCAGGACACTTATATCGATAAGGTTCTACACAGGTTCAAATGCATGATTCCAAGAAGAGCTTGCTTCCGATGTCTCATGGCATTACTCTCAGCAAGAAGCATTGTCCTTCGACACCTGCTGAGCGAGAGCACATGAGTAGGATTCCTTTTGCTTCTGCGATAGGATCTATTATGTATGCCATGCTTTGTACTCGTCCAGATGTTGCTTGTGCGTTAAGCATGACGAGTCGATACCAGTCAGATCCCGGTGAGAGTCACTGGACTGTCGTCAAGACAATCCTGAAGTATTTGAGAAATACCAAGGATAAGTTCTTAGTGTACGGAGGAAGTGACGAGCTTGTAGTGAGTGGTTATACGGACGCCAGTTTTCAGACAGATAAAGACGATTTCCGATCTCAGTCTGGTTACGTCTTCTGTCTAAATGGAGGTGCAGTTAGTTGGAAGAGTTCCCAGATTCAACGACCGAGGCTGAATACATCGCTGCTTCGGAAGCGGCAAAGGAGGCTGTTTGGATTAGAAAGTTCATTATTGAGCTTGGTGTGATTCCTAGTATTTCTGAGCCTGTGGAATTGTTTTGTGACAACAATGGAGCCATAGCTCAGGCTAAGGAGCCCAGATCACACCAGAAATCCAAACACATTGAGAGGAGATATCATCTGATTCGTGATATCATTGAGAGAGGTGACGTCAAGATCAGCAGAGTTCCGACAGACGAGAACGTCGCTGGCCCTTTGACCAAGCCACTCCCACGACCGAAGCATGAGAGTCATGCAGCTGCTGTAGGCATTAGATTTCTTAAGCAGTAATCTTGTTTTTAGTGGGAGTTATCACATTTATGTTTTGATGTTCATGTAAACATACATTTGGTTATGTTTTATTTAATGAAATTATTTCAGTATTATTTAATGGTGTTATTAATAATTGTCCAAAGTAATTTGTGGCACTCTTATAGATCATCAATACGTGATTTGATCATGAAACTCTATAAGTGATAGATGACATAAATTATTTGTGTCCATAGTCGAGGTTATTAAAGTTGGACATTATAACCGCGTGAGACTAGTATGTGAGGTGACTGATGACTAAGTTTCATGTAGCCATTAATAGGAGTATTAAAGTCAATCACATAGATATGTGTGAGAACACATGATCGGACATGACCCGCTAATGAGAACTCTACAAGATTGTTATATGAGTGTCATAAGAGTTTCTCATGGCGACTATAGAGTATAGTCCTTAGACCTGAGTTCATCATGTTTTCTTACATATGAATTGATCTGTTTTGACTCTGTCAAACGTCAGCCGTAACTGGTGACTATAAAGGCATTGATTGGGCATATTATGAAGTGTGTAGGGAACAGGGATGGAACAAGATGGAATTTGTCCCTCCCATATAACGGGAGATAGATATCTCTGGGCCTATCGAAGATTTGATACTGGAAATGCGTGGCCGCGCTCAAACGGATTGAATGTCAATCGTTTGTATTTTATCAGTATAAATCGGAGTTCGATAAACAAGATTTGGTTGATTAAGGATGACACGAGTTCTTGCCTTATGCCAGATCGAGATATAGAGACAAAGGGATTATGGGAATAGTTGATTCCAGTACAAGTGGGAGACTGAAGGGAATGTCCTCAAATCATACTTGTATTTACTCTAGTAGAGTCGTGATGTCGAGATAAGACAATCATATGATATCGGATGGTTATAATGTTTTGCTAGAAGCCGCTTATAACTTATGAGTTATGAACTCATTACCATTATCATATGATCCTATAGGGTCACACACCTAAGCAAACTGGATAATATAAATTGGGTTTGATCATTAGAGTAATGATCATGATCAATGTATATAAGATATACGTTGATATCAATTTTCTGTGAGGGTGTCGATCGACACCAAAGGTGAGTGTCGATCGACACCACTCGGATCAGAAAACCGGATTTTGATTTAATTGAAATCAAGTCGGTTTGGTCCATCGGTCAACTAGGTTTTCTCATGACGCCTATATATAGGATATAGGGCACGACCTTGAGAGACACAGAAGTTACTGGCCGTCACAGAAACGTAGAGAGAACCCTAAGGCGAACCGTTCGCGAAGGCACTAGCATCCCTGTCGTCCAGTTTGTGTGCGTGTGGACTTCTGTAGAGGCGCAGCACTTGAGGCGCTTCAAATCTCGAATACCTGATCATCTTCCACTGCTTAATCTCCAGGTATACTCGAGATCTGATATAGATTCAATTGACACATGATCCGTGGCTTAGGATTTGTTGTTAGGGCTTTTTAATAAGATTAAAACCTGCACAAAATCCTTCAGGTTTCGGGTATATCAGTACTAAGCAAAATATCCCAATCGGTATATTTATAAAAAATCGGGTCGGTTTGGTTTATAACTGGTCGGGTTCGGGTCGGTTTTGTAATTCAACATAGAACCCGACTAATACCGAAATATTTTCGGGTTATGATCAGTTCTGCTATTTTGGTCACCGAAGTAACCAAATAACCGATAAAAATCCAAGACCGTACGATAAAGATGATCATATTAAAGGGATAAAGACCTTTAACAACGAGTTTTTATTTGCAGCTGAGTTAACTAGATCTTGCACTGCCTCTCTAGAACTAAATTCTTGCTTCAGAACAAGACCGGTGCCATTTTCCCATTCTTGAACATACTGACTCTCCTCAACAGAACCTGCAATGTCAACATATTCATCCTCCTCCCAGTTACCCATCGGTCTATCCACACCTCCCAACTCGCTACCTTCTACAATCTTCCTATTTTCATTACCAGTACACTCAACCACAGCATCTTCATTGTCTTCATCCATCAACTCCTCAATTATCGGCTCATTCCTTTGTTCAGCTGGTCTGAAAATCGTTAGGATGCCACCATTGCCTACACCATCAGCTTCGACATTTGAATCCGACTCCCCATAATTTACACCAACTGAACTTCCTCCCTCCACTCATGAAAGTTTCTCAACCCTTAACTCGACATGCAAGACAGGTTGTAGTCCCTCAGTGTCCAATGACGTTAAATAAACATGCACGTCCTCGTCATCTTCGTCTCTCTTCGACCTTTAGATAACCTGTAGCTCAATTTCAGATTCGCCGTCATTCCATCTATCGAAATCTTCTTGCAGATCTTATCTACTAACACATAATAACTTACTTCCTCCACATCCGAGGTCTTAAAAGACATAGCATACACAAAATTTCTTGAAATCCATTCATGGTCTAATGAATAGTAACCTCCATACTCAAAATGTACATTCGTGTACCCGCTCTTCATCGTCTCCTGTAAATATAATTACACACTTAGTCGTATTAGTACATTCAGAATATATTGTTCTCTTATTTGTTTGTACCAATTGTCCCACTATTTGTCACTCCTCCATTTGTACTACTTGTACAATTTCTGGATATTTCAAATTTGATCCAATCGACTGTGAGTGAGCTCAATTACCTAATCGACAATGTCGCCTAACCAAAACACTAGATATTAACATTACAAGTCATTATCAACCAAATGTGAATTCTTAAATACCCAATTTCAGTGAATCCCTAAATCTATGAACATTTAATTTCAGAAATTGATTTGAGGGGATGTGAAGCTTACCAGATGGGCGAGGTGCTGGAGGGCCCGACAACCGGCAATGTAGAACCCAGGGTTGCTCTCTCGATGGTCGCCGGCCGGTGTAAGGGAGAGCTGCTCGGGATCGGAGATGGATTGGAGGAGAGAGAGGGATGAGAGGGAGGGATGAGAGAGAGGATGCTCGACAGAGAGAGAGAGAGATCGAGAGAAGAGAGAGAGTGACAATTTTTTTTTCTTTTCCATTTAAAAAATTAGCCCATTTCATTAAGGGTAATTTCGGGATTTCAATGGATTGGTAGCAGATAGATTAAATGGTGGCAATGAGATTATTTTTGTGAGCCGTGGCTATTAAGACTTGCACTCTGGTTTCCTACGTTATTATCATATCTACTATGTTTAGAAAGGAAAAAAATGTGGCATTTCTTGGAGAAAGAAAAATGAGAGTTTTCTGCAGTTAACTTTAATTTGTTAGTCATTTCTACAAGCAGACCATTCATATAGTCATGTTAGGACTTTGTCTCCCTTTCGTTATCTTCTCCCGGTTGGGGGTGGACTGGCCCACGTAGTCTTAGATCGAGGTATTACCCGGCGGAAAAGAATCGATTGGATTGAATCCTGAGCCTGGGCATAGAGCAGATTCAATAGCAAGGGCGCAGCTCCTGGTTCTTAGCTTATCACATGTCGGGCGGGCAGCTTTATCTGATCAAGAGCCGGGGCACTCTTCTTCGCAAGTGTAGCGCACTATGAGCTGGGGTATGACCAATACCCAAACTAACAATATCTATAGTCCTTGGCAATCAGGTACCCATTCGGGTTTCGGGTCGGAATCAATTGGGTTTCGGGTATATCAGTACTAAGCAAAATATCCCAATCGGTATATTTATAAAAAAATCGGGTCGGTTTGGTTTATAACTGGTCGGGTTCGGGTCGGTTTTGTAATTCAACATAGAACCCGACTAATACCGAAATATTTTCGGGTTATGATCGGTTCTGCTATTTTGGTCACCGAAGTAACCAAATAACCGATAAAAATCCAAGACCGTACGATAAAGATGATCATATTAAAGGGATAAAGACCTTTAACAACGAGTTTTTATTTGCAGCTGAGTAAACCAGATCTTGCACTGCCTCTCTAGAACTAAATTCTTGCTTCAGAACAAGACCGGTGCCATCTTCTCATTCTTCAACATACTGACTCTCCTCAACAGAACCTGCAATGTCAACATATTCATCCTCCTCCAAATTCAAAGAAAAAAAAAACAACCAAAGGCAATACCACCTGGTGCAAACAAATACAGAAAAAACTTCACAATTCACATAATCAACAACAAACTAACTTAGTTTAACTAACAAAGAATCGAATTCCACAATTAAGAAGAGGTATTAATTAAATAAATAAATAACCATACAGGGACGCACTTGTGATTGAATTGCAGAGACTAGTGAAGGAGAAGAGGATAAAGGGTTTAAAATTGTGGTTTCCTTCATCGGGGGTTATGATAGTAGGATTTTGCAATCACTTTCAATTACTCAAACCTACTCATGTCATTGTAGTATTTGAGATTCAATCCAAAAGGGGTAGAGATTAACAACACCAAGATTATATGAAGCTATCTATCTAAGCTCAATGATAAGGATGTGAATATATACTAACAACCTAAGTGAAACAAAAAAAAAGAACCAAATGCAAATGATAAAGAAGCAATAAGCTCATGGATCAAGGTCAATGATATTCAGGTGATCAATTGGTGATTAGAGAATGCTAAATACTAAGATGAAGAACCTTCCTAAGCCTAAGAACACTTATGCAAATCAACCCACTCTCATGGCAATGACTCTATGCAAGACAAGCAATGACATCAACTCTCATTGGAAACCACAAGTCTAGCATGCATTAAATCCAGTCCTAATAACATACTAAGCAACCTAGCATCAAATCTCATTGGCCAAGCATGCAAAGCTCTCTAAAGGTTTGGTTCAGACATTTCATCAAACACCTTTAGTGCAAGAGAAAACCTAAGTTATAAAAATAGAGATTTTGCCTCTAATCCAGCATTAAGATCAAACAATAGAGAAGGAAACAAGTAAATAAGCACCAACAAAACTCTAATCACCTCCAAATCACCCTAAATCTACCTAATCCATGAGCTCAAAAAGGTCTACTCACTAAAAGCCATGAAAACCCCAAAGATTATCTCTAATCCAAGGAGATTCATGTTAGAAGAAGAGAAGACAAGAAGAAATATAAACAATACTTATATAAAATCAAGATTGCAAAGAGTTTAGACAAAGAACAAAGAGAAATATCAAGAAAACTAAGCTTAGGTAGCTTCCCGTTTTATCTCTCCTTAAGAAGTCTATTTATAGTTGAACATAAGAAAAACCCTAAATTTGGTCGGTGTATCAACATAACGACCTATTTCCTCCCGATGTATCACGTCGGTGTACGCACAACGACCTATTTCCTCCCGGTGTATCACGTCGGTGTACGCACAGCGACCTGATTCTTCTAGGTGCATCACCCCGCTGTGGGAACAATGTGCTGAAAACTTCATCTTTCTTCGCTTATCTCCACTCTATCTCCTTCAAATCCACTAGATAGCCACTCCATGACCTAATAGAGACATATGCAAGAATGTACAACCTAATAATGCCTAAATGCAAGTAAAAACTATTAAAAAGTATCTACAAATGGGGATTAAAATCACTAAAATCTATACATATCAACTCCCCCAAACTTATCCTTTGCTTGCCCTCAAGCAAAGCTAAAGAAAAGAATGAGAGAGAGATTTGAAGGTGTGGATTCAGAACCACAAAATTCACACAAGAGATTCAGCCTAAGGTCCTTCCAAGTAGTTACAAATTGCATGAACTAGACATCATAGACTTTGTAATACTTCAATGCTATCAAAACTTAACCCCTAGTTCACTAAGCCAATTGGAACTCAAGCAATCAAACCAATGCAACCTCTTACATTCATTAAGTTGTTTCAAGTGCATTCTTGAAAGGGGAAATCAATCACTCTCATTTGGTTAAGGGATAATGGCTTTTTAAGGTGGCTTAAGGTTTCTTTTTCTTTTGGTGGTGGTTATCTCTCAAAACAAGGAGCATTTGACATTATACAAAATTTATCTAAGAAAGGGAACAATTCATGCATACGAAGATTGATCCTCATTGTTCTACCCAATCCTAGAATGATCTTGGTTCTAAAATTTTTCGAAACCAATGTCTACTCTTTTTAATTCACTCAGCACCCCAAACTCTTTCCTAAAACCAAACCTCACCAAATGAACCTTCACCTTTGAATTGTTAGTCAACCAGAGAACTTTTAACTCAACTTTTTACTTAGCTCATTTCATCTCTTCTTTTTTTTTTAATTCTCTTTACCTCTTTTCTTTTCCTTTTCTTCTCTTTTAAAGCTTTTCTCTTCATACACTAAGGAAGGGTTCTTTCTTTTCTAATGATTTTAGACTTAGAGCTTTTCTTTGACTAGTTCCCTTGAGACTCTCTTTTCTTTTTCACTTCACACTTAGTTCATTTATACTTTCCTTTTGATACACTCCCAAATCCCAAAAAGAACACCATTAAGAACATCCCATCTCACTTCCCAACCTAAATGCTAGCACAAATGATGTCCTATTGCTAGCCAAAATGAGGATCAACCCTTGTCGTTCCCAATACTCTCAATATTTTGCACATGTAAACACTATCAGGAAAAGGCCTCACTCAATCAAAACAATGCAGGCTTGAAAGGAAGCTAAGGGTTTAAAGGTAGGGAGAGGTGCTTGGATTAACACAAGAGTGGTGCAAGGAAAAAGGAAACCAAAGCAAAATCCACAAGAGTGTATATCAAGCCCCTAAGCAAGAGAAATTAAGTCCAAATTCAAGTTCAATAGTTCATGAGGTTGAATTGAAGATCGTGCAAGGTTCATTCAGGCCAGAGTTTTCAAGGAAAGCATTTTCAACAATGAATTTTGATATTATGTATTTTTAACGTATTTTGATTCGTTTTTAGTACTCGGTTTGAGTTTTGATTTGCATCTTTCGTTAGTTTTTCGAGTCTTTTCTTTTGTTTTGAGTCTTTTTACAGATTCTATGGAGTTCCGAAGGAGTTTGGCGTTTACGGACATACTCGAGTCAAGTTAAGATGGAAAAACGAGAAAAGGACCAAACACAAGAGAACGACCGTTCTGAAGAAGAACGATCGTTCTGGCCAAGCAAAGGAACGACGTTCTATCACGGAACGATCGTTCCACACTTCACCAACCCTGCCGACAAAAATAGGAGATCGACCGTTCTATCTCATGTGCCCATTCCACACTTCACCTACTCTGCCGACAAAAGCAGTAGGGAACGATCGTTCTCCCCTAAGAACGATCGTTCCCCATCTCACCTACCACCACGTTTGTCGATCGACCATTGGGAACGATCGTTCTCCACCTAGAACGACCGTTCCCCGTCTTACCTACTCCCCTACACCTTGGCCTATATAATGGACTCATAACACCAAGCTACAAACACACCATCTTCTCCTCCCTCTCTTCTCTAGCTTCTAAACATTGCTCCTCTTCAGTTTTTAGCTTTAATGTTTATGTTTTTATTAAGTTCTTATTAGTTATTTTAAGCTTTAACATTTATGCTTTAATTAAGTTTTACTTTCAGTTCTTATTTATGCTTTAAGGTTCTATTAAGTTTTACTTTCAGTTCTTATTATCTATATTTATGCTTGTTTCAAGTTCTTATTAAGTTATTTTCAGCTTTCATTATCTATCCAAGCTTTTATGATGAACTCTATAATCTCTTTGTTTTCTTCTTTAATCATGTCTGAGTAGATCTCTTAGTTAGGTCAAGGTTTGTCAAAGGAATTCATGAGCTTTAGGGTTAAACACAAATAGGCTATTCAAATCAATGTCTTCACCCTTGTTATTCTTAATGCTTAGATCGAATTGATCACTTGATTTTATGATATTGGGTTTAACTTAGACAACGAGAGTTGCTAGGTTGCTAGAAAGAACATTGGTGAGCAATTTATTCATTACCTGCGAGAGTAGATGTATTGGAGAATTGTGAACATATCAAACCTATCCTTAATGCTTGTCTACGATCTCTAGTACCAGCGAGAGTTAGGATTTCTAGGTTGATAGACAAAGATATTGATACCACGAGAGTGGATTGATATTATCTTAGTGTTTGAGTTCTAGACTTACGCTTAATCATTGCTTGAATAGTTGTTGATCCTTGCTCTGAATCTCCTGCGATATTCCTTGACCTAACGCTTGTTTAATATTATCTCTAAATACCGATTTTCGCTTTTATTACTTGCTATTTACAAAACCAAAAACATAATTGAATTGTCTTAGCTTTTAAATTAGCTCATTAAGTCAAAGTGCGAAAACTGGTCTTCATGGGATCGACCCCTAAATACTACTTCGTATGCTGTGCACTTGCAGTAGGAAATAAGGGTTTAAAACTCGTGTATCAAGTTTTTGGCGCCGTTACCGGGGACCAAATTTTTCACCTTTGGTTTACGGTTGAATTATTAGACTAAAAACTTTACTGAACCTGTTTTCTTTTCTTCTTTGTTTTTGTGTTTCAGGTGCATGTCCACAAGGAGCACAAGGAGCAAAAACAACAAAGACCTTCTTAGCTTGACAAACGACGAGCTAGCAAGGATTCAACGAGGAAACAGAAGACGCAACACACCCGTCAAAGAAGCAGAAACGTCTGATACCGCCAACTCAGAGATGGGCGGACAAATAGACATCGCAGCTCAGCTGCAACAACTTCAAGCAGCCATGGAGCAGCTTCGTTTGCAACAGGAGAGGCAACTCGTTGCACAACCTGCTTTCGGGGACAAAGATGCGGCTCACACATACTACCAGGATCGATCTGCGATCGTTACCCCGACCATCCAGAGGCAAGATTACGAGATCAAACCTCAAATGATCGGCCTCGTGAAGCAACACTTGTTCCACGGTCTGCCTGCTGAGATTCTGATGGATCACATCGAGAACATCAAAGAGATCTGTAGCACAACCGGCTCCAATGGTGTGCCTCCAGATTTCTTGAAGTGCAAGCTTTTCCCCTTCTCTCTTACGGGAAAAGCATCACGGTGGTTAAAATCTTTACCACCAGGCTCTCTACCGACTTGGGCCGATGCACGAGCAGCCTTCTTGGATAAGTTCTACACGAAATCCAAGACCGCGGCCTTGAGGAACAAGATCTCCTCATTCGAGCAACAGTCTGGCGAATCCTTCAATGAAGCATGAGAGCGGTTTAAGGAATACAAGCGTGAGTGCCCTCACCATGGGTTTATTGATGAGCAGCTACTCAGCACCTTCTATGACGGAGTAGATTGGGACTACAGAAACGCCCTGAATGCAGCTAGTAACGGTGACTTCTACACTAAGTCAAAGGAAGGAGCTCTGGAGCTGATCGAGAACCTAGCCGCAAGTTCCAGTAACAAAAACCCGGAGTACGACAGAAAGAAGGTCAACAGTGTGGACTCCAAGAAAATTGATGAGCTCGCGGCCTTGATTAACCTTTTGATAAAAAAGAACCAGAAGTCAGTCCATTTTGTGGACGAAAATGGGGAGGCACCTATCGCTAAAGTCCATGAGGAAGAAACCAGTGATGATCGGAGGGAGGTCAATTATGTGAACGGACAAGGTTTCGGACAGAACCGCGGTTTCAATAACCAAGGCTTCAACACTCATCCAAACCTGTCCTATAGGAGCACCAATGTGGAGAATCCGCAGGATCAGACTTATCCTAAGCAAGGAAATCAGTCGCAGATGGGTTTTCAGAAGAACTACTCCAACAACTACCAGAACCGGCCATTCGTTCCTAATCAGAACCGTTTCCAAGGAGGGAATCAGACAAGGCAGCCTTTCACAAACTCGCAACCCCAACCTTTCACAGATCCGCAGCCTTCATCTTCAGCAACCGGCTCCCAAGACGAGCTGAAGAACATGATACAACAGTTGATGATGAGTCAACAAAAGGCGGCAGCAGAGATCAACTCCAAAGTTGACACCATGTATGTGGACCTTAATGAGAAGTTCAAGGCAGTATGGACTCACATGAAGCAGCTTGACACTCAGATTGCACAAACCGCTGAATCAGTTAAGAGGACACCAGGTACTCACGCAGAGGTGAACTATGTGAATGGAGGCTATGTGGAGAAACAGAGCTTGCAAGCTCCGGCGTCTAACTCTCAAGCGAGAAATGTCATATCCTCGAAAAAAGTTATGAAGCAGTCTGAGGAGAACCCACTCGCTACCCCAGAGCACATGCTCCCCCGAGATGCTCCCACCAAACCTGCAGAAAATCTTCCAGCAAGGGTTTATACTCCTAAAGTGCCTTACCCAGTTCTACCTAGAGATCAGAGGGAGATTAAGGCAGTCTTTGTAGAAGCAAGGAGTACACCACCAACATTGAGGGTATTATCTAAGGTTGAAGATCCTGGAAAGTTCTTGGTCCCATGCTCCATTGCTGGATTTGAATTCAAGGACGCTTTTTGTGATTCTGGGTCTAGCGTTAATCTCATGTCAAAGGCTATTGCAGAGAGGTTGAAAATTTCAGAGGTAAAGCCTAGTCATATGACTCTTCGATTTGCAAACACCTCCTCAACAACATCGTCTGGCAGCATTCACGATCTACCTGTCCGAATAGGGGATTGCCTAGTTTCAACTGATTTTCAGGTTGTTGAGATGCGAGAAGGTTATGACATGCCCTTACTTCTTGGAAGACCATTCATGGCTACAGTGGGTGCAATCATCGATATGCCGAATAGGCAAGTCTGCTTCTCCAAGATCGACAAAAAGGTCTTCTACAAAGCCCTTCCCATAGGAACCACCACACATGCCTCTTGCATCTCTGCAGTGGATAGCGAGGAAGCACGTGCTCCGATCCCGCAAACAACTGCTCCACCACCCGGGAAATTTAAGGAGAAGGCAAAAACAAAAGAAATTGTCCCGTACAAAAAGATTACGGGAGGTCCTCAAATGACTTTGATCCCTCAAGGATATGATGGAAACTCGGTTGACTACAAGGTGAAGTGCAAAGGTCATCCTAAACCTTTCTCTAGAGTTAGAGCTATTCTTCCATCAGAATTGAAAGAGAAGGGTACTGGTGTTGTGAATATAATGCTGAGTAAAGTTCTGAGCATGAGGATGTCTGATTTTGGAGCCTGTTTTGGAGCAAGCTCTCAAACCAAACCTGATTGATACATGGCACCAACGTCAAGCTTAGCGACGTAAAACAAGCGCTTTCGTGGGAGGCAACCCACCAGGTAACATGTAAATAGCGTGAAGTTTTTCGTTCTTGTTCTGTTTACGTTTCTTGTTTTGTTTGAGATTGTTTTTGCAGGCTTTTATTAAGTGTTCAAGAAACCGCTCTCCTAGGAGAGAAGAGACTGATCGTTCCTAACAAGAACGGTCGTTCTACACGGGAGAACGATCAATCCCAAGGATAGAGAGCAACACCGATGGCTCCACCAGTGACCACTGAGCTTGTGGTTATTTCTATCACCCTTGTTATATCCATTTTTTTTTTATTATGACACTTTAATTTTATTTTACGGGTTTCTCATTCAGATTTGTTTTAACCGGGACGGTTAAAAACAAGTCCGAGGGAGGAATTTATTTGTGTACTAACGGTGTGTTTTATGGATGTTTATTTCTTATTTTGGTGTGTTTAGATTTTCAAAAACAAAAATAAAAAATAAAAAAAAGAAATTTTTTTTTTGGTGTGTTTAGATTTTCAAAAAACAAAAAAAGAAAAAAAAAAGAAAAAAAAAATTATCGAGTCAAAACATCGTGTGAATTTGTTAACTTTTTGGAATTGCAACATGTTCGATGTCATTGCCTTACGACTGTTTAGCATTGTTTGAGGACAGTTTGGAAACGCAGAAAAATCCATAACTTGATCATTTAGTGAATTTCTCAAATCATCTGAACTTAATCGAATTATTTGAACTTAATATGGACTTAATTTATCTCACTTAGGGGGTTGATAATCATGTATTGGATTTTACATTTGGAGTTTTCTTTGCATCATTTCTACCAATCTTTGCTAACTCCAAATGGCTAGACTTATCCTTAGTCTAGTACCACACCCTTACCATTTCCATGTTGAAACCCACTTATTTTCGTTTACTGTCATTGCATTCCTGTGCAAAAACTATGGAGTATACGGACCGACACAACTTTTCTTTAGGATTGTGTCTAGATAGGTGGTCTCTTTCTGATTAAACTCATGGGATGTGTCTAAGTTATCTCTTTTTGAATATATTCATCGAAAATTTTCGTTTCAAAAGAGGATGAACTTTTAAATGGATAGAAGTTTGTATTCAAGAAATAAGCTTACATCGTTAAAATTCTTTTGATGCAGATCTTAGAGACTAACCGGTTCCTTTCTCCGATATATTTTCAGTAAAAAAAAAAAAAAAGAGAGAAAAGAAAAGAAAAGAAAACAGAAGGAACCGGTAAAGTCAAGGTAACATCTTTAAATTTCATAAAACGTCAAAAGAAATCATGTTCTTGTTTGTGACTCAGTCAAATAAGGGTAGAAGAATTAGAGTTAAGGAGAGTTGTGTACCTCCTAATTGGTCTGTGTCTCACTGTGATTTTGCATAATGATTTGCATCCGTTTTTACTGCTAAAAGAAACCGAAACACTTGAGCCACCAAATACCAACCTTGATACCTAGACCATAACGTGTTAGATATTCCCTTTGTGAGAGTACACGCATTCGATAATGAATGTTAAATATTGAGTTCTGCTTGATCATGAGATTTCACTTATTTACTCCGGTTATGGAGAAGTACAATGAAGTACGGTTTGATCTGAACCTTGCGAATGCGGTTTACGGGCAATTGATTTAGAGTATGGTCCAATAAGTTTTACAAGTCTCACACGTTTTTCTAACCTCTCCTCTTTATAAGATCTCTGGTTTTGCTTGGGGACAAGCAAAGGTTTTAGTTGGGGGGAGTTGATATTATGTGTTTTTAACGTATTTTGATTCGTTTTTAGTATTCGGTTTGAGTTTTGATTTGCATCTTTCATTAGTTTTTCGAGTCCTTTCTTTTGGTTTGAGTCTTTTTACAGATTCTATGGAGTTCCGAAGGAGTTTGGCGTTTACGGACATACTCGAGTCAAGTTAAGATGGAAAAACGAGAAAAGGACCAAACACAAGAGAACGACCGTTCTGAAGAAGAACGATCGTTCTGGCCAAGCAAAGGAACGACGTTCTATCACGGAACGATCGTTCCACACTTCACCAACCCTGCCGACAAAAATAGGAGATCGACCGTTCTATCCCATGTGCCCGTTCCACACTTCACCTACTCTGCCGACAAAAGCACTAGGGAACGATCGTTCTCCCCTAAGAACGATCGTTCCCCATCTCACCTACCACCACGTTTGTCGATCGACCATTGGGAACGATCGTTCTCCACCTAGAACGACCGTTCCCCGTCTTACCTACTCCCCTACACCTTGGCCTATATAATGGACTCATAACACCAAGCTACAAACACACCATCTTCTCCTCCCTCTCTTCTCTAGCTTCTAAACATTGCTCCTCTTCAGTTTTTAGCTTTAATGTTTATGTTTTTATTAAGTTCTTATTAGTTTCTTTTAAGCTTTAACATTTATGCTTTAATTAAGTTTTACTTTCAGTTCTTATTTATGCTTTAAGGTTCTATTAAGTTTTACTTTCAGTTCTTATTATCTATATTTATGCTTGTTTCAAGTTCTTATTAAGTTATTTTCAGCTTTCATTATCTATCCAAGCTTTTATGATGAACTCTATAATCTCTTTGTTTTCTTCTTTAATCATGTCTGAGTAGATCTCTTAGTTAGGTCAAGGTTTGTCAAAGGAATTCATGAGCTTTAGGGTTAAACACAAATAGGCTATTCAAATCAATGTCTTCACCCTTGTTATTCTTAATGCTTAGATCGAATTGATCACTTAATTTTATGATATTGGGTTTCACTTAGACAACGAGAGTTGCTAGGTTGCTAGAAAGAACATTGGTGAGCAATTTATTCATTACCTGCGAGAGTAGATGTATTGGAGAATTGTGAACATATCAACCTATCCTTAATGCTTGTCTACGATCTCTAGTACCAGCGAGAGTTAGGATTTCTAGGTTGATAGACAAAGATATTGATACCATGAGAGTGGATTGATATTATCTTAGTGTTTGAGTTCTAGACTTACGCTTAATCATTGCCTGAATAGTTGTTGATCCTTGCTCTGAATCTCCTGCGATATTCCTTGACCTAACGCTTGTTTAATATTATCTCTAAATACCGATTTTCGCTTTTATTACTTGCTATTTACAAAACCAAAAACATAATTGAATTGTCTTAGCTTTTAAATTAGCTCATTAAGTAAAATTGTGAAAACTGGTCTTCGTGGGATCGACAGCTAAATACTACTTCGTATGCTGTGCACTTGCAGTAGGAAATAAGGGTTTAAAACTCGTGTATCAAATTTTCCTTTTTCTTAGAGGAAGTCCAAGCAACTTATAACTACTAACAAGGGCATTATTCTCAATCTCCAATGTGAACTCCTACAAGGCAAACTCATCATTATCCACTATGCATATGCAAATGCAACCTAGAATGAAGCTAGACTCAATCCTAAAATCAAAAGAAAGATGATGATATAAATGCATTTTTTTTGTATTTTTGAAAATTTTCAATTTTTTGGTTTTTCAAGAAATCATAGCTATTAACAATGCAAATGAGACTCAATGAAGAAACCAAAAGAAAACACATGGTCAGATACTAGGCCTCTCCCCCAAATTTAATTCACACAGTCCCTTGTGTGAGAGTAGACTTGAGAGAGAAGACCTAAACACAAAAGAAAACAAAATGAAAAGCAGGGCATGTAGTGTTACCTGAAGTGGACTGAGCTGGAGAGGGCAAGTGAGAGTTGAGTGGAACTTGGAAGCTCCCCCAAACTTGGTGTTTACAGCATTGACCAACTCCACTTGTCTGAAGTGATAAGACAACACTTAAAAGAAGATAAAAAGGATTGAAAACTATGTACAAAAGGATATTCATGGGACTTCCTCCCAAGTGAGCTTGTTTAAAGTCACTAGCTTGACTCTCCTTCAACTTTTTTTAGAGAGAAGTGTGGCAAGGCCTTGGATCACCAGGATCATATTCATCATAGAACCATCCTTTAAACTCTTTCATCCTAATCTCCTCAAATGGTACCTTCCATGGATCATCAAAGCTCACTTCATGGGTGGAGAGTATACCAAGATGCTTGTTAGAGGGTTGTGCCATTGTAGATGCTTCTGTTTCACCTTCTTTAGTGGCTTCCTCAATGTGAAACTCTTCTTTCTTCTTAGGCTTTGCACCCTTTGTTTCCTGCTGGAATATGAGTTGCATGTGCATCCTTGCATTTTTCATGCATTCAGCCACCAAACCATCTTCACAAGGATCTTCATACCTTATTACAAGATTTTCATCACCCTTGCAACCAAGAAGCAATTCAAATTCTTCCACAATTTTCTCAGCTTCTTGTAGGAATTCATCCTTTATTTTAGCATCTTTTTCATGTGTTGGTGAAGCAACATTTGAGCCTTGATTCCAATCCCTCACATCAGCAGAAAACATGCTCAAGCTCTTGTTAAACTTTTCTTGCTCTTCCAAAACCAACTTCAGCAAGTTGTGATTCTCTTCTTCTATTTGGATTGGGGAAAAATAATCTTCTCCATGGGCATCTTCAATGTCCCAAGATTGGTGCCTCATACTCTTGGTCAACTCCTCTTGTCCTTCCAAAAGCAACTCCAGCAAGTTGTGATTCTCTTCTTCTATTGAGATTGGGGAAGAATGAGTTTTTCCATGATTAGACTCCATGTCCCAAGAATGAGGTCTTTCACAATGTCCATAGTGGTTCCATTGAGAAGAGTTTCCATGAAGAAGTTCTCCTTGAGAAGTGGATGAGCTTTCAAAACCATGATGGCTAGTGGGATTCCAAGCCATCTCTCTCTCTTGAGCTTCCAATATAGCCTTCAACAAGGAAGTCATATCTGAAGCCATGCTTTCTCTCTTATGATTGTACCTTGCAAGAAGAACAAACTTGAAAGGAAGTTAGTAAATGAATGCAATAAAAGAAAACTTAGTCTCAAATAGATTCAAAATCCCAATGGCTAATGCTAAACCCCAATGGCAACGTCGCCAAATTGATAGTATGATTTTGCAATCACTTTCAATTACTCAAACCTACTCATGCCATTGTAGTATTTGAGATTCAATCCAAAAGGGGTAGAGATTAACAACACCAAGATTATATAAAACTATATAATCTAAGCTCAATGATAAGGATGTGAATATATACTAACAACCTAAGTGAAACAAAAGAAAAAGAACCAAATGCAAATAATAAAGAAGCAATAAGCTCATGGATCAAGGTCAATGATATTCAGGTGATCAATTGGTGATTAGAGAATGCTAAATACTAAGATGAAGAACCTTCCTAAGTGTACGAAGTAGTGCTCACTACGATCACCTCTAACTCACGATCAACTCGGAATCACGATCAATACAAGAAAGAAACCAGAGAAAGAACAGAGACGACACGCGAAGCTTTTACCCGGTGTTCACCGCACTTGAAAAACTAGTCAAGCCGCTATATCTCACCGGGGCCGATCAAAGATCAGGAAATCCACTATCACTTAGCTCGAGCTTGAGCTCCTTCTACAATGGTGAATCCTCACGCTCTCTCTCTCTCTCTATGATGACTCTAACAACTTGTACAACGGATAAACAAACCTTATCCGTCGACCACCTTATAAAGGAATGAACCTAGACACGTTTATACACTCACGCGTACAACACATGACTAAACCGAGACAAACACTAGAGAAGAGGTAAACCGAGAACTGAACCAAAAGCAGAAGCTGATACCGGATCAAGGACACACATCTTCACTAATCCTAAGAACACTTATGCAAATCAACCCACTCTCATGGAAATGACTCTATGCAAGACAAGCAATGAAATTAACTCTCATTGGAAACCACAAGTCTAGCATGCATTAAATCCAGTCCTAATAACATACTAAGCAACCTAGCATCAACTCTCATTGACCAAGCATGCAAAGCTCTCTAAAGGTTTGGTTCATACATTTCATCAAACATCTTTAGTGCAACAGAAAACCTAAGTTCTAGAAATAGAGATTTTGCCTCTAATCAAGCATTAAGATCAAACAATAGAGAAGGAAACAAGTAAATAAGCACCAACAAAACTCTAATCACCTCCTAATCACCCTAAATCTACCTAATCTATGAGCTCAAAAAGGTCTACTCACTAAAAGCCATGAAAACCCCAGAGATTATCTCTAATCCAAGGAGATTCATGTTAGAAGAAGAGAAGACAAGAAGAAATATAAACAATACTTATATAAAATCAAGATTGCAAAGAGTTTAGACAAAGAACAAAGAGAAATATCAAGAAAACTAAGCTTAGGTAGCTTCCCGTTTTATCTCTCCTTAAGAAGTCTATTTATTGTTGAACATAAGAAAAACCCTAAATTTGGTCGGTGTATCAACACAGCTGTGAGAGTCGAAACTAACACAATCAAAAACTTATAATTTGTGGGGGGGGGGGGGTCCGAAAATCCTATTTTATGAGAACTCGAGGACCGAAATTGAAAAGACGATTTTATTTAGATTATTTCGTCGAAGTACAAGAAAACTCGCAAACGCTTAATGTCTTATAATGCGAAAACTCTTATACGATTGGATGATTTTATCTAAGTACATACATGCCTATATATACTGGACGACCTAGGGCGCTGAAGGCACTCCTTAGCGATGTGGGACATTGAAAACTTTAACTTCCGCCGACTTCAACAGATTTGGGCTCAATCCTTGGCCCAGTTCTTTGACGGGTCTCCGTTCAGTCCAATCCTAGCCCAGTTCTCCTCCGGTCTGACTTGGTCCATTGTAATCTCGGTTTTCCGCAGCGATTGGATTCTTTTCCTGGTTTTGGTCGGCACATGAATAGTGTCGTGAACAGTGTTCCGAACCAAGTTGTTCTGAGCTGAATCTTCAGGCCGCCCAATTCTTTCTACGAACTCAAGGTGCCCATTTCTTTTTATGAACTCAAGAAGCCCTTTTCTTTTTACGAACTCAAGGAGCCCGTTTCTTTCTATGAACTCAAGAAGCCCGTTTCTTTTTACGAACTCAAGGAGCCCGTTTCTTTTTATGAACTCAAGAAGCCCGTTTCTTTTTACGAATTCAAGAAGCCCTTTTCTTTTTACGAACTCAAGAAGCCCTTTTCTTTTCTACGAACTCAAGGCGCCCATTCCTTTTTACGAGAATGTGGCGCCTTGCCCTGAAGAATGTGGCGCCTTGGTCTTGAAGAGAAAGTGGCTTCTTGGCCTTGAGGAGAAAGTGGCTTCTTGGTCTCGGAGGAGAAAATGGCTCCTTGGTCTCGGAGGAGAAAGTGGCTTCTTGGCCTTAGGGAGAAAGTGGCTTCTTGGCCTTGAGGAGAAAGTGGCTTCTTGGTCTCGGAGGAGAAAATGGCTCCTTGGTCTCGGAGGAGAAAGTGGATTCTTGGCCTTGGGGAGAAAGTGGCTTCTTGGCCATGAAGAGAAAGTGGCTTCTTGGCCTTGAAGGGAAAGTGGCTTCTTGGCGTTGAAGAGAAAGTGGCTTCTTGGCCTTGAAGAGAAAAGTGGCTTCTTGGCCTTGAAGAGAAAGTGACTTCTTGGCCTTGAAGAGAAAGTGGCTTCTTGGCCTTGAAGAGAAAGTGGCTTCTTGGCCTTGAAGAGAAAGTGGCTTCTTGGCCTTGAAGAGAAAGTGGCTTCTTGGTCTCGGAGGAGAATGTGGCGCCTTGCTTCCCTCCGGAGAAAGTGGCGCCTTGGCCTTGAGGCAAAGAATGTGGCGCCTTGCTTCCTCCGGAGAAAGTGGCATCTTGGGCAAGGAGAATGTGGTGCCTTGCTTTCTTCCGGAGAAAGTGGTGCCTTGGCCTTGAGGCAAAGAATGTGGTGCCTTGCTTCCTTCCGGAGGAAGTGGTGCCTTGACCTGTTCAAGAAGAGCAAATGGCGTGCTGCTCCTTAGACAAGTGAGGGTCTTTAACAAATTCTTCTGTAATTAGATTTCTCGGTTCGTCAATTTCCGAGGAGTAGGTTATGACCCCAACAACAGCGACCTATTTCCTCCCGGTGTATCACGTCGGTGTACGCACAGCGACCTATTTCCTCCCGGTGTATCATGTCAGTGTACGCACAGCGACCTGATTCTAATCGGTGCATCAAGTCGGTATTTGCCATCGGAACCTTGTAGCCTTCGAAACACGCAGCGACTTGATTCTCTCCGTGGATCGTGTCGGTGTAGCCGCAGCGACCACATTCTTCTCGGTGCATCACCCCGCTGTGGGAACAATGTGCTGAAAACTTCATCTTTCTTGGCTTATCTCCACTCTATCTCCTTCAAATCCACTAGATAGCCACTCCATGACCTAATAGAGACATATGCAAGAATGTACAACCTAATAATGCCTAAATGCAAGTAAAAACTATTAAAAAGTCTCTACAAATGGGGATTAAAATCACTAAAATCTATACATATCAACTCCCCAAAATTATCCCTTGCTTGCCCTCAAGCAAAGCTAAAGAAAAGAATGAGAGAGAGATTTGAAGGTGTGGAGAACCACAAAATTCACACAAGAAAATCAGCCTAAGGTCCTTCCAAGTAGTTACAAATTGCATGAACTAGACATCATAGACTTTGTAATACTTCAATGCTATCAAAACTTAACCCCTAGTCCACTAAGCCAATTGGAACTCAAGCAATCAAACCAATAGAACCTCTTACATTCATTAAGTTGTTTCAAGTGCATTCTTGCAAAGGGGAAATCAATCACTCACATTTGGTTAAGGGATAATGGCTTTTTAAGGTGGCTTAAGGTTTCTTTTTCTTTTGGTGGTGGCTATCTCTCAAAACAAGGAGCATTTGATATTATACAAAATTTATCTAAGAAAGGGAACAATTCATGCATACGAAGATTGATCCTTATTGTTCTAGCCAATCCTAGAATGATATTGGTACTAAACTTTTTCTAAACCAATGTCTACTCTTTTTAATTCACTCACCACTCCAAACTCTTTCCCAAAACCAAACCTCACCAAATGAACCTTCACCTTTGGATTGTTAGTCAACTAGAGAACTTTTAACTCAACTTTTTACTTAGCTCATTTCATCTTTTTTTTTTTTTATATTCTCTTTACCCCTTTTCTTTTCCTTTTCTTCTCTTTTAAAGCTTTTCTCTTTAAACAATAAGGAATGTTTCTTTCTTTTCTAATGATTTTAGACTTAGAACTTTTCTTAGACTAGTTCCCTTGAGACTCTCTTTTCTTTTTCACTTCACACTTAGTTCATTTATACTTTCCTTTTGATACACTCCCAAATCCCAAAAAGAACACCATTAAGAACATCCCATCTCACTTCCCAACCTAAATGCTAGCACAAATGATGTCCTATTGCTAGCCAAAACGAGGACCAGCCCTTGTCGTTCCCAATACTCTCAATATTTTGCACATGTAAACACTATCAGGAAAAGGCCTCACTCAATCAAAACAGTGCAGGCTTGAAAGGAAGCTAAGGGTTTAAAGGTAGGGAGAGGTGCTTGGATTAACACAAGAGTGGTGCAAGGAAAAAGGAAACCCAAGCAAAATCCACAAGAGTGTATATCAAGCCCCTAAGCAAGAGAAATTAAGTCCAAATTCAAGTTCAATAGTTCATGAGGTTGAATTGAAGATCATGCAAGGTTCATTCAGGCCAGAGTTTTCAAGGCAAGCATTTTCAACAATGAATTTTCCTTTTTCTTAGAGGAAGTCCAAGCAACTTATAACTACTAACAAGGGCATTATTCTCAATCTCCAATGTGAACTCCTACAAGGCAAACTCATTATTATCCACTATGCATATGCAAATGCAACCTAGAATGAAGCTAGACTCAATCCAAAAATCAAAAGAAAGATGATGATATAAATGCATTTTTTTTTTGTATTTTTGAAAATTTTCAATTTTTTGGTTTTTCAAGAAATCATAGCTATTAACAATGCAAATGAGACTCAATGAAGAAACCAAAAGAAAACACATGGTCAGATACTAGGCCTCTCCCCCAAATTTAATTCACACAGTCCCTTGTGTGAGAGTAGACTTGAGAGAGAAGACCTAAACACAAAAGAAAACAAAATGAAAAGCAGGGCATGGAGTGTTACCTGAAGTGGACTGAGCTGGAGAGGGCAAGTGAGAGTTGAGTGGAACTTGGAAGCTCCCCCAAACTTGGTGTTTACAGCATTGACCAACTCCACTTGTCTGAAGTGATAAGACAACACTTAAAAGAAGATAAAAAGGATTGAAAACTATGTACAAAAGGATATTCATGGGACTTCCTCCCAAGTGAGCTTGTTTAAAGTCACTAGCTTGACTCTCCTTCAACTTTTTTTAGAGAGAAGTGTGGCAAGGCCTTGGATCACCAGGATCATATTCATCATAGAACCATCCTTTAAACTCTTTCATCCTAATCTCCTCAAATGGTACCTTCCATGGATCATCAAAGCTCACTTCATGGGTGGAGAGTATACCAAGATGGTTGTTAGAGGGTTGTGCCATTGTAGATGCTTCTGTTTCACCTTCTTTAGTGGCTTCCTCAATGTGAAACTCTTCTTTCTTCTTAGGCTTTGTACCCTTTTTTCCTGCTGGAATATGAGTTGCATGTGCATCCTTGCATTTTTCATGCATTCAGCCACCAAACCATCTTCACAAGGATCTTCATACCTTATCACAAGATTTTCATCACCCTTGCAACCAAGAAGCAATTCAAATTCTTCCACAATTTTCTCAGCTTCTTGTAGGAATTCATCCTTCATTTTAGCATCTTCTTCATGTGTTGGTGAAGCAACATTTGAGCCTTGATTCCAATCCCTCACTTCAGCAGAAAACATGCTCAAGCTCTTGTTAAACTTTTCTTGCTCTTCCAAAACCAACTTCAGCAAGTTGTGATTCTCTTCTTCTATTTGGATTGGGGAAGAATAATCTCCTCCATGGGCATCTTCCATGTCCCAAGATTGGTGCCTCATACTCTTGGTCAACTCCTCTTGTCCTTCCAAAAGCAACTCTAGCAAGTTGTGATTCTCTTCTCCTATTGAGATTGGGGAAGAATGAGTTTTTCCATGATTAGACTCCATGTCCCAAGAATGAGGTCTTTCACAATGTCCATAGTGGTTCCATTGAGAAGAGTTTCCATGAAGAAGTTCTCCTTGAGAAGTGGATGAGCTTTCAAAACCATGATGGCTAGTGGGATTTCAAGCCATCTCTCTCTCTTGAGCTTCCAATATAGCCTTAAACAAGGAAGTCATATCTGAAGCCATGCTTTCTCTCTTATGATTGTACCTTGCATGAAGAACAAACACTTGAAATGAAGTTAGTAACTGAATGCCTTAAAAGAAAACTTAGTCTCAAATAGATTCAAAATCCTAATGGCTAATGCTAAACCCCAATGGCAACGGCGCCAAATTGATAGTATGATTTTGCAATCACTTTCAATTACTTAAACCTACTCATGTCATTGTAGTATTTGAGATTCAATTCAAAAGGGGTAGAGATTAACAACACCAAGATTATATGAAGCTATCTAATCTAAGCTCAATGATAAGGATGTGAATATATACTAACAACCTAAGTGAAACAAAAAAAAGAACCAAATGCAAATGATAAAGAAGCAATAAGCTCATGGATCAAGGTCTATGATATTCAGGTGATCAATTGGTGATTAGAGTATGCTAAATACTAAGATGAAGAACTTTCCTAAGCCTAAGAACACTTATGCAAATCAACCCACTCTCATGGCAATGACTCTATGCAAGACAAGCAATGAAATTAACTCTCACTGGAAACCACAAGTCTAGCATGCATTAAAACCAGTCCTAATAACATACTAAGCAACCTAGCATCAACTCTCATTGGCCAAGCATGCAAAGCTCTCTAAAGTATTGGTTCAGACATTTCATCAAACACCTTTAGTGCAAGAGAAAACCTAAGTTCTAGAAATAGAGATTTTGCCTCTAATCCAGCATTAAGATCAAACAATAGAGAAGGAAACAAGTAAATAAGCACCAACAAAACTCTAATCACCTCCTAATCACCCTAAATCTACCTAATCCATGAGCTCAAAAATGTCTACTCACTAAAAGCCATGAAAACCCCAGAGATTATCTCTAATCCAAGGAGATTCATGTTAGAAGAAGAGAAGACAAGAAGAAATATAAACAATACTTATATAAAATCAAGATTGCAAAGAGTTTAGACAAAGAACAAAGAGAAATATCAAGAAAACTAAGGTTAGGTAGCTTCCCGTTTTATCTCTCCTTAAGAAGTCTATTTATAGTTGAACATAAGAAAAACCCTAAATTTGGTCGGTGTATCAACACAACGACCTATTTCCTCCCGGTGTATCACGTCAGTGTACGCACAGCGACCTATTTCCTCCCGGTGTATCACGTCGGTGTACGCACAGCGAAAAGATTCTTATCGGTGCATCAAGTCGGTATCTGCCATAGGAACCTTGTAGCCTTCGAAACACGCAGCGACTTGATTCTCTCGGTGGATCGTTTCGGTGTAGCCGCAGCGACCACATTCTTCTCGGTGCATCACCCCGCTCTGGGAACAATGTGCTGAAAACTTCATCTTTCTTGGCTTATCTCCACTCTATCTCCTTCAAATCCACTAGATAGCCACTCCATGACCTAATAGAGACATATGCAAGAATGTACAACCTAATAATGCCTAAATGCAAGTAAAAACTATTAAAAAGTATCTACAAATGGGGATTAAAATCACTAAAATCTATACATATCAACTCCCCCAAACTTATCCTTTGCTTGTCCTCAAGCAAAGCTAAAGAAAAGAATGAGAGAGAGATTTGAATGTGTGGATTCAGATCCACAAAATTCACACAAGAGATTCTGCCTAAGGTCCTTCCAAGTAGTTACAAATTGCATGAACTAGACATCATAGACTTTGTAATACTTCAATGCTATCAAAACTTAACCCCTAGTCCACTAAGCCAATTGGAACTCAAGCAATCAAACCAATACAACCTCTTACATTCATTAAGTTGTTTCAAGTGCATTCTTGCAAAGAGAAATCAATCACTCTCATTTGGTTAAGGGATAATGGCTTTTTAAGGTGGCTTAAGGTTTCTTTTTCTTTTGGTGGTGGCTATCTCTCAAAACAAGGATCATTTGACATTATAAAAATTTATCTAAGAAAGGGAACAATTCATGCATACGAAGATTGATCCTTATTGTTCTACCCAATCCTTGAATGATCTTGGTACTAAACTTTTTCCAAACAAATGTCTACTCTTTTTAATTCACTCACCACCCCAAACTCTTTCCCAAAACCAAACCTCACCAAATGAACCTTCACCTTTGGATTGTTAGTCAACTAGAGAACTTTTAACTCAACTTTTTACTTAGCTCATTTCATCTCTTCTCTTTTTTTTTTATTCTCTTTACCCCTTTTCTTTTCCTTTTCTTCTCTTTTAAAGCTTTTCTCTTTAAACACTAAGGAAGGGTTCTTTCTTTTCTAATGATTTTAGACTTAGAGCTTTTCTTAGACTAGTTCCCTTGAGACTCTATTTTCTTTTTCACTTCACACTTAGTTCATTTATACTTTCCTTTTGATACACTCCCAAATCCCAAAAAGAACACCATTAAGAACATCCCATCTCACTTCCCAACCTAAATGCTAGCACAAATGATGTCCTATTGCTAGCCAAAATGAGGATCAACCCTTGTTGTTCCCAATACTCTCAATATTTTTCACATGTAAACACTATCAGGAAAAGGCCTCAATCAATCAAAACAATGCAGACTTGAAAGGAAGCTAAGGGTTTAAAGGTAGGGAGAGGTGCTTGGATTAACACAAGAGTGGTGCAAGGAAAAGGAAACCCAAGCAAAATCCACAAGAGTGTATATCAAGCCCCTAAGCAAGAGAAATTAAGTCCAAATTCAAGTTCAATAGTTCATGAGGTTGAATTGAAGATCATGCAAGGTTCATTCAGGCCAGAGTTTTCAAGGCAAGCATTTTCAACAATGAATTTTCCTTTTTCTTAGAGCAAGTCCAATTAGCAACTTATAACTACTAATAAGGGCATTATTCTCAATCTCCAATGTGAACTCCTACAAGGCAAACACATCATTATCCACTATGCATATGCAAATGCAACCTAGAATGAAGCTAGACTCAATCCTAAAATACAAAGAAAGATGATGATATAAATGCATTTTTTATTTTTGTATTTTTGCAATTTTGCAATTTTTTGGTTTTTCAAGAAATCATAGCTATTAACAATGCAAATGAGACTCAATGAAGAAACCAAAAGAAAACACATGGTCAGATACTAGGCCTCTTCCCCAAATTTAATTCACACAGTCCCTTGTGTGAGAGTAGACTTGAGAGAGAAGACCTAAACAAAAAAGAAAACAAAATGAAAAGCAGGGCATGGAGTGTTACCTGAAGTGCACTGAGCTGGAGAGGGCAAGTGAGAGTTGAGTGGAACTTGGAAGCTCCCCCAAACTTGGTGTTTACAGCATTGACCAACTCCACTTGTCTGAAGTGATAAGACAACACTTAAAAGAAGATAAAAAGGATTGAAAACTATGTACAAAAGGATATTCGTGGGACTTCCTCCCAAGTGAGCTTCTTTAAAGTCACTAGCTTGACTCTCCTTCCACTTTTTTTAGAGAGAAGTGTGGCAAGGCCTTGGATCACCAGGATCATATTCATCATAGAACCATCCTTTAAACTCTTTCATCTTAATCTCCTCAAACGGTACCTTCCATGGATCATCAAAGCTCACTTCATGGGTGGAGAGTATACCAAGATGCTTGTTAGAGGGGTGTGCCATTGTAGATGCTTCTGTTTCACCTTCTTTATTGGCTTCCTCAATGTGAAACTCTTCTTTCTTCTTAGGCTTTGTACCATTTTTTTTCCTGCTGGAATATGAGTTGCATGTTCATCCTTGCATTTTTCATGCATTCAGCCACCAAACCATCTTCACAAGGATCTTCATACCTTATCACAAGATTTTCATCACCCTTGCAACCAAGAAGCAATTCAAATTCTTCCACAATTTTCTCAGCTTCTTGTAGGAATTCATCCTTTATTTTAGCATCTTCTTCATGTGTTGGTGAAGAAACATTTGAGCCTTGATTCCAACCCCTCCCATCAGCAGAAAACATGCTCAAGCTCTTGTTAAACTTTTCTTGCTCTACCAAAACAAACTTCAGCAAGTTGTGATTCTCTTCTTCTATTTGGATTGGGGAAGAATAATCTTCTTCATGGGCATCTTCCATGTCCTAAGATTGGTGCCTCATACTCTTGGTCAACTCCTCTTCTCCTTCCAAAAGCAACTCCAGCAAGTTGTGATTCTCTTCTTCTATTGAGATTGGGGAAGAATGAGTTTTTCCATGATTAGACTCCATGTCCCAAGAATGAGGTCTTTCACAATGTCCATAGTGGTTCCATTGAGAAGAGTTTCCATGAAGAAGTTCTCCTTGAGAAGTGGATGAGCTTTCAAAACCATGATGGCTAGTGGGATTCCAGGCCATCTCTCTCTCTTGAGCTTCCAATATAGCCTTCAACAAGGAAGTCATATCTGAAGCCATGCTTTCTCTCTTATGATTGTACCTTGCAAGAAGAACAAACAATTGAAAGGAAGTTAGTAACTGAATGCAATAAAAGAAAACTTAGTCTCAAATAGATTCAAAATCTTAATGGCTAATGCTAAACGCCAATGGCAACGGCGCCAAATTGATAGTATGATTTTGCAATCACTTTCAATTACTCAAACCTACTCATGTCATTGTAGTATTTGAGCTTCAATCCAAAAGGGGTAGAGATTAACAACACCAAGATTATATGAAGCTATCTAATCTAAGCTCAATGAACAACCTAAGTGAAACAAAAGAAAAAGAACCAAATGCAAATGATAAAGAAGCAATAAGTTCATGGATCAATGTCAATGATATTCAGGTGATCAATTGGTGATTAGAGAATGCTAAATACTAAGATGAAGAACCTTCCTAAGCCTAAGTACACTTATGCAAATCAACCCACTCTCATGGCAATGACTCTATGCAAGACAAGCAATGAAATAAACTCTCATTGGCAACCACAAGTCTAGCATGCATTAAATCCAGTCCTAATAACATACTAAGCAACCTAGCATCAACTCTCATTGGCCAAGCATGCAAAGCTCTCTAAAGGTTTGGTTCAGACATTTCATCAAACACCTTTAGTGCAAGAGAAAACCTAAGTTCTAGAAATAGAGATTTTGCCTCTAATCCAGCATTAAGATCAAATAATAGAGAAGGAAACAAGTAAATAAGCACCAACAAAACTCTAATCACCTCTTAATCACCTAATCCATGACCTCAAAAAGGTCTACTCACTAAAAGCCATGAAAACCCCAGAGATTATCTCTAATCCAAGGCGATTCATGTTAGAAGAAGAGAAGACAAGAAGAAATATAAACAATACTTATATAAAATCAAGATTGCAAAGATTTTAGACAAAGAACAAAGAGAAATATCAAGAAAACTAAGCTTATGTAGCTTCCCGTTTTATCTCTCCTTAAGAAGTCTATTTATAGTTGAACATAAGAAAAACCCTAAATTTGGTCGGTGTATCAACACAACGACCTATTTTCTCCCGGTGTATCACGTCGGTGTACGCACAGCGACCTATTTCCTCCCGGTGTATCATGTCGGTGTACGCACAGCGACATGATTCTTATCGGTGCATGAAGTCGGTATTTGCCATCGAAAGCTTGTAGCCTTCGAAACACGCAGCGACTTGATTCTCTCGGTGGATCGTGTTGGTGTAGCCGCAGCGACCACATTCTTCTCGGTGCATCACCCCGCTGTGGGAACAATGTGATGAAAACTTCATCTTTCTTGGCTTATCTCCACTCTATCTCCTTCAAATCCACTAGATAGCCACTCCATGACCTAATAGAGACATATGCAAGAATGTACAACCTAATAATGCCTAAATGCAAGTAAAAACTATTAAAAAGTATCTACAAATGGGGATTAAAATCACTAAAATCTATACATATCAGGTTAGGGGTTTTTAAGCTTATTCTCGTCTTGAAATCGAGAAAAGGTAGGAGGAGTTGAATTGAAAAGGTGAATTGAAGAAGGCTAAAAGTACAAAGCATGGTCTCGCGTGTTCATGGAGAAGACGAAACGGATGTTTTAGGTTCTGTCTCGGCTGCCAACTAAAAATATTTGTAAAGGGTTGGCATCAATTGAAACCGGGACCCATTGGATATAATCCGAACCCGGACCGAAACCCTTTTTACGTTGAAGATCAAAACCAATCGGATAAATTTGCTTAACCTGTTTGTTTTTATCGGTTTGGACCCGGTTCGGTTCTCAGATTCGGTTTTTATGCCCAGAACTAAATATCTAAACCAAACAAATCTATTATATAATGGTGGAACATATTCTCCAACTAGGGTATCCACATCAGCTTCACGTTGACACGTGTGCTTTTCCGTCCTTCATTTAAACGCACAAAAGCCCCAGCTCATATCACATATACGGTTAAGTCTACTGTCCAGATAATTGACCCAAATTAATATATAGTTAATTGATTAATGTTAAGAATCCATATGAAAGGCCCAAACAAGATTTTATGGGGTTAAAACAAAACACACCAATAAGAAATAAGCTTCCATTTTGCACAAAAAAAAAGAAAAGAAATAAGCTTCCACCATCTACACAAATTAAAAAAAAGGTGTTAGTTAGGTTAAATTTGAAATATAGACAACAGAAAAGGAGTAACACCTTTTTTCAAAAAAAAAAAAAACTCAATCTTACTACTATTATTTTAGAAGTCGTTTTTAAATAAATTTTCTCTTAATTACATTTTTTGCCATTGTCTCTGTTTGGCAACAAGTTTAGTTTTAGATAAGGTAGTTGGTTTGAATTAAATAATTAATAAAATCTGTTTAATATCTTATATTAGTTAATAATATCTGCGTAATATCTTATATCTATTTCAAAATTAGGCATGGGCGTTCGGGTACTGTTCAGGTTCGGATTCGGCTCAGTTCTGAGTTCTTGGGTTTGAAGATCTACGACCCATTCGGGTTACTACTATTATTTCAGAAGTCATTTTTTATTATGAAACAAAATGTTTCTATGTTATTATTGAGAGACCAAAGGTCTATATTTATAGTGATTACATCAAGGAGAGAAAAGAAAATAGTCATTTTACTACTCAATACAAGGAAAAGGAAATATTACTTATACATGGAAAAGGAAAACTTCCACTAATCTTAATCCTATCTGGAAAAAGGAAATCCTATCTCTAATAGGACTTGGTCTGGTTATGGAATCCAAAACCTCAATGGTTTATAACACTCCCCCTTGGATGACATAACCGTATGTGATGATGATGGGATCACAGTAATACGCTTGGGGATGCTGCCTCATTAAAACCTTACCAAGGAAAACCCAGTGGGACAAAACCTTAGTGAAGGAAAAAGAGTACAACACGTATTATTCCCTGTGAAATGAACATCACTGAAGGTCCTTCAATCGGCGCATGCCGATCTGATGCATAAGCTTCTTAATGGAGGCTGGACGTGACATTGTGAAGAGGTCGGCTGAGTTGTCACTTGAACGGACTAGCACTTGGATTTCACCGGCCTTCTGCAAATCGTGAGTGAAAAAGAGCTTCGGAAGTATGTGCTTCGTCCGATCTCCTTTAATGTATCCGTCCTTCAGTTGAGCTATGCATGCGGCATTGTCCTCGTACATGATGGTCGGTTCTTCTTTCCCTCAATCTCGTCTAATGTGTTGAGTCATTGACCTCAACCAAACACATTCTTGGCTGGCCTCATGGATCGCCAATATCTCTGCGTGATTGGACGATGTTGTCGTGATTGTTTGCTTTATGGATCGCCATGAAATGGCTGTTTCATCGTGAGTGAAGACATATCCTGTCTGAGATCGACCGTTGTGCGGATCCGAAAGGTAACCTGCATCAGCAAAACCAACTAATCCTTCTTTGTTAAGGTTAGTGTAAAATAGACTCATGTCTTTCGTCCCTTTCAGGTAACGAAGTATATGTTTGATCCCATTCCAGTGCCTTTGGGTCGGACAAGAGCTGAATCTTGAAAGGAGGTTCACGACAAAGCATATGTCCGGCCTAGTATGACTAGCCAAGTACATTAACGCTCCTATGGCACTGAGATATGACACTTCGGGACCAAGGACTTCTTCATCCTTCTTTCTTGGACCGAATGGATCGCTGTCCAAACTGAGGCTTCTCACCATCATTAGGCTACTCAGTGGGTGAGCCTGGTCCATATTAAATCGCTTGAGTACCTTTTCTGTATATGGCATTTGATGCACAAGGATTCCATTATTGACGTACTCAAGTTGTATTCCCAAACAGAACTTAGTCTTTCCTAAGTCTTTCATTTCAAACTCTTTCTTTAGGTATTCAACCGTTTGGAAAATTTCCTCAGAGGTTCCTAGGAAGTTCGGGTGGTCTATATACACCGCGATGATTACGAATCCCTCTTTCATGTGTCATATGTCGAATTTCTTTATGAATATGCATGGACTTATGGGATCGTTTTTATAGCTCTCTTTCACTAAGTACTCGCTTTAGGCTATTATACCACATTCGACCTGATTGTTTCAATCCATAGAGTAATTTATTCATCTTTATACAATGCTGGTCTAGAGATCTTCTTTTATCTTTCAGCTCTATCCCCTCTGGGACTTTTATATAAATCTCGTTATCCAGTGGACCATAGAATGCTTACTATATCAATTTGATTTCTTTCTTATGTGTCCATACACCATAAATTTTTCGAGTTTGTAGCAGCACCCACCACATTTAGAGTATATCTCCTTATAATGTGTTCCTTAGTCTCTGTGAGTATCCTTGTGTAACCAAGCTATTCTGAAATGCTTGTAAAACATGAACATTTTAGATCATGTGGTCTCACGATTTTCTTTCCTTCACATAACCTATTTATCCACTGGTTTAATCATCTGATGGCGTTTTCTTATGTGGTCAATACGCCTACCACTTTCATAATCCCACGTTTCCTTTTATCTTATGAATGCATTCTTATTCGTGGGTTCTAATCCTCGCTTGTTTATTGTTCAAGTGCTACTATCTTGTATGTGCTTTCTTATACATTTGGTGTTAACACTCTTATGTAGTTCCTATTATGATCCAGACATGATTTGATCGATTTGAGATTTCATTATCCAGGACCTTCATTACCTTGCAGCTTGGCGTCCCAAAATACATGGTTGGTAACTTAGATGTTTAGCTGGCCAGCCTTATATCTCTATGTCTGAACTGGTTTCCTTAATAAACTCGGATTTGTATTATGCACCTTTTTTTTCTTTACGAGGTTTTTTATCTTATGGAACTTATTGGTCTATCTTGTATAGACTTCGTAGCAACTTGATTGTGTCTCTAAGACATCAATTTCGTGGTGATTAAGCTGATATGACTTAGTCTTTTTTTTTCGGGTCAATGTGTCTAGCATCTGATTCTGCTAACTTTATATGATCTTTATATTTGGACGTCTTTAAATCTTTTCATAGTCTGAGGATCTTGCCAAGACAATGATGGTTGATACCATTTCATTTCTCTTTTCAGCTTATTACATTTCTCCTTCTACTATTGGATATTCGGATTCATTAAACTCATGTAATCCGTGTTCCTTGGCCACTAAATAGATCACCCATATTTGGCTCAAGGTTTCTTTAAAATTCGTAGGAGAAACATTTCTTATCCAACATATATATATATATATATATTCTCAATCTCCTTGTGAGGTTCCATCTTAGACCGCACATATGTATGTGGTGGTTTTATTCAAAATCTCTTAAGATGGTATATGTCTGGCTCATGACCAGTATTCAATCTGATATGGGAATATGTATGCTCACTTATATGGCCGATGCATATTAATCTTATATACATGTAAGACTTGTGATGTCTCCAAGCTGATAGACTTTAGGGTCTAAACCTTATAGGTAATGACATTTGTTTATAAAATTCGGCCAAGTCTTCCTATGATCATCGAATTTGTAGTATATTCATGGACCACGGGTATGTCCTCACTCCCTTTCATGAATATACTACAATTTCATGATGCTTGAGACAATAAATCTGATGAGTTTCCCTTGTGCACATGTAACACAACGTGTGACACTATGGGATAACTCTTTGTGCCTTTTCATAATCAATCTTTGCATCAAGTTTAAGACTTGGATGGCTAGTCCAGTCATGCCATATAGTGTAAATTTCGTGGGGTATACCTATTGCGGTTATCATGGCTTTTCATACTGATCTTTGGCATAGTCTAGATCAATGAAAATGCAAATATAGTCTCGACCATTTTCTTTTAATGCCTTAGGCGATTTTAAGGAACTTTTATTTCCTTTTGCCCATTGTTTCTATTTGGAAACCATTCTTATAACTCAATGGGCTTTGTATGAGTGAGAAATTCATGTCCTTTAGGCAATGCCTCTTTGGTCGAGATTTTATACTTGTACTTTTGAACTCATATTTTCGTTTATATAAGCAATAAGACATTCATATTATCAAGCAAAAATCAAACAAGATAATAGCAATAAACTCAAAGCAAAACATAAAATCAGAATGTCGAAATCCCATTTATTTAGTCAATGTGTGAGCTGCCCTCACAGTCCATGTGTTGCCACACGACTTCCTCCTTATCATTATCACCATCATTTGCTTCAGGAGGTCTCATCTCACTGTTACGTTGCTCAATGTATCTTTTCTGCAGTTTTTCAAATCTGCTGATAGCATCTCTAACGCTCTTCTTTCTCTGCTCAGTTTTCAAGAGGTATGACAATAGGTTATTATAGTCTGTGAAAAATTTGGCCTTATGTGATAACAACAACTCATTTGGATGAAATGTGGAGTAGGTCTTATATAATAAGTCCTCATGTGTTACCACTTCACCACATAGTACAAGACCATGGGCGATTTTCATTAGAGCGGAGTTATATTTGTCCACAGATTCAAAATCCTGGAAATTGAGAGTCCTCCATTCTTCCATGGATTTTTGCCATAGTATCATTGAGTATCTTTCACCTAAATTTGTCCAAAGGTCAAAGGGGTCCTCAATATCTAGATACTGATCTCTCAGTTCCTCAGTGAGATGATAGCGCATAATTGTTATGGCTCTATGCTTTTGGCTTTCAATTTCATTATTGCCATTGATGATGCATCTTCCGAGTCCTCTAGACTTCAGAGCAATTCTAGTGCTCATTACCCATTCTAGAAAATTATCTCCAGAGAGATTTAGGACCGGGTAATCTGAGGGTTCGAATCTCGACATCTGAATCACATTATCAATCAATTCAAGAATTTAGAATTCATGCAAATGATGATTTCAAGGCATTCGACCATTTCTTACAATGCTAGGTCTATATGTATCAGGGTGAGATAATGTGCATACGGCTTAATCATATGCTTGAGCCACACGACAATGAGATGAGGATAGGATTTCAAGGTCCTAAATATATACAGAGTTTCATTTTATAGAAACTATCATCTTAGCTCTCATGCAATAATCAATCAAGTACTAATCATTCCTAAACCTCAAAATAAAATTTGAATCTGATCAATATGGTAATTAGGGTTTTCAAGGCCCTTTAGGATTCAAATTTGAATTAGGGTTTTAAGAATCAATAATGAGTAAATCATGCCATCGATTTTATCATGTGATTTTCTATGCAAGGATTATGATTTTTTTTCCAAGTTTCATTTTTCTAAAAAAAGGAAATACTAGATTTTCCTATTTGGGATAGGATTTGCAATTTTCGATTTTAGCAATTAATTGATCAACAAGATTAGTGATCGATTATATTATATCAAGCAATCAAATTCGATATTGAATAGAACATGCAATTCCAAGTTCGATTTCAATTAGAGATTTAAGGTTTTAACAAATCAACTATGCGATTTCAATTTAGGGTCCAAGCGATTTTAGGTTTAATCAATCATGCTATTTTAATCATGCAATCAATCAATCAATTACAAGAAAACCGATTTTAAGGTATATGTTTATTTAGATTCAAATTCGATTCAAGGTTGAAGAGATCAATCAATTGAAACAAACAAATCCGATTTTTAGGGTTTGAATTTTCTTAGGTTCAGATTCGATTTAGAGTTCTTAAGAGATCAAGCAAGTAGAACAATCAAATCGATTTTTAGGGTTCAAGTATACTAAGTCCAATTCGATTTTTGTGTTCTTGAGTTTTAGGGTTTTGATTCTACCTTTGATCACCGATTTGGGTTGACTGGATTTGAACCGGGAGCTAAAGACCTCGGAAACTAGAACCTCAAGCTTTGATCGGATCAGATTTGATATGAAGGTGGCGGCGATGGCGGAATTATGGTTTAGGGGCCGGCGGCTGCTTCAGGGTTTATCAGAGCTCTCGTGCTGATAACGTGTTATGAAACAGAATGTTTCTATGTTATTATTGAGAGACCAAAGGTCTATATTTATAATGATTACATCAAGGAGAGAAAAGGAAATAGTCATTTTACTACTCATACAAGGAAAATGAAATATTAATTATACATGGAAAAGGAAAACTTCCACTAATCCTAATCCTGTCTGGAAAAAAAAAATCATATCTCTAATATGACTTGGTCTGGTTATGGAATCCAAAACCTCAATGGTTTATAGCATTTTTTAAAAAAGTTACTCTTAGTTATATTTTTTTGTCATTGCCTCAGTTTGGCAACAGGTTTAGTTTTAGATAAGATAGTTGGTTTGAATTAAATAATAATTAAAATCTGTTTAATATCTTATATTAATTATTAATATCTGCATAATATCTTATATCCATTTCAAAATTAGGCATGGGCGTTTGGGTACCGTTCAGGTTCGGATTTCGTGTGGTTCTGGGTTTTCGGGTTTGAAGATCTAGGACCCATTCAGGTATTTCAGAATTTCGGTTCAGGTTCGGTTCGGTTCCATTTGGTTTCGGTTTCGAGTACCCGAAATTTATAGAAATAAAATACAAATTAGTTAAATTGAAATTTAATTTAATTAAATTTGACAAATATAACTAAAAATTCATATTTTCTAGAAAATACCCTAAAATGAGTTATTTTGAAGTGCTTATGACCAAAATGTTTTGGGAAGGATATAATGACCAAAATGTTTAATTAAAGTGGGTAAAAGCCTATTATACCTTTTCTTAGCTGGAAACACTAAAACAGAAAAAGCGACGTTGACGTCGTCTTTCTTTCTCGTCGTCGTCTTCCTTTCTCGCTGTTGATTTCAATCATCTCTTTGTTGAATTCCTCTCTCTCCGTCGATCTCAATTCTCTCTGGTTTTCATCGCCGTCAGCGATCTCAAATCAGATTTTTATTTTGTCCTTTCTCTCGGTATTTTTTTCAATTCTCAATTCCATGATTAGTGGCGTAGCCCAGATTCTGCAATTTCGATTCAGTTTCAGATTCTGTGATTCAGTTTAAATTCAGCGTTTCAACTTCAGATTCTGATTCAGTTGAAATGAGATTATGCCTATGAGAGGTAAAAAGGGAGATATCCGGTGGAAAGCTAAGGAGCAGAGGATAAGATATGGTGGCAGAAGTCTTCGTGGTCCAAAGTTGCCGCAAGCTGGTTCTGTTATCTGCAGAAAAGGAAGAAATTGGATGATCCGAGACATCAGAGTCTAAAGGCCCTTATTCCACTAAAACACTATAGCTACGGACAAGTAAAGAGAAGCAGAAGATTGAAGCTGGGAAGAAGAAAAGATTATAGAAAAGACGAATTCATGTTTTTTTTTTGTAATTAGAGGGACGAAATTATTCTATGAAGCTTTTCTTCACATCTAGGTAGGCCTTCCTAAATACATAATCGCAGAATTTGAAAAAGCAAATTATGTCTACATTCAACAACACGAATATGTTTATTGTGGATACAAACAAAATGTGATACAATACATATTTAGGAGGCGTCATACAAATTCGGGAAGGTCTTCCTAAACCTTCCTTAAAACATAAAAGCAACACAAACATAAGACTAAAGTTGCTAACACAATAACTACAAATTTAGGAAGTTTTTCTAGATTTTTGGGAAGGAATTCCTTAAATTTTAAAAATGTTTTCTATTATTTTAAAAAGTTTTTCTATTATTTTAAAAAGACATTTTTACAGATTTAGAAATACATTATAACTCTTAGGAAGATATATCTTACTAAAATTTGTATATGTTTTTTATTAAATATCTAGAAATGTTAGTTTTTGAATTTTATGAAGTTTTTTTACAGATTTAGGAATGATTTTTAAGAGTTTAGGAAGTCCTTCCTAAAAGAAGATTATTAACTTTGTTTGATTTTGATTATGACATATGAATTTATATGAGCTACTTTTTTAATAGTTTGTGGATAATATGTACCAAATCCACTAACTCATGAATATGCAACCATTTAGGAAAGCCTTCCTTAATCTGACTTATTGTTTCCTTAAAGCACAAAACAACACAAAAAGAAGATTCAAAGTTGCTAATATGACTCAAAGTTTGCTAAAATGACTCAAATTTACTAACATGACTCAAATACACATTTAGGAAGACCTTCCTAAATCTATATTATTGTCTTCTTACACATTTAGGAAGACCTTCTTAGATCTATATTATTGTTTCCTGAAATCATAAAAAAAACTGTTTGTTTATATATATCCTTAAATTAAAATAATAATGGCTTGTTCATATGATCATAAGAAACCCATAGGACTTATCACACATATAACAACACAAGAAGGATGAAATTTGAAGATTCTTAAGTGTCATTGAGAGTGTAACTTCGACTCTGATTTGTAAGAACTGTTTGTGATGGCTCCTCTCCAATCTCGAATCCTGGAGTAATTCATGGGTCCTCCCTTCAAAAAACCTGATAAACACCAGCACTGAAGCTGAATAACTTCAAACCCTATTTAGATAACAACTCAAATTTAGGAAGTTACTATACGTATTTAGGAAAGCTTTCCTTAAACATATGAATGATATGTTGTGTATTTTGTGGTGAAATAACATAAGTTTAAAAACGATTTTAAGCAAGACCTTCTTAATTAACAACAATAGCTTCTTATACTTTTACTACAATACCAACAAATGTAACAAACAATTGAAATTTTGTTTTCAGAAATGATATCAGTAACGGTTTCTTAAATACCCATAAATACTTCCTAATAACATCACAATCGAAAGGTTGAACTTTGTGATGAGATTTATGTAACACTTTCCAAAATCCATCGTAAATCAAACACCAAACAGTCAAAAACAAATTAAACAGTTGAAAATCAGTTGAAAATTAAACTACTATTTTCATCAATTTGTGATTTATTCTCAGTTTTAACCCTAATTTGAGATTTTCAAATTCGAAATCTTACCTCCTCCTCCAAAGGCAAACTGGAATGCAGCAGTGAGGATTGGTTCTTCGTCTTGAAAAGCGACGATCGATTCTCCGGTTAGAGCGTTTGAGATTACTTACTTGAAGAAATCGAAATTTGTTCCCATCACTAATTATACAAAGAACGATTTGATGTTATTGGCTTCCCAATTAGATCTCAACAACAGCGATGCGGTTTCCGGTAACGGTGGACAGTGGACTCCGGTGGTTTAGTTCTCGTGAGTTTTCCCAGATTTCATTTTGGAGCAAGAAGCGTGAAAAGGAAAGAGAGAGGCACATGTCTTTCATTTAGTTAGGGTAAGGGGTAGAATCGCCAATAAATTGCTTTAATGAAACATTTTGATCCTACAAAATTTCCTGGTTTACTTTGGTCAGAATAAGTTGAAGTTGGTTTATTATTGAGAATTGCCCTATTTTCTATTTATTTTTTATATTTTAATTATTTTAGTCTAAAATTAATACATGTATTTGGATCTATAATTATAACTTAATATAATATAACTCATCCATTCGGGTATTTTATGAATTTCGTTTCGGGTTCGGTTCCACTCATACAACAAACCAGTTTCGTTAATATATTAATCATTCAAGCAAAATGAATTAATTTTATTAATTGTAACTTTCTACAACGATGAAACATTTAACCAAAATGATTTTTTCAAAATAAAACTATAAAAAAGAGTAGCTCCGTGCTGCCGCGGATCTGGTACTAGTAATATTATTAAGAGGGGAGAGAATTGGTGAAATAATCCAAAAGAAGAAAAAAAAATCCTAAAGGGTAGATAGAGGTAGGAAGAGAAAAGAAGAGAGAGACATAAAATAAATTAAAGTTTGATTTTTTTTTTACTTTGAAGTTTTTTGTGGTTATAGGGTGCAAATTCTCTTGCTACGAAGTGTTTGGGGCATTTGTTACCATGTGTCATTTTGAAACTTTAATTGTCAAAATGACATCTCCTTTGTATTTGGGCGTCCTCATTTTCAAAGCACGAAATCATTTGACAATTAAAGTTTTAAAATGATCCATGTCCCATAATTCCTTCGAATAAAAATTATGTCGTCATAATGCTTAACCACCAGACTGTTTGTTTTTTGTTAAAGGAAGACAAATACCAAAAAGTAACAAATAAAAAATGATAGTAATATATCAAAATTTCATAAAATTTACCCAAACCATTGCTACAAACAAACATTTCCGTTGAACTTATGATAAAGAAATTCTCATTTATTTCCCAAATTTAATATATTAACATTTAAATAACAAAATAATAAATAAATAATTTCATTGAAAAGCTAAATTTGTAAGAACAATTTACAAATGAATGACAATAAGGAGTTTCCATTATATAATGATTAAAAGTTAAACATCCCACCTATTATCATTTATACTCATTTCTGAAATAATGGTAAGAGATGGTGAAATAAAAAGAAAAAAGATATAGCAATAGCTACACATAGATCGACTTAAAACCAGTATGAAACATAGATCCAACGACCAACTAATAAGATTAGAAAGAAGCAAACAAGCACATAACAAGTATATGGAAGAGCATTCGTAGATACAACAAAAAGGGAGGAGAATCATCCGAAACTGTTCAGATTTGAAGCCCAACATAGTAGGGCAGAACAAGATGACAGGTAGTTAAGATTGAAAGACAGATACCGTAGGGATCAGAGACACAGAGAAATATACTCCTATAGAGCCGAGAGGGGCTCCTCCTCTCACCTTTTCAAGGAGTCTGTGCAAAGGTACCAACCTTCTACAAGATATGATAGATATGAATGACCCCGAAGAGATGACTACCTTCGACCTCTTCCAAGCAGAGATCCCCAAAGACCATCAACTGAAGTTACATCAAAAACTCAGATATGGCGTGAAGTAAACCCTCCCAAAGAAACAATCGAAAGAGAGAAGCTCCTCAGACAGGTACCTTTGGGATGGGAGGAATCAAACTCTACCAAATCAGTCTCCACGACTTCTGCTAGGGGGGTTCCCCTTCAGAACTGCCACACGCCCATCTCCAAGGAAGCTGTTGAAGAAGCCATGGGGGAATTGAGAGACGTTATGGTACAATACACAAGCTGTGCTGACCCCTCAGAAAGTGCAGCAAGGAAGAACGTATGAGACAAGCAGAAGAACAAGGACAGTTTCTTGAAACCGCAATCCAAATGGCCAGGGCAAACTTGAATCAAAGCAACACGATAACAGAAAATGAGCCAGTGCCTACTCCGGCAAGGATCCCTGCCACGTTTATACTGGGTAATACAATACAATCACCGCCAGATGAAGTTCAGGCACCACCTATTGAGGGCAAGCGAAAACCCGGACGCCCACCAGGGAAAAGAAAAGCTCCAATCATGCCCAGACTCATCACGGGCTCCAGCTCCCGAAAGAGAAAGGTCCAAAAACCTAATGCATCACCTAGAAGAAAGACGACAACGGGAACAGGGAACAAAAACCCATCTCAAACAACAAATAAGAGGGGCAAACAAAGGACTGAGTCATCCAATTCAGAGAATCAACCTCTCTGTAAGATGATCCCAGCGACTGTTAAAAGGGGGATGGATTTTCGGAATCCGTCTCCTCTTATTCCTTAAAGCTTTTGAGCTGGAACTGTCAGGGGTTAAGGAACCCCCAGACAGTTCGTCATCTCTGAATTCCGTTCCGTTCCTTCCTATCAGAAGGAGATCTATATGACTTAAGACATTCAGGTGACCCATTATCATGGCGAGGGCAAAGGGGGGACCATTTCGTCAGATGCCGTCTGGACCGTGCCCTAGCAAATGGTCTCTGGGCAGAAGCCTATCCAACTGCTCGATCCCACTATTTGGATTATGAAGGATCCGACCATAAACCGTTGTTATCCATCCTCGAACCTGCCAGGAAAAAACGAGGCTGATTATTCCGATACGACTGACGACTAAAGGACAATGAAGAAATTAAGACGCTGGTCAAGTTAACATGGGCACAGAATCCAAACGGAACAGTCACCTCCAAGATAGCTAATACCGATGGAGCCATATCAGCATGGAACAAAACCCAGAATCGGAATAGCAGAGAAATCACTGAGACAAAAAGAGAGAACTAGAAGCTGATTTATCAAGCCCAGCGAATGATCAAATATTAATTCAGGATATCTCAAAGAAGTTACATGACGCTTACTTGAAAGAAGAAGCATATTGGAGGCAACATAGTCGCCTGTTGTGGCTTAGCTTGGGCGACGGCAGCACTGGATATTTTCACGCTATAACAAAAGGACGAAGACGAGCAAATGCCTTTACGGTGATTGAAAATGACCAGGGTGAACCTGTATACAAAGAAGAACAGATAGCAAAGGTGATAGTCCAATACTTCCAAGCTCTATTCACGTCTAAAGAAGGACAACGTGAGGAGATAGTTCATCAGGCCATTCAACCAATCATCTCGGAAGACACAAACGCTCAACTGATTGCGGAACCATCTCCAACAGAAATCCGAGAAGCTGCTTTCTCCATTCATGCAGACAAAGCGCCAGAGCCAGATGGGTTCTCGGCTAGCTTTTTTCATACCAATTGGGATTCCATTGGTAATGATATTGTCAAATAAATACATTTGTTCTTCAGATCAGGCAATTTTCCTAAAAAGATTAATGAAACATTCATCAGGCTTATCCCCAAAGTAAAAGACCCGAGAACAGTTGCTACATATCGCCCTGTTGCACTGTGTAATGTGTATTACAAAATCATATCAAAAGTGCTCACTAGGAGGCTCCAACCAATCCTCACAACGCTGGTATCTAAGACTCAGTCTGCTTTTGTCCCTGGCAGAGCGATTTTAGACAATGTTCTTATTACCCACGAGATCTTGCATTTCTTGAAAACATCTAAGGCAAAGAAACACTGCTTCATGTTAGTTAAAACTGATATGAGTAAGGCATACGACAGACTCGAATGGGACTTCATACAACTAGTGCTCAGAAGATTCGGCTTCCACCCCACATTGGGTCAATCTGATTATGCAGTGTGTGACTTCAGTAACATACTCCTTTCTCATCAACGGCTCGCCTAGAGGAAGGGTTACACCGAGTAGGGGAATCCGCCAAGGAGACCCCCTCTCACCGTACATATTCATTTTGTGCAGTGAAGTTCTTTCGGGACTTTGTTACTGGGCACAGGAGGCAGGACTACTAAAGGGGATTCGAATAGCTAATGCCAGCCCACGAATAAACCACTTTCTGTTCGCAGACGATACCATGTTCTTCTGCAGAGCTTCAAAGGAAAACAGCTCTACTCTTAAGCAATTTCACACTAACTACGAAGAAGCTTCGGGGAAATGCATAAATGCAGACAAATCTTCTATCACCTTCTCCAAACGGACCCCGAATTCTCTAAAAGACACAGTTAAACAGATTCTACAAATTCAGAAGGAAGGGGGAAATGGAAAGTATTTAGGACTGCCTGAACATTTTGGAAGGAGGAAAAAAGATCTCTTCACTTCCATTGTTGATAGAATCAGACACAGGGCAAGCAACTGGAAGTCGCGTTTCCTCTCCACGGCAGGCAAACTAGTCATGGTAAAAAGTGTACTCAATGCTATACCCTCTTATGCCCTAACTTGCTTCAAGCTGCCATGCTCCTTATACAAACGCATACAATCAGCCATCACCAGATTTTGGTGGGATGACAACTCCGAAAAAAAAAGATGGTTTGGGTAGCCTGGACAAAACTTGCCCTGCCTAAAGCTAAAGGCGGACTGGGTTTCAAAGATTTTCAAAGCCTAAACGATGCATATCTAGCTAAACTTAGTTGGCAGCTACTCCAGAACCTAGACAGCCTCATGGGCAGAATTTTACTTAGCAAATACTGTAAAGATGAGGACCTTCTCCACTGTCATGAACGCCAAACCTCATCGCATGGATGGAAGGGAATTTTAGTGGGAAGAAATTTACTCATAAAGCATTTGGGATGGGCAGTGGGAAACGGTAACTCTATCAATACCTGGGATGATGCATGGTTGAGCCTGGTGGAGAAAAAGCAGCCTATGGGACCTGCTCCAGCGGATACAACAGAGTGGAAAGTCGCAGACCTACTAAACCCAGAAACAAAGGAGTGGAACTTAGCTCAGGTACAAGAGACATTCCCAATGAATGCGACGGACATTATGAAAATCAAACCTAGCAAATCTGGGGCTCCAGATAAGTTAGTATGGCTAAGGAATATTACCAGTGAGTATACTATCAAGACAGGCTATGCAGCCGCGGTCGAAGCCAATATACCCCCTGTACAAGAGCAACAACCAGACCAAGATTTCAATTGGTACACAAATGTTTGGCATCTACCTACAGCTCCTAAGGTACAAATGTTTTTGTGGAAAGCAATCCAAGGAGCCTTACCAGTGGGGGAGAGGTTAAAAGCACGATGTGTGAATGTGTCGCCTTTATGAAAAGTGTGTGGCGAATCGAAATCAATTGCCCATCTACTCTTCCAATGTCAATATGCTCAGCAAGTGTGGCAAGCAGCTCCATTTAAATTCCCCCTCGACTCCACAGGCATGACCGAACTGAAAACCTCGTGGCCAGATCTATGTAAGGAAATTTGTCTACCACCTATTGGTACTCAAGCAAAAGTACTCAATCCATGGATATTGTGGATGCTATGGACAGCACGAAACAATCGCATTTTCAACAATCGACATTTTACAATAACAGAAACACTTACTAAAGCCATTGTGGCAGCTCGCGAGTGGATAGCAGGCCAAGACAACAACCAAAGAGCTCCCACAGCATCGGCTCCCTCAGCTCTCCAGCGTGCAGTAGAAGCAATCAGCAGGTCCGATGGAGCTTGGATAACAAATTCCCAAGTGGCCGGAATCGGGTGGACCATAACCTTTGATGACCAGACGGCATCTTTCTCAGACAAAGCTCCTTTCGTCTCATCTCGTCTAGTGGCAGAGGCCCTAGCTATGTGTGAAGCCATTTTCAAGTGTCGAGAGGCAAAATTCAGAAGTGTTTGTGCAGAATCGGATTCATCCCAGCTCATCAAAGCAATTAACACAGGAAACACCAATGCAGAAATCTATGGAATTGTGGCTGATGTGCTGCAGTGCGCTACATCTTTCGATCATATCTCCTTTGTCTGGATCCCGCGAAAGGACAATATTTCGGTGGACACTCTAGCTAAACGGGCTTTGTCCCTTTATTGTAATGAACCTTTGTTGGACTTAGGGCCTTAACTCTTTAAGGAATGAATGAAAGTTTGCGTTTCAAAAAAAAAAAACAAATATATGTACCACCATTACAATTATGAATAACACATTCAAATTTTATGATATCTGACTGGACCAAAGTATAAGAGAGAAAGGCCAACATAGTTGAGAAGAAAAACACATGACATATTGTTAAATTTAAAAATTATGTAATTGATTATTATTGATAAATTTAATTTAGGAAACTTTAGGAAGATGCCATTTTCTTTGAAACCAAAAACACGAAAACAAATATGCATACTCTGAAAATATATATTTTCAGAACACTGAACATGGAAGAATTTAAGATTAATATTTTAAGCATAGAAAATTAAAGTTATTCACAATACAAGGAAAAGTAAAATGTTAAAAATGAAGAAATTAAAACCAATGAATATGGGAAAAAGTACGTATTAGAAGATTTTTTTTTTTTTCAAATACTAGATGAAGATCAAAACTTAAAAACAGAAATCAACAAATAAAAGGAGCATAACTAAAAAGGAGATCAACAAAATATCAACAGTTTTCTAAGAAAAACAAACAAAATATTAACAAAACATTAAAATAAATGAAACTGCAAATACACCTCCGCGCGTGCGCGGGAGAAAAGAAAACTATTGAAGTATAACTAGGTAATAACGGTGAAATATATATATTAATTTGTTAATTTGATTTTAAGATTATATTATAAAACATAAAAACTTAACTTTTTAATTATTATTCATAATTTCTGTAAAAACTTAAAATATTATTACACTGTAGATATTTTTTTAAATTTGATGTGTTTATGAGTCAAATTTAATAAAAATATATAATATTGAATTCAATCAATAAAAGTCTAAGAAAAATTAATTGATATTTTGTATTACCATTTTCTCTATATATGATTTTATATAGTTTGAATCTAATTTAATAATGATTTGATTATAATTTAAAGATTTAGTTATAAAGGGAAAATTAAAGAAAGATGGCAATGTCAATTGAAAGTTAATTTAAATTAATATAAATAATTATTATTAATGATTATACACCATAATTACCTTAAATTTAATTTTAAAAATGTATTGTAATAATATAATATGTTTTACTTAATACAATATTAGTAATTTTTTATATAAAGTATCTTATATTTCAAATGTGAATAACAAAGTATACTATAAAATAAATAATATATAATCTTATATAGATAAATTGTTATGAAATGATTTAATTTTATTGTAATTAATGAATATGAAGTTGAAGGAGAAATTGTTACTAATACCTCTTTCCAAATACCACTTTTTAAAAATACACTCACCTAAGTGATATGCAAAAATACACTTATTCTTAATAGGGGAGAATCACCAAAATACACATTTTTGTACACTTTTTCATTTTTGCATTGGCAAGGAGAGTATTTTCATATTTATATTATACTTATTGTCAAAATGACTGAAATGACCTTACCAATTAAATTTGTCGTTTTCCTTCTCGTGGATCTCTTCTTCCCTCCTCGATGTACTACGGCGAACTCGTCGGAAATCGCTTCGCCGGAATCTCGCCTGGCTAGAAGTGATAAGACGAGATGAGACGAGAATGGAAGTGGACACACTGACTCAAGCTCGTTTGTAAACCAGACGAGAAACTAACGAATTTTTGACGATAAACCAGAGATCTACAGCGGTTTTTGACGGAGGATAGGAGTGGACAGTGTGAAGGAAGAGGAGCTCAAGGAGAACATGTTCAAGAGCACGAGGAGGACGAAACTAATCTGCGCAAGCGGATTGGTAAGCTGATATGTGCTCAAGCTCGTTTATAAATTTTTTAAATAGCTTTATAAATTGAAGCCTCGGAATGAAATGATGGCACTGATGTGTGCTCAAGCTCGTTTAGTGGAACGGTCTCTGAACATGAGAGTGAAAAAGCAGGTTTTAATGACCAAGAAGCTGATTCCATGGTTTGTACTGATGCTCCTTTACCATTTAGGAATCAATAGCATAATGAGCTTGATTTGGTAGCTTGTTTACGTTAAATTGAAATCTGTCATTTACATTTTTGTGTACTTGATTCTGGACGGACTTAACTGCGTCTTTGTTGTATCTCCTTTTTAAGGAAGCCGAGATAAGATTTGACAATGTATTGTGAATGAGTATTTATTTTTGTTCATTGTTATGGCAGAAAGAAGAAGCTGACTGATCATCACGATCACTTGAGGAGGTTTGTACAGCCTATAACGTGGCGGTGCAAATGGGTTGAACTCAAAATCAAAGAGTTACAGAACCAATCACGGATGTACGATAAAGAACTTCAAGAATCTTGCCAAGCCAAGCAGTTAGAGTTAGAGAATCTCAAATCAGAAGAACTCGGAGTAAAGGCGTTGTCTCCTCTTCCGTGTCATACTCAAAAGAACCGACTCAAGAAGAGGAAGAAGAGAAAGCGAGTTGAAGAAGCGTAAGATGTTTCATCCCACTCATCAAACCATAATCTCTTCTCTTATCACGGTATGGTATAGTTGCAAGTTTTTGGGTTCTTGTTTCGTGTAGGGTCTTGTTCAATGTTGCTACTCTAATAATTTACTGTTTCTGATAACGAAGCACCAACCATACCTACAGTTCATTATAAATTATTTTATAAAGGTTTATTAAGCAGTGTTTATAAAACTTTTTATAAAGGTTTATATAAATTTTAAATGTTTTGTAGATGTTTTATTTATAAAGAACTGAAATGCACAATCTCTTGCATGTTTCCTATTTTCTTTAGTTAAAGAAATTCAAACTCTGATTTATCCTTTTTGGGTTATTGTGCAGTCATCGTTGATCAACAAGTATTTCCCAGAGGTTTCAGAAGTCCACTTTATAAACCAGTTTATAAAGCCTTATAAAAAAAAGTTTAATCGGCGGGCTGAGACATTATAAACCCGTTGTTCATAAAACATACAATTTAAAAAAGTTTTACAAGGCTTTATAAGGATTTAGAAGGATGTTTATAAAATACATAGGTGATATATCTTAGGCCCAAGCTGAGACAATTGGGCCTCTAATTTCTGAATATGTTTTTTTAAAAAATATCTCCTATATATTAATTGAGAACATGTTTTACCACATGTCTTAAGGAGATTAAATTGAGAAAAAACAACCAATCAGAATATTTCTTTTGTACAAGTCATTAAAAACTCACCTTTAATGGGCATGCTTAATGGGCTTCTGTTTACAAAACTCAATCTAACATAGCCCAAATGAAGTTATTAGCTTTTTTTTTTCTAATTTGGAAATATATCAATTTTTTTCGTACAAATGAAGAGATATTAGATTAACTATGATTTGTAAAAATTATAAAAGTACTATAACTTTTATAATTTTAACTATTTTTATAAAAATAGTTACAAAAAGAATTACAACCAATTTATATATATCAAATTTTTTTGTTCTAATTCGTTTTGGTTAAATTTAATGGGTTTTGTTTTTTTAGGTCTATATTTTGGTAAAAAATAAACATATGTCAATTTATTTCAAAACAAATATTTAACAGACAAAACATATAATCAATCAATATAAAAATATTTATAACTTTTAACCTAATAAACAAACACAATATATAATAACACATAATACAATTATTCAAACACCAATCAACACAATATATAATGTCACATAAAACAATTTAACATCAACAAAAAAAATCATACACCAAACAAGTACAAATAGTATATTAGCCATATAAAACTTGACTACTATGATAAAAATTTATATAATAATCAATTATATACCAAATATTATACCCGCACAGGGTGCAGACTATCATCCAGTTTTCTGTAAAAACAAAGACACAGAGACACGCGATAAAACAAAATCCTCGAATTCCCCATTTCTCTGATCTCAAGCCTTCCCAATTTTTTTTCTGATTCTTCCAGAAAAACAGCTCCAGCTACCGGGAATAAAAAGCGTCTGCGGAAACATGGATTCAACGCCTCCAGAAATCGACATATCTCAGGTTTTCTACAATACTCTGGGATGGATTAGGATTCAAGATTCTCTCAAACAGTATAAGAAAACTCACTCCAGAATCGTGGAAGAAGGAGCATTATGAAGTTAAGGGGTTTGTACTGGCTGTCAATTTGTGGGCCTTGTCTTCAGTTTCAGAGCTTGGTAGAGCTTTTGGGAAGCAGTGCCATACGTCCTCTTCTGTGGACCCCTATTGTCTACATTGGCAATCCAGTAGAGTCCCCAGAACTTGCGAGATTTTGGAGGTCGAGAAATTCGATGATGTAAGTGTGTTTAGTTTTATAAACCTTTATAAATGCTATAAATTTATATAGGTACAATCATGTTAATTTCTCTTGTTTCAGGTGGTCGTCCACACGAAGCTAGGAAATGAAGATGAATACCAGAATTTGGTTCAACCTATGCACGATGAAGATTTGGATTTTAGAACTGTAATTGAGCTGGTGCAACAAGGATACATAATGAAGAACAATGACTGGGTTAAGGGATATGTTAATATATTCTCTGCATCAGAGGAAATTTCTAACACTCGTAGAAGAAAAGATATACCCCACCTACCTCTCAGGATGAAAAAGTTGATAAACTTATAAACATGGTTAAAGACTTGTTTATGCATGTTGCTGTAATCGAGGATATATTAGGAGTTGACCCCAGAAAAGAAGAGGAGGATGAGGTAAGACGAGTTAACTAATTTTCAAAACATGGACCTTGATTCATTGTTTACATTGTTAGCAACATATTTTATCTTTCTTTACAGGTTAGGGAAGAACGTGATGATTGTTCAAGAGGACACAACTCTAGAAATGATTGTGGCATGGAAGGATCCTCGGTTGATAATCATGCAGAAAATGATGACAACACACAGAACCCTGGTGTGGATTCCGAAGCAAATACAGAAGCAAAAGACGAAAACACACAAAACCCTGGTGTGGATTCCGAAGAAAATACAGAAGGAAATGATGAAAAGAAAGAAAAAATCCTGGTGTGGATTCCGAAGCAAATACAGAAGGAAATGATGATAACACACAAAATCCTGGTGTGGATTCCAAAGCCGTTCTCACTCGATTTTTCGTGCTGATTTCATTTCTGGCATCCGTTTCGGCATCCAGAGTTCAGAAGCCACAGTTATCATCCATTTTGGCTAAGGTGAGGGATTTTCCGCAGAACATCGTAGTTTTCGTAAAAAAGCGCCATAGATGGAATTTAGTGCAAAATGTGTACCGTTTTTGTGATCGAGTCTAGGTAGTTTTGTTTGTAAATTGGACTTGGGAATGATAGATGATTCAACCCATTGATTGTGCATTAAATTGGTAATTGATTCTTTTATATATGATAGAGCTAGGATTAGTCGGCCATGTGGGTCGTTAGAGATTGCTGGGGTACATAGACGGACTTATGTACTTCCATCAAGTGTTGTATGAGGAGATGGTCCTGGACAGCTTATTCGACCTGTTGTCCAGTACCTTCAGAGGTCGATAATCGTCTATGGGCGGTGCGATTGGGCACTATCCCATAAGTTGTCCTCCCGCCCGTCACTGGACCCAATAATAGGACATTGGTTGTTCTTTGGATGCTTTAGGTACCGTGGTTGTGCATGTTTAGTATATTTTCTATGTATGGCGTGCTATGGTCAAACTTGAGGTTTCTGATTTTAGCATCCATACCTCACTGAGTGACTACCCAGTTACTCACCCCTCTTTATTCTCTTTCAGGTGAGACTGACAAGTAGTTTATGCTTTGACGATACAGGTACATCTCTGGGATTTCTACGTTTTATTCGTATTTTATTTTATACATTAAGCATTTGAGGTATGTGAGTTACGAGACATTGATGATTTGAGTATTTGAGTTATGTGTTATGGTTAGTGGCACGCCATTCTCGAGTGGCGATGAGATGGGTGTTACATTTTGGTATCAGAGCCTTGGTTATGTCGTCCCAGTTCTGAACCGGGAGACGGTAGTAGAAAGCATGATTGCAGTGACTACCAGATCATTTTGTTTTGTATCACTTTGGAGTTTAGTTTTATAAAACATCAGGTAAAACATAAATTTTATAAAATCCCGAAGGTGGTTTTCTTTGACTTTATTATAAGGAATGAAACATTATGAAATTTAATTTTATAAGGCTTTGTAAAGTTTATAATTGGGCTGGAAAAATAAATATGGCCCATACAAATAAAAAAAAACATTACCGTTCTCCTCAGACATAGCTTTTTCCTCCATCGTTGTCTACTGTTGCACCTCATAGATTCTGCTTTTAAAATCCTAGATCCACTAATGATCCTCTTCAACCCCATCAACTAGTTTTCTGATATCTCAAATCCTCTCAGGCCCATCAATATTTGGTTCTCTTTCAAGTACGTGCACAAATTCCAAGATTCACTTGTACTTCACATTTCACCGACAGGTTAGATTCACTTCTTTTGCGGGTTTTGTTTTTTAGTCTTGTTTAGTTTAATCTTGTCTTCTCTTGATTGTGGTTGAGTTTCGTTAGATAATTGTTGTGACGCCTGAACTGCAATATTTGGAGGGGTCGTGGGATTGTTTGCAAGTTGTTTGCATATTTCCAGTGTTAGTTTCTTGTAGTTTAGACACAAACATAGTTTTGTTATATATTTATAAACCCTTGTAAAACATATTTCACTTGTACTTTCTCGGATATGTTAGATTCACTTCTTTTCCGGGTTTATAAAACCTTATAAAACTTTTAGTTTTGATTTCTAGTCTTGTTTAGTTTAACCTTGTCTTCTCTTGATTGTGGTAGAGTTTAGTTCGATAATTGTTGTGACTTGAGTGCCTGAACCGCAATATTTGGAGGGATCATGGGATTTTTTGCAAGCTGTTTGCGTATTTCCAGTGTTAGTTTCTTGTAGTTTAGACACCGACATAGTTCTGTTATAAATTTATAAGCCCTTATAAAACATCTCTGTATTTTACAACTTTTGTACTTATAGATTGTTTCAGATAAAAGATGCTTTTGCTGCCCAGTAGGTTGTTTGTTCCAGGAGGTGAACCACTAGGTTTAGAGAGGATAAACAAGCATTGTAAATTGAAGCTTGTTGATCAGGTAGAAAGTGCTTTAGGAGATGATTTCAAAACAATTGAGGAATAGTTTCTGGGTCCAATTGTGAAGATGGCAAGGAATGATAAGAGGATGAGTTTTTCCGAGGAATTTGGTTCATCACTTATTGCAGAGAAGGATATTGGATGAATCTAAAGCCATCTAGTTTTCTTTTGGAGAACAGCCCATGCGTTTTTCCTTAAGAGAGTTCTTCCTCACAACCCATCTCCCATGTGTAGTTGAAGGAGAGAGCACACCGGTCTTAAAAAAGAAGAAGAAGAAGAAGAATAGTGATAAATGGATGGCAAAGGGACAAACGGTGAAGATTTTGCTGAATCTTCTAGAAAAGCGTGGGCACAATATGAATTCTAATCAGAAGATTAGATTAGGAGCTACGATTCTAGCGGAGGAGATTTTAGTAGCTAACAATCTGGTTAACCAGATACCGGTGGAAAATCTGTTGAGAGCTGAAGATTTTGGAGAGTTTTGCAGTTTTCCTTGGGGTAACATTGCATTCAACTCATTGGTGGAGGGTGTGAAAGCTGTTAGCATCGACAAGCTGAAGAGAGAACAATATGGCTTGTCGGAATCCTGCTAGGAGATATGTTTTCTGTGAAGAAACTAGGAGATATGTTTTTTGAAAAAGACATTGAATCTGCTGAATTTTCATTGTGCTTACTCTGGACACACACTAAATCCCCAACAGAAGATAGCGTCCAGATGATTGCAGATGAGGAGAAGGTATTGCTCCCTTCTTTCCATATAAATTCATATGTGTTTATGATCCTTTATAAACTTAATTATAAACGCTTTATAAACGTTATACAAAGAGCTAATACGGATGTGTTTATAACCTTTTATAAACTTAATTATATAGCTTTATAATCAAATTGTATAACCCATTATAAAACTCAGACAAAGAGCTAATACATATGTGTTTATAACCCTTTATAAACTTAATTATAAACCTTTATACACCAAATTTATAGCCCCTTATAAACGTTATGCAAAAGAGCTAATACGGATGTGTTTATAACCCTTTATAAACTTAATTATATAGCTTTATAATCAAATTTTCATAACCCATTGTAAAACTAATACAAAGAGCTAATTCATATGGCTTTTTCATATTGGTAGGTTGATGTTCGATGTGTCATTGGCGATCCAGCCCTGCACTCCAATTTGGTTGGAGATACTGATCCTGTTTTGGCAAAACTCATGGACCTTCTAAAACAAGGCTATCATATGAAGAGAACAGATTGGCTAAATGGACATGTGGATATTAAGGCTTCTGTAGCAGATATTAAGAAAAAGGGTACTGTCCCTGAAGATTTCCGATCTGCTGATGAAAAGATAGAATACCTTACTAACCAAGCGATGGAGTTGAAACAAAAAGTGCGATACTTGGAAAATTTGCGTAATCAACAATCCCAAGAGGTATGTTATTTTATAAAATCTTATAAACATTTTTTAAAATATAAAGTCTTACAAGTTTGCTTGTAAACTATTAGCCACTCAGAGATCAAGAACACGAAGAAAACCAAGAATAACCAGTGGGTGAAGAAGATGTAGGAGAACAAGAAGAAAACGAAGAATTACCAGTGGCTGAAGATGCAGGAGATCAAGCTGTATTAGAAGAGTCTAAAGTTTTCGTTTCTTATACAAACTGTCAGAAGAAACGAAAAAAAAAAGACTAAGGTGTGTTTCCCTGTGAAATTTGCAAATCTTTATAAATTTCTTTAAAAACTATTTAAACCGCCAGAAAAAGCATCTTAAGTGTTCTCTTTTTTAAACCATTATAAACTTATAGATATTCGTAAAAATTATGAACACTCTCTCTATGTTACGTTTATTTTCTTTCAATTCTTATCTCAAAAACGTTATGTGGTCACTGAAGCAGCAGAAACCGCAAAGGCTGCACAAAACTTACCTCATGTCACGGGTGTAACTCCATCCCCATATGTCCCGTTTGGTGATTTGGAACCCAGTAAACTGGAGAGTTTATTTCATTTGCTGTTAGCTGCTGAGTATGTCATTCTTCTTTATTTACAAAATTCCCGCTATTACTTTGTGCTTAGTCATTGGCAAATGTTATATAATATGTTGAATAACTATGTAGGGAGGAATCTGATGTAACCAAGAAAACCAGTGCACATTTCTACAACGTTTTAACAACTTGTAGGGATAAATGGCCTTATGACACATATGGGTGGTTGAGTGGCAAGGTTAGTATAATTTTTTGTTTCTACGTGAATTTCCTTGCTAAGTATATTTACATATGAATTTCGTTAGGCAGTGTCTTCCTTAGAACAAGAATAAGAGCAACTTCTTTGTTCTAGCACTTGCCAACATGGTCTATATTTTATAAGCCCTTGTAAGCGCATTTTATAAACCCTTATAAACTAAAATCTATGTGGTGTTTTTTTTGTTCTTTTTTTCTTGCAGCATATGTGGTGTGAAATGCAAATGTTCTATCAGCGATCTCAACATAATCCATCTCCGTACCATTCTCAAAGGATTGTGTTCCTCGATCGATGGTTTGTCAACAAGCTTGTAAGAGATTACTCGCCCTTCATTGCTAAAAAGTGGACATTTACAGATTTCTACAAAGGTGTCTTCAACGGTACCGATCCTTCTTACACAGCAACACACAAGAGGTGGCTATGTGATGTAGATAATCTCTATGCATGCCATTTTATAAATGGTAATACTGGGTTGCTTTGGATATTGACTTATGGAATGAGACCATTCTACGACAGCATTTTGGGATTGGTGGGGAATGATAAAGAAATCCGGAAATGCTGTCGGCCTATAGCAAAGATGATTTCTGTTATGTTGGATGAAATGGTCCTTATTTCAGTTCGGAAGAAGAGAAAAAAGCAGTTTGATGTCCAAAGACTAAAATCTGTACCACAAAACGGTATCACCGGGGACTGTGGTGTGTACACAATAATGTATATCGAGTGCCTTGCACTCGGTTGTAGTTTTGAAGGTCTGAATGATAGTATCATTCCCCAGCTCTGATGGAAACTAGCATCGGAGATTTATGACGAGGTTGGATAGCCCCGAGATCAATGGTACTAAGATAGGAAGTTAGCTCTTGGCTGTCTTATCTTACCGTTATTTTTTGATTGTATAGATGTTTTATGAATATTTTGTACCAAATTGATATTTATAAACGATTTATAAATTCTGTGCTGGTACAATTCTCTAAGTTTGAAAAAGCAAGAGTATCATGTGTGGAAAGACATTGACAATAGACCTTGCACGATCAAAGACTAAAACTAAAAGTGATTGTTTATAAAGCTTTATAAAAAAACTTATAAAATTTTATAAGATCCTTGTAAAACCTTAAAACTTTATAATATGGTTTATATAGCTTTATAAAAGTTGTTTAAAGCTCAAAAACAAAACAAAATTGATTTTTTATAAAGCTTTACAAAGAAACTTATAAAATTTGATAAAGATCTTTTATAAGCAGACTTATCTCTTGATTGTATAAATGTCTTATGAAGCTTGGTATTTGTTTTATAGACATACTAATCAATTATGTTTGTTTCGATTAGTATTTGTTTTTTTTCAATCTGCTTTGTAACCAAAAAAAAAAATTAATATGAAAACCCTTTAAATTTGTATACTATGGATTTGTTTATGGTGATGTTATTTGATATGTCTTTTCTCTTCAAATTTTTTGAATCTCTAGTTTATATTCATATATATATGTGTATGTTGTTGTCATTGGATATATGTGTATTTGTTTTCTGAACGTTTTTTTCTACCATGTCTAATGGTAAAGGTGACAATTATGGCCGCAAAAGATAGTTTTGCTTCCACTTTTAAGAAAGTAAGATATGTTATTGTATGAAGTTCATTACTTTTTTTTTAATCGGATCAGGAAAAAAAACAGAAACATTTAATATATTATAATTTTCTTGCAGAAATTTATGTGAACGAACGAGATAACAAATAAGATACTTCAATGGATAATTATGGAGAAACAAACTGACAATGCAGAAAACAGATTTTTGACTCAATTGCAGAAACAGAATAGTCTTAACAAAGAACCAATTTGGAGTTGATTTCAAGTGGTATCACATCAAAAATCGTTTGGATTTATTGAAGAAATTTTACAATATGTATAAGATGAATCCGGAAGATCCACGTCTTCAACCAAGTTTTTTCGCATTTGTTATGCTACTTGATGTAATTTTTGGTGATGATCTGAATGCATGAAATAGTAATATGCCATAAACTTTTTTTTTTGAATTTACCGTTTATTGTTGTATTAATGGATTTTTGTTATTAATTATGTTCAAATAGCCCTTATACTTTTTAATATATTAGCATGATTTTTATGTTTTTTAGCTATAAATTCTGTTTATTTTAATGATTTTCTGTTAATTTGCTTCTGTACACGCTGGTAAACCAATCACAAATGATCCGCAAACGCATCCTTTTTTGACCACGTACCAGTTGTACAAATCGTTAGATACCGCTAATAACTGCAACCGCCTGTCTGCAAACTCCGCAACCGCAACCGCACCCGCTGCGTTTGAACCAGTCGAGCCCTAAAAGGAAACTGATTGTTTATCAAGCTTTATAAAGAACTTATAAATTTTTATAAGTTCCTTATAAAACTTTATAATACCGTTTATATAGTTTTATAAAAATTGATTAAAGCTAAAAAAACAAAACTTTTTTTATAAAGCTTTGAAAAGAAATTTATAAAATTTTATAAGATCTTTTATAAGAAGACTTATAAAACCTTCCCTTTTTATAAAGAAACTTATAAAATTCTATTAAAATCTTTTTTGAATAATACATATTGATTGGGTTTTACAAAACAAATTTTTCCTTTATGTAAACTGCTTCAGTGAGGCCCAAAAAGGGTTTTAGGTTATTACAATCAATTTTTTTTCTTTTTTTTTGTACGATTGGCTTGTTCTCTCTCTACGCCGGCGCTCGTTCTGTCTTCTCTTCTACCTACGTCGGCTTTTTCAAACCCATCAACTAGTTTTTCTGATATCTCAAATCCTCTCAGGCGCATCAGTATTGGTTTCTCTTCCAAGTACTTCACATTAGAAACCTCTCCTTCTCCCGACAGGTTAGATTCACTTCCTTTGCGGGTTTATAAAAATTTTTGGTTTTGTTTTCTAGTCTTGTTTAGTTTAATCTTGTCTTCTCTTGATTGTGGTAGAGTTTAGTCCGATAATCGTTGTGACTTGAGTGCCTGAACTGCAATATTTGGAGGGATCGTGGGATTTTTGCGTTGACGTGTTTTGACTTTGGATTTGTTTAATCATTTGAAGCAAATAGATTCTCTGTCTTATTGATGTTAACGTGTCCTGTATTTATGGTTTAGAGAGAAGCCCTTACTCTTGATCAGGCGTCTCAGCGATAAACGTGTCTTCGTATTTTAGAAAATAAGCTGCTGGGATTTTTAGGGATTTTGCCACATAATTTAGGATTTTTGTTTCTGGCTAAAAGTAAAATTCAGAGCTCGCTATATAGAAGTATGCTTATGATCAATGCAGCTTCAAAGTCAGACAACGACATAGTTTGTTATAAATTTATAAATTTTTATAAAACATATTTCACTTGTACTTCACATTTCTCGGACAGGTTAGATTCACTCTTTTGCGGGTTTATAAACCCTTATAAAACTTTTAGTTTTGTTTCTAGTCTTGTTTAGTTTAATCTAGTCATCTCTTGATTATGGTAGAGTTTCGTTCGATAATTGTTGTGACTTGAGTGCGTGAACTGCAATATTTGGAGGGATCGTGGGATTTTTTTCAAGTTGTTTGCATATTTCCAGTGTTAGTTTCTTGTAGTTTAGACACCGACATAGTTCTGTTATAAATTTATAAGACCTTATAAAACATCTCTGTATTTTACAACTTTTGTACTTATGGATTGTTTCAGATAAAAGATGCTTTCGCTGCCCAGTAGGTTGTTTGTTCCTGGAGATGAACCACTGCGTTTAGAAAGGATAAACAAGCATTGTAAATTGAAGCTTGTTGATCAGGTAGAGAACGCTTTAGGACATGATTTCGAAAGAATTGAGGAATCGTTTCTGAGTCCAATTGTGAAGATGGCAAGAAATGATAAGAGGCTGAGTTTTTCAAGGAATTTGGTTCATCACTCATTGCAGAGAAGATATTGGCTGAATCTAAAGCCATCTGGTTTTCTTTTGGAGAACAGCCCATGCGTTTTTCCTTAAGAGAGTTCTTCCTCACAACCCATCTCCCTTGTGTAGTTGAAGGAGAGAGCACACCGGTCTTAAAAAAGAAGAAGAAGAAGAATAGTGATAAATGGATGGCAAAGGGACAAACGGTGAAGAGTTTTCTGAATCTTCTAGAAAAGTGAGGGCACAGTATGAGTTCTCAGAAAATTAGATTAGGAGCTACGATTCTTGCGGAGGGGATTTTAGTAGCTAACAATCCTGTTAACCAAATACCAGTGGAAAATCTGTTGAGAGCTGAAGATTTTGGAGAGTTTTGCAGTTTGCCTTGGGGTAACATTGCATTCAACTCATTGGTGGAGGGTGTGAAAACTGTTAGCATCGACAAGCTGAAGAGAGAATAATATGGGTTATCGGAATTCTGCTACGCCATTCAGTTTTGGGCTCTGTCTTCTGTGAAGTCACTAGGAGAAATGTTTGGGTCAAAAGACGGTGAATCAGCTGAATTTCCATTGTGCTTGCTCTGGACACACACTAAATCCCCAAAAGAAGATGAGGTCAAGATGATTGCAGACCAGGAGAAGGTATTGCTCCCTTCTTTCCATATAAATTTATTTGTCTTTATGACCCTTTATAAACCTTTATAAACCCTTATAAACCAATTTTATAACCCTTTATAAAACTCATACCAAAAGCTAATATATGATTTTATAAACCCTTATAAACCAATTTTATAACCCTTAACCAGATTGTTAGCTACTAAAATCCCCTCCACTAGAATTGTAGCTCCTAATCTAATCTTCTGATTAGAGCTCATACTGTGCTCTCGCTTTTCCAGAAGATTAACCAAAATCTTAACAGTTTAATCAAGATTTATAACCCTTTATATAATTAAAGGTTTATAAACACATCCGTATTAGCTCTTTGTATAACGTTTATAAAGGGTTATAAATTTGGTTTATAAGGGTTTATAATTAAGTTTATAAAGGTTCATAAACACATATAAATTTATATGGAAAGAAGGGAGCAATACCTTCTCCTCGTCTGCAATCATCTTGACATCATCTTCTGTTGGGGATTTAGTGTGGGTCCAGAGAAAGCACAATAAAAATTCAGCAGACTCATTGTCTTTTTTACCAAACATATCTCCTAGTTTCTTCACAGAAGACAGCCTAAAACGGAATGGCATAGCAGAATCCCGACAAGCCATATTGTTCTCTCTTCAGCTTGTCGATGCTAACAGCTTTCACACCCTCCACCAATGAGTTGAATGCAATGTTATCCCAAGGCAAACTGCAAAACTCTCCAGACTCTTCAGCTCTCAACAGATTTTCCACCGGTATCTGGTTAACCGGATTGTTAGCTACTAAAATCTCCTCCATTAGAATCGTAGCTCCTAATCTAATCTTCTGATTAAAACTCATACTGTGCCTTCGTTTTTCTAGAAGATTCAGCAAACTCTTCACTGTTTGTCCCTTTGCCATCCATTTATCACTATTCCTCTTCTTTTTAAGACCGGTGTGCGCTCTCCTTCAACTACACATGGGAGATGGGTTGTAAGGAAGAACTCTCTTAAGGAAAAACGCATGGGCTGTTCTCCAAAAGAAAACCAGATGGCTTTAGATTCAGCCAATATCCTTCTCTGCAATAAGCGATGAACCAAATTCCTTGAAAAACTCAGCCTCTTATCATTCCTTGTCATCTTCACAACTGGACCCAGAAACGATTCCTCAATTGTTTTGAAATCATCTCCTAAAGCGCTTCCTACCTGATCAACAAGCTTCAACTTACAATGCTTGTTTATCCTCTCTAAACCTAGTGGTTCATCACCTGGAATAAACAACCAACAGGGCAGCGAAAGCATCTTTTATCTGAAACAATCTATATGTACAAAATTTGTAAAATACAGAGATGTTTTATAAGGGCTTGGAAATTTATAACAGAACTATATCGGTGTCTAAACTACAAGAAACTAACACTGGAAATATGCAAACAACTTGCAAAAAATCCGACGACCCCTCCATATTGCAGTTCAGGCGTCACAACAATTATCGAACGAAACAATACCACAATCAAGAGAAGACAAGATTACACTTAACAAGACTAGAAAACAAAACCCGCAAAAGAAGTGAATCTAACCTGTCGGAGAAATGTGAAGTACAAGTGAATCTTGGAATTCGTGCAAGTACTTGAAAGAAAACCAAATACTGATGCGCCTGAGAGGATTCGAGATATCAGAAAAAACTAGTTGATGGGTTTGAAGATGATCATTAGCGGATTCTAGGATTTTAAAAGCAGAATCCATGAGGTGGAGCACTAGACAACGAGAGAGGAGAAATCGAAGTAGACAACGATGGAGGAGAAAGCGATGTCTGAGGAGAACGGTAATGTTTTTTTTATTTGTATGGGCCAGATTTATTTTTCCAGCCCATTTATAAACTTTACAAAGCCTTATAAAATTAAATTTCATAATGTTCCATTTTTTATAATAAACTCAAAGAAAACCACCTTCTTCAGGATTTTATAAAATTTATGTTCTACATAATGTTTTATAAAACTAAACTCCAAAGTGATACAAAAAAAAATGATATGGTAGTCACTGTAACTCTGAGAAGATATCTGCAACTAATTTCTTTCTTATATCCGATAGCTTTTCTTCAGTAAGTTTGCTAAAGTCTTTGATGCGCATGGCCTGACACCCTATCAGTTTGAATGCGTAAATGCCAGTGTCTTCCATTTTAGAAGCCTGGTATGCAAAAAAAAAAAACATTAAGAAGATTATAAATATTATAAGAGTGTATAAAATCTCTTCAAGAGAATGAGTTATAAACACAGCGATACTTCTAACAAACATTTATAGAGTAAGAAGTTTATAAAAGTTTACATGCAGGAAACTTTTGGAGTCAACATGTATACAGATTTCTCTTGTATCCATGTTGTCATCTTTGAAGATATGTCGAATAATGTAAGGAACCACCTTGGCATATGCATTTATATATCTTTTAACCACTTCATCGGAGTACTTAAATGCTGCACAGTTCATTGCTGTCATCTTCCTTTTCTCCAGGTTTATTTCAACTCCGATCCAGCAGCAATCTCCTTCAATTTGAAAAACTGCATAGAGATAGTCGATTTCCTTCTTGATGTTGTATCAAAATCACCGAAGTGGATCTCATCTTTGTTTCCAACAAACTCTTCAAACAATTGGTCAATTTCATCCGAGTTATTACACTAAGTATCGAAGTACTCTTGTTAAGGAACAAATATGGATTTGTTTCCTTTCTCATCCTCAGCAATTCCAAACAGCTTCAATATTCTGTAACGAAAATATTTATAAAGGGTTATAAAAACAAAGCAAATTATAAACAAAATCTAAGAATCTTCACCTTTTCTGAAAGCTTTTTGCCTGGAGTCTCTAGATTTGCAAACCACTTTGCATTCACAATTGTATCTAGAAGTTTAATAGCCCTGCATCAAAACAAATAGTTATATACTCATTTTCTTTTTTTAAGAAATGCTTTATAAATTCAACTTACTTGCATTTCTTTGATTTTCTCCATTCAGTTAGGTTTTGCATTTGGATCTTATCCACTGTTCAAAAGGATGAATGATTGGATGTTTCTTCCTTGCTCCAGTGAAAGGTGGCTGTGTATGTATTGATGGTATTTGTCCTCTATCACTTCTTCTCGGAGCAACAACAACGCCATCGCTTTTCTTCTTAAGTAAATGCTCAGACTCTTCAGTGACATATTTCAACATAACACAACCAATTTTTTTATAAACGTTTTATAAACCTTTGTAAAGCAACATACTAGAAACCAAATGTCATTAACCTCATCCCTTTGCTGTGCAGATTTTTTCTTCTTTTTCATCAGTGGTTGAAAATCGGATTTAACACCAACATCATCCATATATTTGTGAGAGCCGAAACTCACACTATCGAAATTTATTTGTTTGCGGGGCTTCGAAAATTCTACTTAATAAGAACTAAAGGGCAAAACCGTAAAAAGATGAGAAAGAAGATTTTATTAGAATATTTATCTGAAGTACAAGAATATCTGTGAATGCTTAATGACTTAAATCACAAAAGCTCTTGCACTTTTTTTTGGTGTCCCTTCAAAGTGAATACATGGGTGTTTATTTATATGAGAGAGCCTGGGGTCTCAAAGACTAATCTAAGCAATGTGGGACGTTGTAAAAATCCCTTCTAGCCGCCGCCGCCCATCAGCCCTCTTTTCTTCCGATCCGGCCCGCTTGTCTTGATTTGGCCCAGCTTGTCTTTTCAATCCTCTGGTCCGATTTTCTCCGGTTAAAAGCCTTGTTCCCGGTTTATTTTAAGTGAACTCCTTGATGTTTTCCATGAACAGCGTGAAGTCTGTCTTCAAATGGCGTGATGTTTCTTCGGGAACTATTGGGCCGAGGCCCAATAGTCGGGAAATAGCTTCTGGGGCTGGTTCGAGAGGGCGAAGTCCGGCCGTAGCCCATGTCTTGGCTTGGTGAATGCTCTGGGCTGAGAAGATATGCAGAGATTCGTCTTGAGAGGCCGTTAGAGAGTTCAGTTCATCCGTCGGACCGGATGCCAAGAGCTCGGCCCGATGGTCATTTGGTCGGAGCGATTTGATTAGCTCCTGAACGAGTTTAAGATAAGTGAGCCAATTTGCCTCGTTAAAACATTTCCCGGAAAACGCTTTGGGACAAAACCAAGGATAAGGAAAAAGAGTACAAATGGTCACGACCCATTTAATTCATCTGCGACCGGTTAAGCCAAGAACTTGACCCGGGCAGGCGTTTGATCTCATTTTGTGGGCTTGCTTCCAGAAAATGAAATGTTTAACAGTTAATTCGGCATTTTGCCTCATCAATCTCCGAGGAGGGGATTTTGACTCCAAAAATATTCAAAAGAAAACCATTCTAATTAGGTATTTATCAATAATTATTAATATTACTTGTTCATTTGATTTTTTCCCACTTTGCTGATCTTCTGCCTCCTCTTCAATTAAGATGTTGTGGAAGCTTTCTTGGAAAAGAAGATTGAATGTTGGAGTAGAGAAACTTGGAGTAAGAGATATAACCTACATATTTCAAAAGGTTACCTCCTCATTTGAAGTTATTTACTCAAAATATATAAAGCCTTACAAACTATATTTTTTTTTACCTGCGTTTTTGATTCACTCCAACCTCTGCTTCTTACTTTCTTTCACGCTACCACCTGCGTCTTGCACGCTACCACCTGGGTCAGTGGCATCCAGAACTTCTGTATCATTATCATTCTCAATATTTTCTGTATCTTCATCTTCCTTAGTCTTTTATGTATCTTCATCTTCCCAAATCTTCACCATCATATAGTTTCCGAGTATTCTCATTTTCTCCAAGTATGGGTGTACCCTCCTCTCCCACAAGCTTCTCTGTATTTGCTTCAGACTCCACACCAAGGTTTTGTTCCTTACTGTAATCTTCCTTGAGTTCTTTGTTCAAGTTTTGGATCGTTTCAGTGGTGCTTTAATATTTTATAAATTTATAGCATTTATAAAGGTTTATAAGAATAAACACACTTACATCATTGAATTTCTCGACCTCCAAAATCTCGCAAGTTCTGGGGACTCTAGTGGATTGCCAATGTAGATAATAGGGATCTGTAGAAGAGAATGTATAGCATTGCTTCCCAAAAGCTCTACCAAGCTCCGGAACTGAAGACAAGTTCCACAAATTGACAGCTAGTAGAAACCCCTTAACTTCATAGTGCTCCTTCTTCCACGATTCTGGATTAAGTTTTCTTATACTGTCTGAGAGAATCTTGAATCCTAATCTACAGAAAACCTATCCAAGTTGCCATAATCCAACAAACTAGATTTTGGGATTAAGGAACTCGGATGCTCCCCAATCACCACATCCTCCATAATTATGGCTAATCCTAAGGATAGTCTTTCGAGTCTTGATTTCCTGTTACCTTCTTCTAATAACAAGTCATACAAGCTTCCAATTGTGTAGGTTTTACCTTATCAACCATCCAGTCATACGGTTTATTCTGTCTCCCAAAATCTGACTCTTCTCTTCCTTGTACTTCTTCTTCTTCACATCTCAACCCAGTTATCAAGAAGAACTCACGCAGAGAAAATCTATGGTTTGAATGATCTTCGTTGTACTAAGAAATGGAACAGCCTCCAAGAGAAATGGATAGTGTTTGTTTGTGCCAGCTTCATAATCGATCATATGCAAGAGGTCTCCATAACGGCAAACTCTTCAGGTCCTAAGATTTTTGCTACCTTTTCAACATAACTCTGAGTTGATGAATGCTGAATTACGTTTAATAGTATGTCCGGTTCTTTTCCAACTTCATATATCCTTTCAGGCAAGTTCAACTTTGTACAAAGGTTACCGCTATTTGCCTGTAAAATCCAGAGAAATGTTTAATATAGGCTTATAAAGGGATTATAAACCCATTTTTATAAGGGTTTATAAAAAATTTGTTCATAAAAGGTTTTTGAAATCACATTTTAAGATCAGGCAGAGGAACTAATATGAATTGATCGATGCAAAGAAATCTAAAATATTTGTGATTTAAAATTTTTGTGATCAGATATATACCTGAGATATGCTGATTTCCGGAGGCGTTGAATCCATGTTTTCCGCAGACGCGTTTTATTCCCGGTATCTGCAGCTGTTTTTCTGGAAGAATCAGAAAGAAAAAAAATTGGAAGGATCGAGATCAGAGAAATGGGGGATCGAGGATTTTGTTTTATCGCTTGTCTGTGTGTCCTTGTCTTATTCAGAAATTAGAGGCCCAATTGTTTCAGCTTGGGCCTAAAATATATCACCTATGTGTTTTATAAACATCTTTCTAAATCCTTATACCCTATAAAACTTTTTAAAATCGTATGTTTTATGAACAACGGGTTTATAATATCTCAGCTCGCCAATTAAACTTTTTTTTTATAAGGCTTTATAAACAGGTTTATAAAATGGACTTCTTAAACATTTGGGAAGTACTTGTTGATAACCCAGAAAGGATAAATCAGAGTCTGAATTCCTTTAACTAAAGAAAATAGGAGCAAGACAAGAGATTGTGCATTTGAGTTCTTTATAAATAAAACATCTACAAAATATTTAAAATTTATATAAACCTTTATAAAAAGTTTTATAAACACTGCTTTATAAACCCTTATAAAATAATTTATAATGAAGTGTAGGTATGGTTGGTGCTTCGTTATCAAAAATAGTGAATTATTAGAGTAGGAACATTGAACACTACCAGACATGAAACAATAACCCAAAAATTTGCAACTATACCATACCATGATAAGAGAAGAGATTATGGTTTGATGAATGGGATGGAACATCTGACGCTTCTTCAACTCGCTTTCTCTTCTTCCTATTCTTGAGTCGGGTCTTTTGTGTATGACATGGAAGAGGAGACCACGCTTTTACTCCGAATTCTTCTGATTTGAGATTCTCTAACTCCAACTGGTTGGCTTGGCAATATTCTTGAAGTTCTTTGTCGTACATCCGTGATTGGTTCTGTAACTCTTTGGTTTTGAGTTCAACCCATTTACACCGCCACGTTATAGGCTGTATAAACCTCCTCCAGTGATCGTGATCAGTCAGCTTCTTCTTTCTGCCATAACAAGGAACAAAAAAATACCCATTCACAACACATTGTCAAATCTTATCTCGACTTCCTTAATAAGGAGATACATCAAAGATGCAGTTAAGTCCGTCCAGAATCAAGCACACAAAAATGTAAATGACAGATTCAATTAAACGTAAACAAGCTACCAAATCAAGATCATTCTGCTATTGATTCCCAATTGGTAAAGGAGCATCAGAACAAACCATGGAATCAGCTTCTTGATCATTAAAAGCTGCTTTTTCAATCTCATGTTCAGAGACCGTTCCACTAAATGAGCTTGAGCACACATCAGTGCCATCATTGCATTCTGAGGCTTCAATTTATAAAACTTTATAAAAAATTTATAAACGAGCTTGAGCACAGATCAGCTTACCAATCCGCTCGTGCAGATTATTTTCGTCCTCCTCGTGGTTCTTGAACCTGTTCTCCTTGAGCTCCTCTTCCGTCATAGTGTCCACTTCTATCCTCCGTCAAAAACCGCTGTAGATCTCTGGTTTACCGTCAAAACTCTGTTAGTTTCTCGTCTGGTTTATAAACAAGCTTGAGTCAGTGTGTCCACTTCTATTCTCATCTCGTCTCTTCTGATCACTTCTAGCCAAGCGAGATTCAGGTGAGATTCCGGCGAAGCGATTTCTGGCGAGTTCGCCGCACTACATCGAGGAGGGAAGAAGATATCAACGAGAAATAAAAAGACAAATTTAATTGGTAACCTAATTTTTTTCATTTTGACAATAAATATACTGTAATATGAAAATAATCTCCTTGCCAATGCAAAAATGAAAAAACGTACGAAAGAAAGTGTATTTTAGTGATTCTCCCAAGTTGAAGAATAATTATATGCTTAAATATAAAATATGTATTTGATATAAAATCTATTTAATAAATATGAAATATATAAATGTTGTAAAGCTATTTAATTATTTTAGTTAAAGGTATAACTAAGATTCTGTACAATAAGTATTGTATGAATCATTGAGTGGTATGCATTGTAATTAATCTAGTAATTTAAACGTATTTATAAAATAAGTAGGATATGGTACATGCATAAATAATAGAGATCACTATTTTCTTAAGATGACAAATATAAATTATAAACAATAAAATGATGAAAAAATTGAGCACCTGTTTTCATTAATGAAATTAATTACCAACTTAAATACCAAATACAATAATTCTACTAAATGAAAGGGACTATTTGGGGCCTCTGAGGCCATCTACCTCAGCCAGAAAAAAATTCTACACTGATGACACGTGGCATCATTTTTTAAGCAAACAACTATTTGGTCCTCTGAGGCCATCCACCTCAGCCAGAAAAAACATTCTACACTGATGACACGTGGCATCATTTTTTAAGCAAACACAGAAGGCGTCTCTTCGCCCTCGTCTCTTCTTCTCCTCCTTCTGTCAACCCTAAACCCATCATCTTCCCCATTTCCACGATTTAATCAGTTTTAAACATCTTGCATCTCTTTCAAACATGTCAAATTACCTGTTTAGCGATTCAATTTTGCTCTCTCCATTTCAGTTTTTAATATAGTTTCACTCCCTAATTCTACAACGCTTTCTTTTGCTAAGGAAACCACCAAGACGACAGATCAAATAACCATTGTAATTATATTCCTTTGGTTTCGTTTAAGCTTCTCTTCTCTGCAGGATAACCTCTCTCTTCAATGGTGTTTTTAGGTCTCTTTATCTTCCACTACAAGAAAACGTTGAAATTCCGAGGGATATTCCGAGGGAAAATGATTTCCTCGGAAATTTCTAACGACAAACCGAGGAAACTCCGAGAAGAGGGAGTTCCTCGGAATTTTGTCGGAAAATTCCGAGGACAGCATGTTTCCTCGGAATTTCCGAGGAAACAGGGTCCTTCGGAAATAACCGACGGATATTTGTAAGATACCGAGGAAAGTTTGGAGCCGTTAGAGACCCGTTGGGAGAGCCGTTGGGCGATTTCAAGAATTCCAAGGAAATAGCGAGGAAGAGTGGTTTTTCCTCGGAATTTCCTCAGTATGTCGGAGCCGTTAGAGACCTGTTGGGAGAGCCGTTGTGCGATTTCAAGAATTCCGAGGAAATACCGAGGAAGAGTTGTTTTTCCTCGGAATTTCCTCGGAATTTCCTCAGTATGTCGGCAGGATTTCATCCATAAATACACCCACCCCTCTTCCTCTTCATTCACTCCATTTCTTCTTCTTTCCTCCCACTATCTTTACACACAATTTTGCTTTAAAAAAAATGTCTTCTTCTAATTATTATCGATCTTGGATGGATCGACCTCATTTGGATCCGAACACGAATTTGCTTACGAAAGAATACGAACGAGGTCTAAAGGAATTCATGGGGTTAGTTAAATGACAACCGGAAGCCGAAACAGGTAAGTTAAGATGTCCTTGCTCTAATTGTAAAAATAGAAAGGTTATTAAAGAGTTGGATGTTTGGACACATATTTTTTTAAATGGGTTTACACGAAGTTACAAAATTTGGTATCATCACGGGGAAACAGGATATGAACCTGGTAGTACTAGCGAACCTCGGCCGGCGGTTAGATTAGAAGAACCAATTAGAACGGATTTAGATTATGGTGTAGGTATTGAGCATATGGTAAATGATCATTTTAGAGGGGAAGATGTACCCAATGCAGAAGCTAGGAGATTTTATGATATGTTGGATGCTGGAAAGCAACCTTTGTATGAAGGTTGCAGAGATGGTCATTCAGCTTTATCATATGCTACAAGACTAATGTCCATTAAAACAGATTATAACTTGGCTGAAGACTGTGTGGATGCGATAGCTGAATTTGTAAAAGGTATTCTACCTGAGGATAATGTAGCTCCAGGTTCATACTACGAGGTTCAGAAACTCGTATCTGGTGTTAGTTTACCGTATGAAGTAATAGATGTATGCAGCGATAACTGCATGATATATTGGAGGGCGGATGACCAGCGGATTACATGCAAATTTTGTAGGAAGCCTCGTTACAAAGATACGAGTGGAAGAGTTAGATTGCCATATAAAAGGATGTGGTATTTGCCTTTGAAGGAAAGGTTGCAGAGGTTGTATCTTTCGGAACGGACAGCGCAATGAATGAGATGGCATGCGGAGCACTCAACAGATGGTGACAGCAGAAAATAGTATACTCCGAGGAAATTTCGAGGTAACAGCAGAAAATAGTATACTCCTCGGTATTTCCTCGGATATTTCCGAGGAATTTCCGAGGAAAAGGGGTTTTCTAACCGAAAACAATGTTTTGAATAACACATATATAACTTTCATTGAGTGTCTTAACCAGATTATGAAGTCAAACCTTAGTGTTTTACACAATAACAAACACTTTCACGATCGCTCGAACAAAAATCACATGACATAAGATAAACACTTATACACTTTAACTAACGCTAAAGGAAATACTTACAATTATTTTTGAAATTTTGTTATTTTATGGTTTATGATCATCTATACAACGTATCCTCAATGGTATGCATTGCATTTGTATTAAAAATGAAATACCGCAAAAAAAAACGGAATTTGAAACCCCAAACCATGTTTCCTCGGTATTTCCTCGGAATATTCTGAGGAAATTCCCAGCTTAAATGAAGACCAGTTTAAATGAAGACCAGTTTCCATTGACGTAAAACGACGAAATCAAGTGTAAGAGACTTTCAAGCTTTTTCCCACTTTGTTGGAATATGTGTGGCTTTGAGTTTTGAGATGGCTTGAGATCGTATGTAATGTTAGATTTTAGGTGAAATTGAGTGTAGAAGGTCCAGCAATTGTCTGCAAAGATTGTTACTAAAGAGTCCTAAGCGCGTTCATGAAAATGGCAAAGATTAAAATTGTTATTAAATTGTGAAAAATTGTTTATTTGTTCATCTTTTATCCCTTATTTGATTAAAAACAGATGTTTTCTCATTTTCTTTTCATAAATTTCGGTCAAAAGTCAGATCTGAATTTCTATCGACTTGTGACGATCATGTTCTTAACATGTTAAGATCTTTGTTTCGGTTTGCAGGATTTTTTAATTGGGTACCAAATATTCCAACGAAGAAGATGCAGGGATATGAAGAAGTAAGTTTTTTTCAGTCATTTGTTTGAATCCGCTTAAAACTATTTTTTCCAGTTTGTTGGTTAAAGTTTATTCTATAATTCAAATAAAGATATTTATGTTGTATGCGTGCATCATAGCATATTGTTTGCTTTCCTAGTGGTATGGCCGGAGGAAGAAGATTTCCATGTTCGATACTACACTCTTCAGAGTTTGACATCTTTTCATATGAACTCTGAAAACAGGAATATATTGTTAGGAAATACTATCCCTGTGCCATCTTTCTGTCTTTGTGCTGTAGAGAATTTTGCTGACTTTCTCTTCAGGTTACTAGAAGCAATTTTCGCTGGCATTACTCGACTCATGGATATGCTAATGGATAGGGAGGTAACGGTTTCTTTAGGAATTCCCAGCTGGTTAACGAGCAAGATTTGTTCATATAATTTGTAGTTGAAATGAAAAAAAAATAACTAATGTTTCTCTGTAGTTGCTTACAAGGTAACGAGGAAGAACTCGGATGAAACTTTAAGTCGCTGCACACAATTCTATATGCGAGGAGAGGGAAGGTGAGGTGTGCAACATCACATATGAAGGTTATTTTACGTGTACCTTTGATTTGTATATAATTGTGTCCTCGGTATTTGCAGGAAAAGGCAAAAGAGAAAATAAAAGAGAAGCTTGACAAATGTATCAAAGAAAAACTGTGAGAGTTCTGCGATCTGTTTGACATACATATATATTTCCAAGGGTACTACAAAGAAGGCAGTATGGCTATCAATTTCTAAGTTCTTTTTCTTGAGGTTCATTTTACCCTGCGTGAATAGATAGGGATGATAAGAACATTTTTTGTTGAGCCATTGTTGGTTGTGACCAAGTTTATGATTAATTCATTTTCCCACTTTATCAAATACTGATACACGAGTTTTAAACCCTTATTTTCTACTGCAAGTGCACAGCATACGAAGTAGTACTTAGGGGTCAATCCCATGAAGACCAGTTTCACATTTTGATCTAATGAGCTAAATCAAAAGCTAAGACAATTCAATTATGGTTTTGGTTTTGTAAATAGCAAGTAATAAAAGCAAAATCGGTTGTAATGATAATATTAAACAAGCGTTAGGTCAAGGAATATCGCAGGAGATTCAGAGCAAAGGATCAAACAACTGTTCGGGAAATGATTAAGCATAAGTCTAGAACTCAAACATAAAGATAATATCAATCCACTCTCGTGGCATCAATAACATTTATCTAACAACCTAAAATCCTAACTCTCGTTGGTTTTAGAAATCGCAGACAAGCATTAAGGATAGGTTTGATTTGTTCACAATTCTCCAATACATCTGCTCTCGCAGGTAATGAATAAATTGTTCACCCAAGTTTTTTCTAGCAACCTAGCAACTCTCGCTGTCTAAGTTAAACCCAATATCATAAAATCAAGTGATCAATTCGATCTAAGCATTAAGAACAACAAAGGTGAAGACATCGATTTGAATAGCCTATTTGTGTTTAACCCTAAAGCTCATGAATTCCTTTGAAAAACTTTAACCTAACTAAGAGATCTGCTCATACATAATTAAAGAAGAAGAAAACAAAGAGATTATAGAGTTCATCATAAAAGCTTGAATAGACAACAAAAGCTGAAAAGAAACTTCAATAAGAACTTGATCAAAGTATAAATATAGATAACAAAAGCTGAACATAAACTTCAATAAGAACTTAATCAAAGCATAAAGATAGATAACAAAAGCTGAAAATAAACTAATAAGAACTTGATCAAAGCATAAATGTTTAAAGCTTAAAAGAGAAGAGACACAATGTTTAGAAGCTAGAGAAGAGTGAGAGAAGAAGATGGTGTGTTTTGAAGCATCAAGAGAGAGTCCAATATATAGGCCAAGGTGTAGGTCCAGAACGGTCGTTCTAAGTGGTCGATCGAAATAGGTGGGTGTTGGTGAGTCGGGGAACGGTCGTTCTTGGGGGAGAACAGTCGTTCCATGCTCTTTTGTTGGTAGAGTAGGTGAGACGGGGAACGATCGTTCTGTTGAGGGAACGGTCGTTCTCTGGCTCTTGTCGGCAGGGTAGGTGAGATGGGGAACGACCGTTCTGTTGAGGGAACGGTCGTTCTGAATGGTCGTTCTACTCCAAGAACGGTCGTTCTCTTCAGTTGGTCCTTTTCTCGTGTTTTTCCACATTAACTCGACTCGAATTAAATCGCAGACAAGCATTAAGGATAGGTTTGATTTGTTCACAATTCTCCAATACATCTGCTCTCGCAGGTAATGAATAAATTGTTCACCCAAGTTTTTTCTAGCAACCTAGCAACTCTCGCTGTCTAAGTTAAACCCAATATCATAAAATCAAGTGATCAATTCGATCTAAGCATTAAGAACAACAAAGGTGAAGACATCGATTTGAATAGCCTATTTGTGTTTAACCCTAAAGCTCATGAATTCCTTTGAAAAACTTTAACCTAACTAAGAGATCTGCTCATACATAATTAAAGAAGAAGAAAACAAAGAGATTATAGAGTTCATCATAAAAGCTTGAATAGACAACAAAAGCTGAAAAGAAACTTCAATAAGAACTTGATCAAAGTATAAATATAGATAACAAAAGCTGAACATAAACTTCAATAAGAACTTAATCAAAGCATAAAGATAGATAACAAAAGCTGAAAATAAACTAATAAGAACTTGATCAAAGCATAATGTTTAAAGCTTAAAAGAGAAGAGACACAATGTTTAGAAGCTAGAGAAGAGTGAGAGAAGAAGATGGTGTGTTTTGAAGCATCAAGAGAGAGTCCAATATATAGGCCAAGGTGTAGGTCCAGAACGGTCGTTCTAAGTGGTCGATCGAAATAGGTGGGTGTTGGTGAGTCGGGGAACGGTCGTTCTTGGGGGAGAACAGTCGTTCCATGCTCTTTTGTTGGTAGAGTAGGTGAGACGGGGAACGATCGTTCTGTTGAGGGAACGGTCGTTCTCTGGCTCTTGTCGGCAGGGTAGGTGAGATGGGGAACGACCGTTCTGTTGAGGGAACGGTCGTTCTGAATGGTCGTTCTACTCCAAGAACGGTCGTTCTCTTCAGTTGGTCCTTTTCTCGTGTTTTTCCACATTAACTCGACTCGAACATGTCCGTAAACGCCAAACTCCATTGGATCTCCATAAAATCTGTAAAAAGACTCGAAACAATAGAAAAGACTCGAAAAGCTAACTAAAGATGCAAATCAAAACTCAAACCGAATACTAAAAACAAATCAAAATATGTTAAAAATACATAATATCAACTCTCCCCAACTAAAACCTTTGCTTGTCCCAAAGCAAAAGTAGAGATCTTACAAAGAGGAGAGGTTTGAAAAATGTGTGAAACTCGTAAAACTTATAGGACCATACTCTAAATCAATTGCCCGTAAACCGCATTCGCAAGATTCAGATCAAACCGTACTTCATTGTACTTCTCCATAACCGTAGTAAATAAATGAAATCTCATGATCAAGCAGAACTCAATATTTAACATTCATTATCATATACGTGTACTCTCACAAAGGGAATATCTAACACGTTATGGTCTAGGTATCAAGGTTGGTATTTGGTGGCTCAAGTGTTTCGTGTTCTTTTAGCAGTACAAACAGATGCAAATCATTATCCAAAATCACAGTGAGACACAGACCAATTAGGAGGTACACAACTCTCCCTAACTCTAATCCTTCTACCCTTATTTAACAAAGTCACAAACAAGAACATGATTTCTTTTAACGTTTGATGAAATTTAAAGATATTACCTTGACTTTCCCGGTTCCTTCTGTTTTATTTATTTATTTTATTTTTTTTTAACTTTTTTTTTAACTTTTTTTATTTTTTATTTTATATATATCGGAGAATGGAACTGGTTAGTCTCTAAGATCTGCATCAAAAGAATTTCAATGATGTAAGCTTATTTCTTGAATGTGAATACAAACTTCTACCCATTTAAAAGTTCATCCTTTTTTGAAACGAAAATTTTCGATGAATGTATTCAAAAAGAGATCACATTTCTAGACACATCCCATGAGTTTAATCAGAAAGAGACCACCTATCTGGACACAGTCCTAAAGAAAAGTTGTGTTGATCCGTATACTCCATAGTTTTTGCACATGAATGCAATGACAATAAACGAAAATAAGTGGGTTTCAACATGGAAATGGTAAGGGTGTGGTACTAGACTAATGATAAGTCTAGCCATTTGGAGTTAGCAAAGATTGGTAGAAATGATGCAAAGAAAACTCCAAATGTAAAATCCAATACATGATTATCAACCCCCTAAGTGAGATAAATTAAGTCCATATTAAGTTCCAATAATTTGATTTAGTTCAGATGATTTGAGAAATTCACTAAATGATCAAGTTATGGATTTTTCTGCGTTTCCAAACTATCCTCAAACAATGCTAAGCAGTCGTAAGGTAATGACATCGAACATGTTGCAATTCCAAAAAATTAACAAATTCACACAGTGTTTTGACTCGATAAATATTTTTTTTTGTTTTTTTTTTGAAATCATAAACACACCAAAATAAAACATAAGAAATAAACATCCATAAAACACACCGTTAGTACACAAATAAATCCCTCCCCCAGACTTGTTTTTAACCGTCCCGGTTAAAACAAAACTGAAAGAAAAACACGCAAACTCATAAATGGAATAAAAGTGTTCTAAAATGAAAATGGATATAACAAGGGTGATAGAAATAACCACAAGCTCCGATGGCTACAGAACGACCATTCTTCGATGGGAACGATCGTACTCCCTCGTAGCACGACCGTTCTTGTCAGGAACGACCGATCTCTTCAATCCCAGAAGAGCGGTTTCTCAATTACTTAATAAAGACCTACAAAAAAAATCTCAAACAAAACAAGAAACATAAAACAAGAACGAAAATCTTCACGATATTTACATGTTACCTGGTGGGTTGCCTCCCACGAAAGCGCTTGTTTTACGTCGCTAAGCTTGACGTGGAGAGTTGATTATGCTTGAGGAGGCTCGATCAAGGGAGTTTCTTCCCCGTCTCCGAGTTGTGTGTCGGCAAGATATGGTTTCAATCGCTGTCCATTGACCACAAACTCTTCTCCTTTGGTGTTGAACAAGAGGACCGCTCCATATGGTCTCACTTCCTTTATGGTGAAGGGCCCAGACCATCTCGATCGCAACTTCCCGGGAAACAGCTTCAGCCGAGAGTTGAAGAGTAGAACCTGGTCGTTGGGGGCGAAGTTACGAGCCAGGATGCGTTTGTCGTGGTATGCTTTGGTTCGTTCCTTGTAGATTTTGGAGTTCTCATAGGCGAGATGCCTAATCTCCTGAAGCTCGTGTAGCTGCATCATGCGTCGTTCTGAAGCCGGCTTAATGTCATAGTTGAGCAGCTTGACAGCCCATGCGGCTTTGAATTCGAGCTCAACGGGGAGGTGACAGGCTTTGCCGTAAACAAGGTGGAAAGGAGTGGTCCAGAGAGGCGTTTTGTAGGCGGTCCTGTAAGCCCATAGAGCGTCGTCTAGCTTGGAAGCCCAGTCCTTCCGAGTTGTGCTCACAATCTTCTGAAGTATGCTCTTGATTTCGCGGTTAGATATCTCAACTTTCCCACTCGTTTGCGGATGGTAAGGCGTTGCGACCTTGTGCTTTACACCATTCTTGCGCAATAGATTCTCGAAGATCTTGTTGATGAAGTGAGAGCCTCCATCGCTGATGACAACTCGCGGAATACCAAACCTAGGGAAAATGATAGATTTGAACATCTTGATTACCACCCTTGCATCGTTCGTGGGACTCGCCAATGCCTCAACCAATTTAGACACATAGTCAACAGCCACGAGTATGTACTCATTCCTGAAAGAAGATGGGAATGGTCCCATTAAATCAATGCCCCATACGTCAAAGACCTCCACTTCGAGAATGAAGTTTTGTGGCATCTCATTGCGCTTGCTGATGTTGCCCTGTCGCTGGCATGAATCGCATCTAGAGATAAAGCGCTGAGCATCTTTAAACATTGTTGGCCACCAATACCCAGCTTGCAGAACCTTGGAGACCGTCTTGAAAGTAGCGAAGTGTCCGACATAGGAAGAGCCATGACAGTGAAACAGAATCTCCGGTATCTCCTCCTCAGCCACGCAACGTCTGAATACTCCATCTGGGCAATGTTTGTACAGGTACGGCTCATCCCAGAAGTAATGGCGAATATCCTTTAGTAATTTCTTCCTTTTGTTGCCCACAAAACCGTGAGGTTCTAGATCAGCAGCTAGGTAATTCGCAATCTCACCAAACCAAGGAATCTGAGGATGTTGGCTGCTTTCGGTTTGGTTGCAGAATTCAGAGTGAGCAGGTGCTCGCTGGGTGGGAGCATGTGCTTCCTCGATTTGGAATACTCCGATCGAGTAAACCTATTCTTCAGGGAGGTTGTCATTGAGTGGGAGTTCTTCATCAATCCGCATCCTAGATAAATGGTCGGCAGCTCCATTATCTATTCCCTTCTTGTCTTTGATCTCCAGGTCGAATTCTTGAAGTAGAAGAATCCACCTAAGTAGTCGCGGCTTAGCGTCTTTCTTGGTCAGCAGATACTTGAGTGCTGCATGATCAGGATGAACTATAACCTTTGATCCAACGAGATAGGACCGAAACTTCTCAAAGGCGAAAACGACGGCCAGAAGCTCCTTTTCTGTCGTAGCATACTTGCACTGAGCATCATCCAATGTGCGACTGGCGTAGTAGATAACGTGGAGCTTCTTGTCTTTCCTCTGGCCGAGAACTGCACCAACAACATAGTCGCTAGCATCTGTCATAACCTCGAAAGGTAGGTTCCAATCTGGTGGCTGCACAATGGGTGCGCTGACCAATGCTCCTTTGATCGTATGAAAAGCCTCAAGACAGTCGCTATCAAATTCGAATTTCACCTCCTTGCACAACAGCCTCGTGAGGGGTCTAGCTATCTTTGAAAAATCCTTGATGAACCTGCGATAGAAGCCTGCATGCCCCAGAAAACTGCGGATCCCCTTGACAGAAGTAGGTGGTTGTAGGTTCATCATAACCTCGATCTTAGCTTTATCCACTTTGATGCCATCTTCTGATATGCGATGCCCAAGTACAATCCCATTCCTGACCATGAAGTGACACTTCTCCCAATTTAGAACTAGGTGTTTTTACTCACATCGCTGAAGTACCCTGCATAGATTAGATAAACAGTGAGAGAAAGAGTCTCCATACACCGAGAAGTCATCCATGAACACCTCCATTATGTCTTCGATCAAGTCGGTAAAAATGGACATCACGCATCGCTGGAAAGTTGCCGAAGCATTGCACAATCCGAATGGCATGTGCCGTTAAGCGAATGTGCCATAAGGACATGTGAATGTTGTCTTCTCCTGGTCGTCCGGATGGATGGGGATCTGAAAGAAACCTGAATAACCATCTATAAAACAGTAGTATGGATGGTTAGCAAGTCTTCCAAGCATCTGAGCAAGAAAGGGCAAAGGGAAGTGATCCTTGCGAGTTGCAGCATTCAGTTTACGATAATCTATGCACATTCTATGGCTGGTTATGGTCCTAGTCGGTATCAGTTCATTCCTATCATTTTTTATTACAGTGATTCCACCTTTCTTAGGAACTACTTGAACTGGACTAACCCAAGTACTATCAGAAATAGCATAAATTACACCGGCTTCCAGAAGTTTCATTATCTCCTTCTTAACAACATCTTTCAGATTCGGATTTAACCTCCTCTGATGTTCTATAGAACTTGTCGATTCATTTTCTAGATGTATCCTATGCATGCAAAGATCAGGGGAGATGCCAGTGATATCATCAAGCGAATACCCTATAGCCTTTCTATACTTCCTAAGCTCACATAAAAGTAAAGCTACTTCCACATTATTCAAATCAGCATTCACAATTACCGGGTAAGTAGAGTTCGTTCCCAGGAATGCGTACCTGAGCCCGGCTGGAAGAGTTTTGAGCTCCAGTTTGGGTGCTTTCAATTCGCTCCAAGGGCTGTCTATCGGGTCAAGTGGCGGAGCAGGTGCTCGCGGGATTGGAGCGGGTGCTCCGTCTGTTTCTGCCGAGTTCTCCTTATCTTCTAGGCTCGTGTACGCCACCATCTGCTCCATTCTTTGGCTGGAATCTAGCATCTTGGCAAAGCTGTCGGCATCCTCGCTCAGGAAACCATGCTCTCTTTCAGCCAGAGTTAGAGCGGTTTCAAGAGGATCTGGGCACAGAAGCTCTTCAGCTGCCTCATCATATGCATCATCCACGCCTTCCACAGTGAAGGTCTGTCCATCCATCATCGGTTTCTTCAACAATTTATCCATCTCGAATGACATTACCATGTCGCCTAGCTGAAGGTCAATCACTCCATTCTGTACATCGATTATTGCACCAGCTGTGCATAAGAATGGCCGGCCGAGAATCAGAGGGTCTTTTGGTTCTTCTTCAAGCTCTAAAACCACGAAATCAGCTGGGATGAGTGTGTCTCCAATTCGCACATGAAGATCCTCTAACATAACCACTGGAAGCTTTGTTGATCTGTCTGCGAAGACCAATGAGATGCGCGTGGGTTTGAATTTTGTGAACCCTAACCGCTTTGCCACAGAGTATGGCATAAGGTTGACACTGGAACCGAGATCGCACAGAGAGCATGCGAATGTCATGCGGCCGATCTTGACTGATAAAACGAATCTGCCAGGATCGCTTCTCTTCTTAAGGACCTTGTTCTGCAGAACAGCACTGCACTCTTTGGAGACTACCATCACGTTTTCCTCCTCAGCTACTTTTCCGGAGACTAGGGTTTTCATATACCGTTTGAGAGCCGGTATCATCTGAACGGAATCCGTGAGAGGCAGCTTCACGGTTAGGTCTCTGAGCATCTCTCTGCATTTAGCATCCTCTAAGTCCTTGCGAGACTTCTTGGGTGGTACAGGTATGGGACCTTTGGTTTGTACACCCTCGTTTCCGGATTCATGGCCGAAGTTGCTGGAGTTTCTCGGTTGAGCACGTGCTTGGTTGACGGACCAGGGGGCTCGGTCGGCGAATCTTCTTCAAGAATCTCGAGAGGTGAGGCTGATGTTCCAGCGTGTGTTGCGTGATTGCTCGATTCACCTTTTTCATAAACGCCTTGATTTCCTTGGAGCAGGTACTTGCTGGATGGGAGCACGTGCTCGGAAATCGCTTCTCTTTCTTTTGCCGATCCGGAAGTTGTTGCCGAATTCAATGTTTTCCCGTTCCTTAGCTCGATGTCATTGACAAACTCCTTCATAGGTGCTTCAGCTTTTCCAGGCAGAGTCCCTGGCGTTCTTTTTATAGACTCGGCAGTTTGTGCAATCTGAACATACAGTTGCTTCATGTGGGTCCATACAGCCTCATACTTCCCATTAAGATCAACATACATAGTGTCAACTTTGGAGTTGATCTCTGCTGCCGCCTTTTGTTGACTCGCCATCAACTACTGCATCATGTTCTTCAGCTCGTCTTGGGAGCCGGTTGCTGAAGATGAAGGCTGCGGATTTGTGAAAGGCTGGGGTTGCGAGTTTGTGAAAGGCTGCCTCGGCTGATTCCCTCCTTAGAAACGGTTCTGATTAGGAACGAATGGCCGGTTCTGGTAGTTGTTGGAGTAGTTCTTCTGAAAACCCATCTGCGGCTGATTTCCTTGCTTATGATAAGTCTGATCCTGCGGATTCTCCACATTGGTGATCCTATAGGACAGGTTCGGATGAGTGTTGAAGCCTTGGTTGTTGAAACCGCGGTTCTGCCCGAAATTTTGTCCCGTCACGTAATTCACCTCCATCTGATCATTCCCGGTTTCTTCCTCATAGGCTTGAGCGATAGGTGCTTCCCCATTCTTGTCCACAAAATGGACTGACTTCTGGTTCTTTTTATCAAAAGGTTAACCAAGGCCGCGAGCTCATCAATCTTCTTGGAGTCCACACTGTTGACCTTCTTTATGTCGTATTCCGGGCTTTTGTTGCTGGAACTTGCGGCTAGGTTCTCGATCAGCTCCAGAGCTCCTTCCTTTGACTTAGTGTAGAAGTCACCGTTACTAGCTGCATTCAGGGCGTTTCTGTAGTCCCAATCTACTCCGTCATAGAAGGTGCTGAGCAGCTGCTCATCACTAAACCCATGGTGAGGGCACTCGCGCTTGTACTCCTTAAACCGCTCCCATGCTTCATTGAAGGATTCGCCGGACTGTTGCTCGAATGAGGAGATGTTGTTCCTCAAGGCTGCAGTCTTGGATATCGTGTAGAACTTATCCAAGAAGGCTGCTCGTGCATTAGCCCAAGTCGGTAGAGAGCCTGGTGGTAAAGATTTTAACCACCGTGATGCTTTTCCCGTAAGAGAGAAGGGGAAAAGCTTGCACTTCAAGAAATCTGGAGGCACACCATTGGAGCCGGTTGTGCTACAGATCTCTTCGAATTTCTCGATGTGATCCATCGGAATCTCAGCAGGCAGACCGTGGAACAGGTGTTGCTTCACGAGGGCGATCATTTGAGGCTTGATCTCGTAATCTTGCCTCTGGATGGTAGGGGTAACGATCGCAAATCAATCCTGGTAGTATGCGTGAGCCGCATCTTTGTCCCCGAAAGCAGGTTGTGCAACGAATTGCCTCTCCTGTTGCAAACGAAGCTGCTCCATGGCTGTCTGAAGCTGTTGCAGCTGAGCTGCGATGTCTGCTTGTCCGCCCATTTCTGAGTTGGCGGTGTCAGTCGTTTCTGCTTCTTGAACGGGTGTGTTACGTCTTCTGTTTTTTCGTTCTCTCCTTGCTAGCTCGTCGTTTGTCAAGCAAAGAAGGTCCTCGTTGTTTTTGCTCCTTGTGCTCCTTGTGGACATACACCTGAAACACAAAAACAAAGAAGAAAAGAAAACGAGTTCAGTAAAGTTCTTAGTCTAATAATTCAGCCGTAAACCAAAGGTGAAAATTTGGTCCCCGGCAGCGGCGCCAAAAACTTGATACACGAGTTTTAAACCCTTATTTCCTACTGCAAGTGCACAGCATACGAAGTAGTACTTAGGGGTCGATCCCACGAAGACCAGTTTCACACTTTGATCTAATGAGCTAAATCAAAAGCTAAGACAATTCAATTATGGTTTTGGTTTTGTAAATAGCAAGTAATAAAAGCAAAATCGGTTGTAAAGATAATATTAAAACAAGCGTTAGGTCAAGGAATATCGCTGGAGATTCAGAGCAAAGGATCAAACAAATATTCGGGCAATGATTAAGCATAATTCTAGAACTCAAACATAAAGATAATATCAATCCACTCTCGTGGCATCAATAACTTTTATCTAACAACCTAAAATCCTAACTCTCGTTGGTTTTAGAAATCGCAGACAAGCATTAAGGATAGGTTTGATTTATTCACAATTCTCCAATACATCTACTCTCGCAGGTAATGAATAAATTGCTCACCGAAGTTTCTTCTAGCAACCTAGCAACTCTCGCTGTCTAAGTTAAACCCAATATCATAAAATCAAGTGATCAATTCGATCTAAGCATTAAGAATAACAAAGGTGAAGACATCGATTTGAATAGCCTATTTGTGTTTAACCCTAAAGCTCATGAATTCCTTTGAAAAACCTTAACCTAACTAAGAGATCTACTCAGACATAATTAAAGAAGAAGAAAACAAAGAGATTATAGAGTTCGTCATAAAAGCTTGAATAGACAACAAAAGCTGAAAAGAAACTTCAATAAGAACTTGATCAAAGTATAAATATAGATAACAAAAGCTGAACATAAACTTCAATAAGAACTTAATCAAAGCATAAAGATAGATAACAAAAGCTGAAAATAAACTAATAAGAACTTGATCAAAGCATAAATGTTTAAAGCTTAAAAGAGAAGAGAAACAATGTTTAGAAGCTAGAGAAGAGTGGGAGAAGAAGATGGTGTGTTTTGAAGCATCAAGAGTGAGTCCAATATATAGGCCAAGGTGTAGGGGAGTAGGTAAGACGGGGAACGACCGTTCTGGAGGAGAACAGTCGTTCTAAGTGGTCGATCGAAGTAGGTGGGTGTTGGTGAGTCGGGGAACGGTCGTTCTTGGGGGAGAACGGTCGTTCCATGCTTTTTTGTTGGTAGAGTAGGTGAGACGGGGAACGATCGTTCTGTTGAGGGAACGGTCGTTCTCTGGCTCTTGTCGGCAGGGTAGGTGAGATGGGGAACGACCGTTCTGTTGAGGGAACGGTCGTTCTGAATGGTCGTTCTACTCCAAGAACGGTCGTTCTCTTCAGTTGGTCATTTTCTCGTTTTTTTCCACATTAACTCGACTCGAACATGTCCGTAAACGCCAAACTCCATTGGATCTCCATAAAATCTGTAAAAAGACTCGAAACAATAGAAAAGACTCGAAAAGCTAACGAAAGATGCAAATCAAAACTCAAACCGAATACTAAAAACAAATCAAAATATGTTAAAAATACATAATATCAAATACGTCTAACATATTGTTGTATGTTTTCTCAACACAGGAAGATATTTGACAAAACTGAATGAGTCACGTGAAAAGCGACCTTCCAGCTAATGAGAAAGATAAGGTATTTTGCTGTTGACGACGTTGTCTATTTACAATTTAATTATCTATCTTCCGTTCTCTTAAAATGTTCCGTTCAAACAGCCAAGTAAGGAAAAAAATGCATAAGAACTCCCAAGCAAAGCTCGCCTGCGGCTGGGAATTCATCCTTCAAACGATCAGCAAAGGTATCATTGCGAAGCTTAAGAGTCCCAATATTATTTACCTGCAACTGTCCATCACTGGTCAAAGTAGATATGATAATATTATTTCCATTGCTTTGCAGAGCCAACGAAAGTCTGAAGAAGGAACAAAGGCTGTCAAAAAGAGTTCATTGCATTCTGATGATGAGTCTGAAGAGAACAAAGAGGAGAAAGAGGAGGAAGAAGAAGAAAAAGACAAGGAGCAGAATGCAGAAGATGAAGAAGAGAATAAAGAGGAGGAGAATGAAAATGGTATTCCAGATAAATCTGAGGATGAGGCACCTCAGCCTTCTGAAAGCGAGGAGAAATATGAATCTGAGGAACATTCTTAAGAAGAAACGATAAAGATGAAACGTGGTTCTAAAGTGTCAGCTGGGAAGAAAGATTCAGCAGGGAGAGCCAGAAACAAGAAAGCAGCAGTCGTTGCAAAATCCAGTTCACCTGAGAAAGTTGCACAGATCATGACAGTGATACAAGTCCAAAGACGTCTTCTAAGAGGAAGAAGTCTGAAAAAAGTAACTAAGGCCTCAGCCCCTTCAAAGTCGGATTCAAAAGACAAACCAGGTTTGGATATTATCTGTTTTTATTATCTTTCACCAAGATGATCGGTTAGGTAGAAATACATCATGTGTGTGTGAGTGTAGGGTTTGTCAGACGCATTGGAGTCTTATTCCTTGACAACTTCGTTTGCAGAAGCTAACCATTATTGCAGCCACTAATGGTTTCTGGCACCGCGCTTATCTGTGTTTGTGTCTATGCTAGAAGTAAAAAGTACTGGAAAAGGGAAAGAAAAAAATAAAAGGCCAAGCGATAAAGTGCTGAAAAATGCAATCGTTCAGATTTTGAGAAAGGTGGACTTTCATACGGTGAGTTAATTTCTCAACCTTAAATATTCTACACACTCGCCTACTTGGAATGTGTGTGAAAAAATAAAATGGGATTCTGCCGAACAAACTTTTTGGTGATATGAAAGATCCTGCGTTTCTGAAAGCTAACCAGAGTTTGTTGTAAAAATATCTAATACAAACTGTGAACTATCTTCTATATCTTGATAACCTTTTTTTTTTTTTTTTTTGTTTACCAAAATATCTAGATAACCTTATAAGAGCATTATTGTTCTTTTGCAGGCAGACTACATTCACAGACATTATCAAAGAACTTGGTATGAGCAGATTGGTTTCGGTTATTTTTTTCTTCAGTGGTTTCTGCTTAGATTCTGGTTATTTAAAAATCACATTGTTCACTCATATTTCGGCTATCGAGTTCAAAGATGATCTCACCCCAAGAAAGTCATCTATAAAGCTGATGATCCAAATTAGCTCACCAAATGATTGACTAGGAGAACCAGAAAAATGTTACTTGGAAGGTGGATTTGAAAAGATTTTAACTATCATCTAGGAGGAAGGGGGTCAGATGGCTATGTGGTCGTGCAGGTGACCAGTTGCTCTTTTTAAGATCTATTACAACAATTTTATTCTTTAAAGCATTTGGCATTTGAAAAGGAAAAAATAAGTTTCGACAAAAAAAAAGGAAAGAAAGGAGCGTGGGAAACTATATTTTAAAATATGTGTACAATTCTAAAACAATAATAATCAATATTAGACAAATATTTTGACCAAAAACGAAGCTATAAGCCACAGTAAACATTTGAATTAAAAAGCAAACAAAGGAATCAAATTCAAGATGACTAATATCACACACACCTCTATTAAACCAGTTTGACGAATGAGGAATGAAGTATATATAGATTGTGGCCCTCAAAAATATGTATATTTTGTGGCTTAAAACCAGTGTCTTCTCAGTTTAATCAATGACATACATAGAAAACCTTACAATTTAGAAAAACAATATAAAATATATTTTATAGCAAAAAAATTGTAAAAAGTTTTGAAATATATAATCCCGCGCGTAGCGCGGGTGATCACCTAGTAATTCTTAAAACCAAACCAAGAAGTAAACTCATTCAAATGCCAAACTAAAGACAAATCCATAGTGAAATTGAGAACTTTAGATCATATCTCTCTTTATTCCTTGCAAAACACGAATCTTCCTCTTATTCCTTTCCTAACATCTCAAATTCTAAAATGAAAAAAAAAGTGACAAAGTTAATACCAATATATTTCAACACATTCTAAGTTGTTATTGAAACAATGTTAGAAAATTTACCTTTCTGTAACTTGTCAAGCATCTCAACTTCATCAAGCCATTGTTGATTGGTTACCACTTTGGAGAAAAGATCTACGAGTCCCGTACATAAAAGCACATTTACTCATCAACTTATTAAATTCGGTTAACCCTTTTGGATATTGATTCGGTTTGGATAAACCCGAAACCCGTTGGATCTCGCTTATAAATACCATTCGGTTATTTCACTATAACCCATACTCATACCGAACCGGCTTGTTCGGGTCGGGACCGGGTTTGGATTTCGGGTTCGGGAAATATGCCTAGCCCTAGTCACATCAATCGACATGATTTGATTTCGTCACCTTTATACGTCGGCTATTTGCCGAGGGACATGTCGGCGGTCACTGTCCTCGTTCTTTTCTGTTTCGTGGGCTTTTAGTCTTCTTTACCATTTGGGCCACACTCGATTTCGCGGGGCCAGGGGCCAGTGGTCATCTGGACCCACCTCCAACAGTCATCTAAGAATGATCCATTTCTGAAATATCTGACTCTTCAAGATTTTCGCAACCAACCAACGACTCAGGATGGTTATAGACTTATAGATCCTACATGCTTGTTTACCAAGCAGAGCTTGATTAAACATGGTGAAGTCATGAAAGCTACATTTATTGATGACAATAAAACTGGATAACAAATATGTGAAATTGAAAAACTACAAATTCAAAAAAAATTACACAACACAGTTACATAAACATTAAGCATTATAAGATATAAAATACAAATCATGCCTTGTTTCATGTTGACTTCCACCAATTTTATTTCAAAGAAGACAAAGCATAGATTATGTGTCGAAAGAAGGATATTTGTCGCTGAGAAACCGAGCAAAAACTCTGTTTTCGCTAAGGTGAAGAGTTGATGCAATTAGGGGTCTTGTATTGAGCTATAGAAGCACCCATGGAGATGAAGAAATCCATGAGAGAGTCGAACGTTCTTTGTTGTACCACCTTAATCTCTAGAGCTCCTATTAATCTTAATTGACTCCTATTCACTCTATATAAGTGATTCCTCCACTACACAACAACAATTCCACCAATAACTTATGTTATCAAGTTCGACAAGACCATTTATATTTTTTGAGTTAAGCTCCCAATACATAACATAATGACCTGGATCAGTGGAGATATCTGACCAACATGTGAAGCCCATCAACATTAAATCTGAAGATTCAAGAACGCGAGTGTTGCTTAAGCCAACGCTTTTAAGTGTGTTGTTGTAGAATCAAGTCACTTGTAAAATATCTCCCAGTATATATCTATGTAAACCTTGAGAATCGAAAAAAAGAAAAGAAAAAGATTAAGGCCATGAATGTTTAACTAGTTTTTAGATTTTAGATTTTGGTTTTTGGCTTTTGGTTTTTGCTTTTCAGATTTTGTTTTTCAATTTTTGGTTTTTGATTTTGTGGTAGATTTTAGTTTTTTTAAGAAACCTGATTAGTTGTTGTTCAAAAAAAAAAAAAAAAAAAAGAAACCTGATTAGTATTTTATTTAGATTTTGGTTTTTGCCTAAATATATATATTATTATTTTTTTAAGTAGCATCATCAATAAAGTAATATATCAATAGTAAAAGACATCTATAACAAGAAAATCAATACCTAAAACATATTACTAATTCTTAAAATCATTTAAATTCAATTATTTTAACTTCAAAATTCCATAAAATATATAAATTTATGTAATACATAACTATCAAAAAATAAATAATAATTTTTTTTCAAGGTCATAATCTTATTTTATTTAAATACTAACTCTCACAACACAAATTTTCAACTAAATATTTTTTATAGATATTATTAGCTTACAAACAATTTAAAGAAATAAGTACATTATTTTACATTGTGGTAGAAATGAGATTTTTAAAATTTTCTTAAGAAGTATTTACTATTTAGCATGAGTTTTTCTTTATATACAGAAAATAGCATTTAGTTAATTATTAATTAATAAAAGATAACATATTTGCACAAAAAATTAGAAATAAAAAACTTACGGAAATCATTTCAAAAACCCATGAATTGCGGTTTTTGGTTTTTATGTATAAAATGAAAAAAACTGTCAAAAACTAGTTTTCCTAGATTTTAGGGAATCAATTTTTTCAAAAACTTGAATGGCTAATAAAGTGGTTTTTGGAAAATCAAAAGCCAAAATCTATTTCAAAATCTGCAAACATTCAACACCTAACTTCATTTTTATTTATATAACTATACATGTATATAATTTATCCACTACAAGAAAACAAGCATTTTCCGAGGGAAAAATTCCTCGGAATTCCGTCGGAATAATTAAGGGTATTCCGACCAAATACCGAGGATTTATTCCCTCGGAAAAAACTCATCGGAATATTGTATGTCCTCGACAGAATTTCGAGGATAACAAATTCCGAGGAAATGGCGAGGAAGACCTTTCGTCGGAGAGGTCGTCGGAAAATACCGACGGAGTGTTTCCTCGGTATAAACCGAGGACTATCCCGACGGAAGAACTCGTCGGATTGCAGAGGAAAATTCCGAGGAAGCCCTCCGTCGGAAACTTCAGTGGAAATCCTCCATCGGAATTTTCGGAGGACAAGTTTCCTCGGAATTTTCGGAGGACAAGTTTCCTCGGAAAATTCCGAGGAACGGTTTCCTCGGAATATTCCGACGACTCACTTCCTCGGAAATTTCCGAGGACCCCCTTCCTCGGAATTATTTAAAAATTATTTTTTTAAAAAAAAATTATTTTTTAAAAAAAAAATTATTTTTTTTAAAAAAATTATTTTTTAAAAAAAAATTATTTTTTTTAAAAAAATTATTTTTTAAAAAAAACTAAATATTAGAAATTTAAATTCGAAAATATAAAATTAAATTCAGAAATTTTATTTCGAAAATATAAAATTAAAATTCAAAGTCATACAAATAAAAAGAAAAAAATCCTACTTTTGTGAGAAAAAAAACTACGGGTTTTGGGTGTTCGGGTCTTGCAGGGTCGGGAAATCGATGTTCGGGTGCAACGTCCTCATCATGTCCATCATCTGCTGGTTCAGCTTCCTCTGTGCCTCGAAGCTCGCCTGTTGTGCCTCGAAGCTCGCCTGTTGAGTTGCCATCTGAGTCTCCAACGCAGATATGCGATGATCCTTGTCCTGCAACTGACCCATAAGTGCTTCGGGATCAACAAAGGGCGGGGCTGCAGCAGAAGACGTAACCGACCGGGACCGACGAGCCAAACCCAACATTCGGCCCTTCTTCTTTGGAACCGACTGAAATAGAAAATAGGCAAATGTAAATAATAATTAAGATGAAATGAAATTTTTTTTAGAAAAAACTTACCTTTTCAACGATTTCGTTGATCCGATCCCGAGGCAATTGGGAACCCGTCGAATCTTCGTCCTCGGTTTGAAGCTGAGACGCTGCTTCTTCCACCTGACTGTGGATGAGGTCGACGACACCCTTCACAACACCGTCATCAATCTGGCCGGTCTTCTTGTTTGTATACGCCTTCTTCATTAGGGTGAAATCATCAACCGGCTCACCATCATTTGCTTCCACCTTGATATCAATATAAATATTAGAAATTAGAAGAAACACTGAGAGTTTAAAATTGAAAAAATATTAAAATTGAAAAAAAAGCCATTGAAATTACCATGCGATCCATCAGAGTGGCTTGGGACTGAGCACACAAGTTGTGCTTGTAGACGCCCTTCCCTTTACGATCGCTCTTGCGGTTGGTGAAGTTGGTGGAAGAAGTCGATTTCGTCTGTTCCTTACTCTAATGCACAATCAACTGCTCCCACACCTCGAGGTTTATCGACTTTGGGATCTTTAAAAAAAAAAAATTGTTAGATGAATTAAAAAATAATTTAATAAATTTAAAAATTGTTTTAAAAATAAAAAACCAAACCTTGCCCATTTGCCACTTCTTCTTCCACTTGTTTTAAAATCATTGAAAAACGTTTTAGAAAATCCCAAAACGTGTTAATATCAGAAAAACGATTTCAAAAATAGTAAAAACCTTGTTTAAAATCATATAAACGTTTTTAAAAATCAAAAAATGTTTTAATACTTATAAAAATAGTTTTAATATCAGAAAAACGATTTTAAAATAGTAAAAACGTTTGTAAAAATCAAAAAACGTTTTTAAATATTGAAAAACGATTAAAAATAGTAAAAACGGTTTTAAAAATCAAAAAACGTTTTTAAAACTACAAATAATTCCAAAGAAAGCTAATAATAGAACCTAAAATCCGAAATTGAATTCTAACCTATCCATCTAACAACCTAAAATCCGAAACTATCCATCTAACAACCTAAAATCCAAAGAAAAATATGGTGTTTTTGTAGATTCTTACATGATTGAGAGAAGTGGAGAAGAGATGTGGGCTTCGGTTTCAGATTCCGACCGCGAGAATTGTCGATTCCGACGGTTTCAGATGAGAGAGAGGCGGCGGCGAGATGAGAGAGAGGATGGAGATGAGAGAGAGGATCGAGAGGAGAGAGGCTGCGGCGGAGAAGAAGAAGAAGAAGGGTTAGGTATTATATCTAATGATTCTGACGGAATATGGTCGTCGGAATTCCGTCGGAATTATTAAATATAATACCTAACCCGCGATTCTTGAAATAATTCAAGGTGTTTGGTTTTCCTGGGTAAGTAGCTTCCGACGGATATGCCTTTCCTCGGTATTCGGAAATTTCCGAGGAAAAACCGACGAACAATTGTTTGTCCTCAGAAATTCCTCGGAAATTTCCGAGGAAATACCGAGGAAACATGGTTTGGGGTTTCAAATTCTGATTTTTTTTCTCGGTATTTCATTTTTAATACAAATGCAAATCATACCGTTGAGGATACTTTGTATAGATGATCATAAACCATGAAATAACAAAATTTCAAATATAATTGTAAGTATTTCATTTAACGTTTGTTAAAGTGTATAAGTGTTTATCTTATGTTGTGTGATTTTTGTTCTAGCAATCGTAAAAGTGTTTGTTATTGTGTAAAACACTAAAGTTTGACTTCATAATCTGGTTAAGACACTCAATGAAGTTTATATATGTGTTATTCGATCCGCAAAACGTCGTTATCGGTTAAAAAACCCCATCTCCTCGGAATGTCCTCGGAAAATTGAAGAATTCACTCGATTCCTCGGAATTTCCTCGGAAATTTCTGAGGAAATTCCGAGGAAATATGTTTTTTTGCTATTTTCCTCGAAATTGCATCGGAATATTTTGAGTAAATTACGAGGAATAGCACTATTAATCAAATCCCTAAATCGAGTAATCGAATTCCGAGGAAATTCCGAGGAAACCCTAAATTCCCTCGGAATTTCGTCGGAATTTCTTGTTTAAAAAAAAAAAAACTCTACTCTGATTCCGATTCATCGTCACTAGATGAATCGGAATATGGATCTTGGTGAAACTCTCCAATAACTGGTTCATCTTCTGCGTAAACGACGGCGTCCTCTGCGAAGTCGGTCAAATCGACTACAAGGCCACCTTCCGCTACATCTTCTGCTGCACTTAAGTTGCCGGATGTGATTGGTTGCAGTGGGTCTTCCAGCTCTGAAGTTCCCTGAACTCGGCCTCTCGGGTTGACCCTTGTAACCGTAAACCATGGATCATCTCTGTTCCTTACCCGTGGGTACTTGATATAAGAAACCTGTAACATTTAAAAAAAAATTAGTAAAAGTATGAATTATGATCAATCATTCTGAATTCGTACAACATTAACTTACCTGATCGGCCTGAGAAGCAAGAATGAAAGGATCATAATATTGCAGCTTTCGCCTCGAATGTACTGATGTAACACCAAATGCATCTGTTCTCACACCTCGATCTGGAGTGTTGTCGTGCCAATCACAATAGAATACAGTACAGCGCAATCCAAGCAAGCCCAAATACTTGATTTCCAAAATCTCATGTTTGTGTCCGTAGTATACATCATCTCCTGATGCAGAACAAACGCCAGCGTCATAGGTCGTACGCGAATGTCTCCTCTTTTCAGTTGCGAATGCATATCCTCGAGTACAGAATCTCGGATATGACTTTACAACACAGTTTGGGCCAACCACCATCTCGCGTATCTAATCGTCAAATGTTTCACCTCTGGCCAAACCAGCAGACACCTATTAATAGCACATATGTAGGTTATATCAATAAAAATGAATTAGTATAAATATATGGTAAATGTAATTTTAATGTGTTTAAGGCACTCACATAGGTAAACATCCATCCAGAAAATTCTCTCTGCTTAATTTCTTCTAGTTCCGCCTCTGTGGCGTATCTATATTCGAACCGCTTTGCTGCCATGAAAATCCTGTACATATGATGAGAATAATATAATTAATTAGATTTAAATGTCAATTTGTTAAAATAGAATTTTGTAAGATAATAAACTTACCTCTCATATGGAAGAACATCTTCGCAGTTGGTGAGCAAATATGTCTGCAAATGACTTCGCTCGTGCTCAGTAAGTCGACGGTCATTTGGTTTTCCGCTAAGTCGTCCAACATCTGTGAAAATGTCTGGAACCTGAACATGATATGTTGCCCGTTCACCTCTATCATCATGCCGAGCAGATCTTCTGTTTTTGGTCTGAACTTCTGCTGGAAAGTAGTGCTCCGCAAAGTTTGAAATTTCTTCATTGATCATCTGTGCGACTATAGAACCTTCCACCTTACTTAAATTTTTCACCTTCTTCTTCAAATGGAACATATACCGCTCATACAGATACATCCATTTATACTGCACAGGACCACCAAGTTCCAATTCTCTTGCAAGGTGAATAGGAAGATGCTCCATAACATCAAAAAATGAGGGAGGAAATATCTTCTCAAGGTTGCACTGAATCACTGCTATGTTAGTCTTCAAATTTGTAATACCTTCAAGAGTCACTGATCTGCTGCATAAATCGCGGAAGAAAGCACTTATCCCTGCAACAGCTTCATGAACTTTTCGTGGTAATAGTTCCTTGAATGCAAACGGAAGGAGGCGCTGCATCATCACATGGCAATCGTGACTTTTCAAGCCAATAAACTTTCCTTCCTTTCCGTCGATACAGTTTCGCAAATTAGATGCGTAACCATCTGGAAACTCCACATTGTTTGAAATCCAATCAAATAACGCATTTTGCCCCTCTGCATCAAGTCGGTATATGGGAAAATGAGCCCTACCATTCTCATCAACATGAAGTTCTGGACGAGCACATATATCGACTAAATCCAGTCTTGACTTCAGATTATCCTTTGTTTTACCTTTAACGTTAAGGATCGTGTTCATGAGATTGTCAAAAAAGTTCTTCTCAATATGCATGACATCTAAATTATGCCTTAGCAGATGATCCTCCCAGTATGGCAAATCAAAGAAAATACTTTTCTTGTGCCAGTTATGTAGTTCTCCAACAGCATCTACAGGAAAATGCTCATGTCCACCGACGTCTGGCGTCCTTTCTGCACCAAAATCTCTTAGTTGTGTCTTCAAAACTTTCCCACTAACTTCCTCAGGTGGACCATCAAACACCTGTTTGTTCTTCCTAAAGAAATTCTTACTCCGACGGTATGGATGATCATGTGGTAGGAATCGTCTGTGACAGTCAAACCAACACGTTTTTCTTCCGTTCTTTAGTTGGAAAGCATCTGTGTATGTTGTAAGAATTTTGTAAGTCCTCGGAATTTCCTCGGAAATTTCCGAGGGAATTCCGAGGAACTCTAATTCCGAGGAGATATCGAGGAATACCGTTCGTCGGAGGAGTCGTCGGAAAAGTCTGACAGACATGTTCGTCGGTATAAACCGAGGATTATTCCAACGGAGAAAGACGTCGGAAAGGGGATGAAATTTCCGAGGAAACTCTCCCTCAGAATATTCCGAGGACAGTTTTCCTCGGAAATTTCTGAGGAACCCCTCCATCGCAAAAATTCCGATGGACGGTTCCTCGGAAATATTAAAAAAATTATTTTTTAAAAAAATAAATATTTGAAATTTAAAATCGAAAATATAAAATTAAAATTCAGAAATTTAATTTCGATAATATAAATTTAAAATTGAAAGTCGTACAAAAAACAAAAAAAAACATTCCAAGTTTTTTTAAAAAAAAACTACGGGTCTTGCTGGGTCGGGAAAGCGATGTCCGGGTGCAACGTCCTCATCATGGCCATCATCTGCTCGTTCAGCTTCCTCTGTGCCTCGAAGCTCGCCTGTTGAGTCGCCATCTGAGTCTCCAACGCAGAAATGCGTAAGTCCTTGTCCTGCAACTGACCCATAAATCGCTCTTGTGGTTGGTGGAGTTGGTGGAAGAAGTCGATTTCGTCTCGTCCTTACTCCAATGCACAATCAACTGGTTCCAGACATCGAGGTTCATCAACTTTGGGACCTTTTTGAAAAAAAAAATTGTTAGATGAATTAAAATATAATGTAATAAATTTAAAAAGGTTTTAAAAATAAAAAACCAAACCTTGCCCATTTGCCACTTCTTCTTCCACTCGTAAATTTGATACCCATAGTTGGTCATAACTTTGTGGACGAAGTGGTAATAGACAAACACCGTATAATCGGGATTCCAGTTGAATTCTTGCTGAAAAAAAAAACACAATTAGTAGAAAATTTATATTGAAAAATATTATATTAATAAAAAAAAGAATATTTACCGCAAACTGTTCAAACCACATAACTTGTTTGGCTCTAGGAAAGTCGGTGAAAGTCGGATGTCCCTCGTCCAAACACAGATACATCATACGGTTGATCCATGAGCTGATCCCGTTCGAGGATCGATCAAACCATGTCTGACCCGGTCCAGATGGATACGGAGTGAGAAACGGAAGATGGTGACGACCCGGCTGTCGAACAAACTCGGCAACCCTCCTCAGTTCCGGAGGACCCTCATAGTTCGGAGGAATAATGGGTGCAACACCAGAGCCAGAAGGAGCCTCAGGATATGGAGAGGGAGATGTATGGTGTGAGCTGCGGGAATCCTGAACGGAGTGGCTCCCCGAGCCACGACCACGACGCTGTCGAGGAGGCGGGGTCTGATCATCGTAAGACCTGTAGTTTAAAGATATAAAAATCCAAAAAAAATAATTATAATTTGTTAGTATACATGATTTTTAATATAGAAAAAGGTTTATAAATATTTTTTAAATTTTATAAATATGTTTAATTGTTCCTGCAAACTTGAAAAACGATTTTTAAAATTAGTAAAAACCTTTTTTTAAATCATATACACGTTTTTACAAATCAAAAAATGTTTTAATACTTATAAAAATAGTTTTAATATCAGAAAAAACGTTTTAGAAACTTGATAAACGTTTTTAAAAATAGTAAACCTTTTTTAAAATCATATACACGTTTTTTAAAATCAAATAATGTTTTAAAACTTATAAAAATAGTTTATATTAAAAAATAGTTTTTATATCAGAAAAACGATTTATAAAATAGTAAAAACATTTTTAAAAATCATTGAAAAACGTTTTTTAAAATCATAAAACGTTTTAAAAAATCATAAAACGTTTTTAAAAATAAAAAAGAGTTTTCAAAAATCAAAAACGTTTTAAAAAATCATAAAACGTTTTTAAAAATAAAAAAGAGTTTTCAAAAATCAAAAACGTTTTAAAAAATCGAAAAACATGTTTAAAACTAAAAATAATTCCATAGAAAACTAAAACAAGAACCTAAATTAGGAAATTCAATCCTAAACTATCCATCTAACAACCTAAAATCCGAAACTATCATTCTAACAACCTAAAATCCGAAATACTAATCTCACAAATGGTTAGAAACAGGAAAATATGAAGTTTTGTTGATTCTTACATGATTATTGAAATGCAGTAGAGATTCCGACGGCGAGATGAGAGAGAACCGGCGGCGCAATCCAAGTTTCCGGCGAGATGAGTGAGCGGATCGAGAGGAGAGAGAGATTTTCGATAGTTTTAAAACCCAGCGGCGGAGAAGAAGAAGAAGGAAGTTAGGTATTATATTTAACAATTCCGACGGACACCATTCGTCGGAATTCCGTCGAAAATATTAAATATCATACCTAACACGCGGTTCTCGAATTAATTCAAGGTTTTGGTTTTCCCGGTAACGACTTTCCGACGGAAATGTTTTTCCTCGGTATTTCCTCGGAAATTTCCGAGGAAATTCCGATGAATAGTAGACTTTCCTCGGAAATTCCTCGGAAATTTCCGAGGACTTACCGAGAAAACATGGTTTAGGGTTTCAAATTCCTATTTTTTCTGGTATTTCATTTTTAGTACAAATGCAATTCATACCATTGAGGATACTTTGTGTAGATGAGCATAAACCATGAAATAAAAAAATTTCAAAAATAATTGTAAGTAATTCCTTTAACGTTTGTTAAAGTGTATAAGTGTTTATCTTATGTTGTGTGATTTTTGTTCGAGCAATCGTAAAAGTGTTAGTTATTGTGTAAAACACTAAGGTTTGACTTCATAATCTAGTTAAGACACTCGATGAAGGTTATATATGTGTTATTCGATCCATAAAACGTCGTTCTGGGTTATAAAACCCCCTTTCCTCGGAATTTCCTCGGAAATTTCCGAGGAAATTCCAAGGAAATTGCAAAATTCATCTTGTTCCTCGGAATTTCTTCGGAAATTTCCGAGGAAATTCTGAGGAACATCAATAAAAAACATATTTCGTCGGAAATTTCTTGTTAAAAAACATATTTCATCAATAAAAAACATCAATTCCGAGGAATAGCACTATTAATAAAATCCTTAAATCGAGTAGTCGAATTCCGAGGAAATTCCGAGGAAACCCTGAATTACCTCGGAATTCCGTCAGAATTTCTTGTTTAAAAAAAAAAAAAAAAAAAAAACCTCTACTCTGATTCCTAGCCATCGTCACCAGATGAATCGGAATCTGGATCTTGGTGAAACTCTCCAATAACTGGTTCATCTTCTGCGTAAACGACGGCGTCCTCAAATCGACTACAAGGCCACCTTCCGCTACATCTTCAGCTGCACTTAAGTTGCCGGATGTGATTGGTTGCAGCGGGTCATCCAGCTCTGAAGTTCCCTGAAATCGGCCTCTCGGGTTGACTCTTGTAACCGTAACCCATGGATCATCTCTGTTCCTTACCCGTGGGTACTTGATATAAGAAACCTGTAACATTTAAAAAAATATTAGTAAAAGTCGGTATATGGGATCAATCGTTCTGAATTCTTACAACATTAACTTACCTGATCGGCCTGAGAAGCAAGAATGAAAGGATCATAATATTGCAGCTTTCTCCTTGAATGTACTGATGTAACACCAAATGCATCTATTCTCACACCTCGACCTCGATCTGGAGTGTTGTCGTGCCAATCACAATAGAAAACAGTACAGAGCAATCCAAGCATGCCCAGCTACTTGATTTCCAAAATCTCATGTATGTGTCCGTAGTATACATCATCTCCTGATGCAGAACAAACGCCAGCATCATAGGTCGTACGCGAATGTCTCCTCTTTTCAGTTGCGAATGCATATCCTCGAGTACAGAATCTCGGATATGACTTTACAACACAGTTTGGGCCAACCACCATCTCGCGTATCCAATCGTCAAATGTTTCACCTCTGGCCAAACCAGCAGACACCTATTAATAGCACATATGTAGGTTATATCAATAAAAATGAATTAGTATAAATATATGGTAAATGTAATTTTAATGTGTTTAAGGCACTCACATAGGTAAACATCCATCCAGAAAATTCTCTCTGCTTAATTTCTTCTAGTTCCGCCTCTGTGGCGTATCTATATTCGAACCGCTTTGCTGCCATGAAAATCCTGTACATATGATGAGAATAATATAATTAATTAGATTTAAATGTCAATTTGTTAAAATAGAATTTTGTAAGATAATAAACTTACCTCTCATATGGAAGAACATCTTCGCAGTTGGTGAGCAAATATGTCTGCAAATGACTTCGCTCGTGCTCAGTAAGTCGACGGTCATTTGGTTTTCCGCTAAGTCGTCCAACATCTGTGAAAATGTCTGGAACCTGAACATGATATGTTGCCCGTTCACCTCTATCATCATGCCGAGCAGATCTTCTGTTTTTGGTCTGAACTTCTGCTGGAAAGTAGTGCTCCGCAAAGTTTGAAATTTCTTCATTGATCATCTGTGCGACTATAGAACCTTCCACCTTACTTAAATTTTTCACCTTCTTCTTCAAATGGAACATATACCGCTCATACAGATACATCCATTTATACTGCACAGGACCACCAAGTTCCAATTCTCTTGCAAGGTGAATAGGAAGATGCTCCATAACATCAAAAAATGAGGGAGGAAATATCTTCTCAAGGTTGCACTGAATCACTGCTATGTTAGTCTTCAAATTTGTAATACCTTCAAGAGTCACTGATCTGCTGCATAAATCGCGGAAGAAAGCACTTATCCCTGCAACAGCTTCATGAACTTTTCGTGGTAATAGTTCCTTGAATGCAAACGGAAGGAGGCGCTGCATCATCACATGGCAATCGTGACTTTTCAAGCCAATAAACTTTCCTTCCTTTCCGTCGATACAGTTTCGCAAATTAGATGCGTAACCATCTGGAAACTCCACATTGTTTGAAATCCAATCAAATAACGCATTTTGCCCCTCTGCATCAAGTCGGTATATGGGAAAATGAGCCCTACCATTCTCATCAACATGAAGTTCTGGACGAGCACATATATCGACTAAATCCAGTCTTGACTTCAGATTATCCTTTGTTTTACCTTTAACGTTAAGGATCGTGTTCATGAGATTGTCAAAAAAGTTCTTCTCAATATGCATGACATCTAAATTATGCCTTAGCAGATGATCCTCCCAGTATGGCAAATCAAAGAAAATACTTTTCTTGTGCCAGTTATGTAGTTCTCCAACAGCATCAATAGGAAAATGCTCATGTCCACCGACGTCTGGCGTCCTTTCTGCACCAAAATCTCTTAGTTGTGTCTTCAAAACTTTCCCACTAACTTCCTCAGGTGGACCATCAAACACCTGTTTGTTCTTCCTAAAGAAATTCTTACTCCGACGGTATGGATGATCATGTGGTAGGAATTGTCTGTGACAGTCAAACCAACACGTTTTTCTTCCGTTCTTTAGTTGGAAAGCATCTGTGTCATCCTGACAATATGGACATGATAGCCTCCCATGCGTTGTCCATCCAGATAACATACCATATGCTGGAAAATCACTTATTGTCCACATTAGTACTGCCCGCATTTGAAAGTTTTCTTTACACGAAATGTCGTATGTTTCAGCACCTTCAGCCCATAGTTGTTGCAACTCATATATTAGTGGCTGAAGAAACACATCAAGTGATCTCTTAGGATGCTCTGGTCCGGGAACGAGAATGGAGAGAAAAAAAAACTCTCGTCGCAAGCACAAGTTTGGGGGTAAGTTATATGGTGTAACAATGACTGGCCATAGAGAATATTGTCTTCCACTCTTCCCATACGGGCTGAAACCATCGGTACATAATCCAAGGTAGACATTTCTTCTCTCATATGCAAAGTCGGGATACTTTGATTGGAAATGCTTCCACGCTTTTGCATCTGAAGGATGTCTAATCTCACCATCTGTTGAGTGCTCCGCATGCCATCTCATTCGTTGTGCTGTGCGTTCCGAAAGATACAACCTCTGTAACCTTTCCTTCAAAGGCAAATACCACATCCTTTTATATGGCACTCGAACTCTTCCACTCGTATCTTTGTAACGACGCTTCCCACAAAATTTGCATGTAATCCGCTGGTCATCCGCCCTCCAATAAATCATACAGTTGTCGCTGCATATATCTATTACCTCATACGGTAAACTAACACCAGATACGAGTTTCTGAACCTCGTAGTATGAACCTGGAGCTACATTATCCTCAGGTAGAATACCTTTTACAAAATCAGCTATCGCATCCACACAGTCTTCAGCCAAGTTATAATCTGTTTTAATGCCCATCAGTCTTGTAGCATATGATAAAACTGAATGACCATCTCTGCAACCTTCATACAAAGGTTGCTTTCCAGCATCCAACATATCATAAAATCTCCTAGCTTCTGCATTGGGTAAATCTTCCCCTCTAAAATGATCATTTACCATCTGCTCAATACCTACACCATAATCTAAATCCGTTCTAATTGGTTCTTCTAATCTAACCGCCGGCCGAGGTTCGCTAGTACTACCAGGTTCATATCCTGTTTCCCCGTGATGATACCAAATTTTGTAACTTCGTGTAAACCCATTTAAAAAAATATGTGTCCAAACATCCAACTCTTTAATAACCTTTCTATTTTTACAATTAGAGCAAGGACATCTTAACTTACCTGTTTCAGCTTCCGGTTGTCGTTGAACTAACCCCATGAATTCCTTTACACCTCGTTCGTATTCTTTCATAAGCAATTTCGTGTTCGGATCCAAATGAGGTCGATCCATCCAAGAACGATAATAATTTGAAGAAGACATGTTTTTTTGAAAGCAAAATCGTGTGTAAATATATTGGGAGGAAAGAAGAAGAAATGGAGTGAATGAAGAGGAAGAGGGGTGGTTGTATTTGTAGATGAAATCCAGCCGACATACTGAGGAAATTCCGAGGACATTCCGAGGCTAAACAACTCTTCCTAGGTATTTCCTCGGAATTCTTGAAATCGCACAACGGTTCTCCCAACGGGTCTCTAACGGCTCCGACATACTGAGGAAATTCCGAGGAAATTTCGAGGAATAGTTGTCTTTCCTCGGAATTTCCTCGGAATTCTTGAAATCGCCCAACGGCTCTCCAAACGGTTCTCTAACGGCTCCAAACTTTCCTCGGTATCTTACAAATATCCGTCGGAAATAACCGACGGACACCGTTTCCTCGGAAAATTCCGAGGAAACATGCTTTCCTCGGAATTTTCCGACGAAATTCCGAGGAACTCCCTCTTCTCGGAGTTTCCTCGGTTTTTCGTCAGAAATTTTTGAGGAAATCATTTTCCCTCGGAATATCCCTCGGAATTTCAACGTTTTCTTGTAGTGAGTAGACGTTGACCTTACTTTTCATCGGTTCATGGCCAGCCATGAAAAGTCTATTGGGTAACTTTTTTGGCTTCCTCATGGAGTTTCGTTTTTTTCATTGAAGAAGGAGAAAGAATGGAGAAAATTTTACCAGAAGAAGACGACAATACAAAAGCCGTCGGAAGTGAGAGAAAAAAAATGAAGCGGCTGAAGGAAAAAAAAAGGAATAGTTAGGGTTTACAGTTGAAAAAATTAACTCATAAATTGTATAAGGGTATAATGGGAAATGTACCGTCACATTCTTTTATTGACTTAAAATTGTAATCATATATATTAGTTTCTTAATTTCTAGGCACATGCTATTATTCTACCTAATTTCCCTAAAATATTTACAAATTTTATTACTTTTTAAACACATTTTATTTCATCTTCTTTTGTTTTAATTAATATAAAGATGTTAGAAGTTTTTGAAATCTAGATATATAATAAACATATTATATAAAAATTAAATAATTTTCCTTTTTCATTAACTTTTTATATTTTTATAGTTTACAGTGTTATATATAACACTATGGAATATATAACACTGTAAATTTTCATACTTTTATATTCCATAGTGTTCTTTTATTTTCTTATTTTAATTTTTCTATTTTATATTATTAGTTTAATATAGTTTTTTACATTGTTTCTTTAGTTTAATCCTTTTTTTTACTATTTTATTGTTTTTATTTTATAATTTCCTGTTTTCCCTTACTTTAATTTTATTTTCCTATATTATAATTTTAATTTGATATAGACTTTGTATTTTTCAATTAATTTATTTATTCTTCCTGTTTTATAGTTTTTTGTTAGAAACTTGATAATTTTTTATTTTCATTATAAACTAAATAATTAACAAAATGGAAATTTATAATTGATTTTTTAATTTTTGTTCTTAGTTACTTTAAAAAAAAATCAATACTTATTAATTATAAAACACTGTATTAGACAAATGTTGAACTTCTGTGAAAACTGCAGGTGTTGCAGGTTTCACTCTTCTCACACCCTTATTCTCTCTTCTTACTCACAGCTCTCTCTTTGTCTTTGAGCTGCTTTCTCTTACTCTCTAGCTCTCTGTTTCACTCTCTTTGTTCTGTGTTTGTGAAACAAAAAAGAAACTAAGAGAGAATACTTTGACTACATTGTTGCTTTGGTCCAATTCCTTTCTTTCATTTGAATCGGATGCTTTTACACAACACACACACATACATATTTATAGTAGTCTACACTCACTCATGCTTACTCTAGCCTTAACAACTCCCACATACATCTAGCTTCTAGATATGTTGCTTACAAGCAACTCAAGCCACTTTCTTTAACAACTAACAACTCTAACAACTCCTACTAACTTCTTAAACATAACAACTTAACTTGTTAGCTTTTGACTAAGCTAACCAACTACTTTGGTTCCTTTTGCTGTGCAACATCTTGTTACACGAACCAAACCAACTCTTCTTCTTTGTTGACTTTGGTCTTCTTCTTCTTCTTGTCGTTGACTTGCTTCAACTTCTTCTTCCTTTTCTTTTGCTTCTTCTTTGTTCTTCATCTGCTTCCCTTCTTCTCTTCTTGTACTTGAAGCTTTTCCTTTGTTGCAGGATTTAATCAAGACTCAACTTCAACAACAAAACACATCAAAAGAAAATGATGATTATAAATTTGAAACACCAATTATCTAAAATATAAAATTAGTAACTTTAAAATGTACTATGATTATTTTCATTTTACTAGTTATCTAAAACACAGTATTAGATAATTTTACTTTAAAACATATATCTCTCATAAAATCACATAAAATAGTAAATTATTGGATAGTATCAGTGTTGAAATATTTTAGACTCTAAGAAAGCAGTGATCCAACACCTAATCTAATGTCAAAATTATTATTTAGGTGGTTTAGGCGTTTCCTAAATGAAACAATATATTGTATATATAACATAATATATGAAATATTATGATTTATAAATAATAAATTTTATATCATTTTTATCATAAATTTTTTAACATATAATTGCCACAATTTATGAACAATAAATTTTGTAATAGTTTTTATCATTACTGTATAATGATTTTTTAGACGGTTTTTAAGGTAATGACCAAAGGATAATATTAAATATAGCATGTTGGATATGATGTAGTAGAAAACGTGTCATATCATTATCTAAGCCAGGCTGCTGCTGCGTCCATTTTTCATCTTTTTTTTTGGCCCCAACCTGGCTGCCTCTTCGGAGTAGCTAGTAGTTTACTGATATTTATTGATATATATATATATATATATATATATATAGCCAAACCCTTCCAATTTCCATGTGAATTAGAGATATCCAAAGATGTCTATAATCTCTGAATTCAACAACGAAGAAAAAGAAAAGGTTCTTGAGGACCTAACCTGGAATGCGAAGCAAATACAAGATGATCTGTTGAAAGAGATACTCACACTAAACGCAGGAACAGAGTATCTCCAAAACTTCCTTCGTGGAAGCTCAGCTAAAGAGCTCTTCAAGAAAAACTTACCAATAGTTACCTATAAAGATGTTAAACCGTATGTCGACCGTGTCCTGAATGGAGAGCCATCAAATATAATATCGGCCTCGTACCCATTACAAATTTCTTCATAAGGTAATACAAGACCTAGCTTTCCATAAGTTTCTTGCTTTTTAGCTATTGGTTTATGATGCATATAAAACTAATAAGTGCTTTGAAACTATTGTTGTAGTTCTGGAACTTCTGGAGGAGTAAATAAACTCATACCATCGAATAACAAGTTTTTGGAACGCTATGCATTCATCAATGATCTTCTTGTGCACGTTATAAGCAAGTAAGTGCATAGAATATTACTCTATATGTTGATATTAAAAGTGTTCTAAAAAACTTTAAAACGGTCGTCCAGACGGTATCTATTCACTAAGCCATCATGTACCATGGCGATTACCTTCTATACCACCTAAAACTCATAATAAACTATAATAAATTAATATAATATTTCGTGTTTATAAATTATGGTATTTTATATATTATGTTATAAAATCTTATAATAATAAAATTGTGAATTTTATTATTTGTAAATCATGATATTTCATATATTTTGTTATCTATATATACAACATATTGTTGTAATTTATAAATGCTTACCGATTAAATATTTTAGGAATTACGCATTGGTCACCGCCCGATTAGCACTTTTATAAACACTGCTAAAATCAGATTCATGTACGATGCTACGGTTCTTTTTTACAAAACCAAGGAATCTTTGGATATTTGATTGCGGGTTTCAGCCAGTTATTGATCCGAATGTGAGTTTGTTGAAAACATTTTGCAAAAAAGTTAGATAACCCTAGGAATAGGTGGGCATTACGGTGAATTAGACCTTCTTAACGTTTAAAATCAAAAATACAGGATAATCAGCAGTGGGTTTTGGCCAAATCATTTATCCATTGTTGGTTTGTGCAAATTTCTTTGCCAAATGATTCTCTAATGTCTAGCCTATAATTAGTTGGAGCAAAGATGTCTTACTAAAAAAAAATCATGAAAATAAAGTTCTTTTATAAAGTTAGAGGAATTTGGGATAATCACTGTATGTATTGGTTCAACCAACGCCGAAATTATAAATCTTAAGATTATTTTGGTCGAACCGGATATTTTGATGCTAATCAAAAATCAAGAACTCATGATGGTAAACATTTATTTAAAGAAAAGATTTGTTGTTCTTCTGTTTGATTAGGCATGTGAAAGGTGTGGAGAAAGGAAAGGGGATGGTGTTTCTCTTAACAGGCCACGAGTCCAAAACTCCTGGTGGGTTTTCCATTGACGCTGGAACAAGCTGGTTCTTAAAGAGCGACTATTTCAAGGATCGACCATCTAATTGGTATTACACTTATACGAGCCCTTATGAAATAGCGTTAGGCAGTGACATCAAGCAAAATCTTTATTGCCATCTGCTATGTGGTCTTGTCCAAAGAGACGAGGTCGTGAGAATTGGCACCTCATTCGCTTCAGGTATGGTTCGAGTAATCAAGGTTCTTGAAGATTCTTGGAAGGAGCTGTGTTCGAATATCCGATCAGGCCATCTCAGCGACTGGATCACCGATTCTGGCTGTCGAAACTCGGTGGCTATGGTTCTTGGAGGCCAGCCCCGTCCCGAATTATCAGACAAGATCGAAAACATTTGCAGCCAAAAGTCGTGGAAAGGTATCATACTATGGCCACAAACCAAATACATTGAAGCTGTTTTTACAGGTTCAATGGCGCAATATGTTTCTACATTGAAATATTACTACAATGACCTACCTCTTGTTTCACCAATTTACGCTTCTTCGGAGTCAATGTTCGGTATTAATATCGATCCTCTCTATGAACCTGAAGACGTCTCTTACACGCTCATGCCAAACATATCTTACTTTGAGTTCATACCAATGGAGGGAGACAATGGTGATGTTGTGGACCTCGCAGATGTCAAACTCGGGTGTTCTTACATATTATTGGTCACAAATTTATGGGGTCTGTACAGAATGAGAATCGGAGACATTGTACGGGTCACTGGATTCTACAACAAGGCACCGCAGTTTAGGTTTGTGGGAAGAGAGAATGCGATGTTATGCGTTGATACGGACCGGACAACTGAAGAATACTTGTTTAAGGCACTGAATCGAGCAAAGCTGGTTCTTGACTCATCAGATCTAAGGCTTGTAGATTTCACCAGCTATGCTGATATCTCCACAAAGCCAGGTCACTATGTAATTTATTGGGAAGTAAAGGCTAAAAACGAAGACATTAAGGAGGTCGAGACCAATGAAAAGGCATTCTTGGAATGCTGTTCAGTGATGGAGGATGCGCTTGACGATGAATACAAGTACTGTCGGTCTAACGAGTTTGTCGGGCCTCTAGAGATAAGAGTAGTGAATGATGGGACGTTCAATTCTCTTATGGACTTAGCCGTCTCAAACGGTACTTCGATTAATCAATATAAGACCCCCACATGCATCACATCTGAAAAAGGCGTACAAGTATTGGAGACAAATGTGGTTGCTCGATACTTCAGCACTCTAAGTGCATCTGAGTTTGCTTAACTCATGACATGGTCCAAGAAATTGGAAATAAATGTGTGTTTTATTTGTATTATCTTGTTTTTTTTTTTGAATAATACCGATGGATGACCTTGGACTTTCGGTCGTTTTGGTGAGGAGTCTCCATTTTTTTTCTACATAAAATTTAAATTTTTCGCCGTATGTAAGTACACTTTCACCCTCAAAAAGTCGATCAATGGCATTTTCAAAGATTTCCCGTCTGACAATTTTATTTCTTTTTTTACGCGGCTAGTCCGATCATTTCTTGTCAATCTCTCGAAAAAGATCACAAAACCCGTCCGCTCCATAAGTTGTAAACCCACTTCTCTCTTCGTAATTGTTCATCTTTTTTATAAACACCACCGATTTTTTCATCTCCATTATCTTTCATAATCACAAAATCACTCACCATCATGCTCCTTTCACTGTCTCTTCGGTGAATCAGATTTATCATTATTATTCGCCGATGCTTTAGTTCTGTCTTTGCATTGTCTCTCATCGCCGTTTTCGACATGACGGTATGAAAAAAAAATTCAATATGTAGAAGATGAACATTATTTCTACATGATTTATATTTAAAAATTTATATCAACATATGAAAATTGATATAAACATATAAACGTTTAGGGTTAGGGTTTATATGTTTTTCTAAATAGTGGTTTTATCTCTTAATTATTTTAATTATAATGAATGTTATCAAACTTTATATGCGTTTATATTCAAACATTTACATCAACATAAAATAATATTAATATGAAAATATGAAAATTTAGGGTTCACTAATCTTTGGGTTTAGGGTTTAATTTTTGGTTTATATTCAAACATTTACATCAACATATGAAAAAATTTATCAACATATAAAAGTTTACATCAACATAAAATAATATTAATATGCAAATATGAAAATTTAGGACTCACTAATCCTTGGGTTTAGGGTTTAATTTTTGGTTTAGGGTATAAGGTTTAGGGTTTGGGGTTTAGATTTTATATTATAGTTGGAATCAGTAATCCTTGGGTTAGGGTTAGTTTTTGGTTTAGGGTTTAGGGTTTAGATTTTGGGGTTTGGGTTCAGTAATCTTTGGGTTTAGGGTTTAGTTTTTGGTTTAGGATTTAGTGTTTAGATTTTGGGGTTTGGGTTCACTAATCCTTCGGTTTAGGGTTTCGTTTTTGGTTTAGGGTTTAGGGTTTAGATTTTGGGGTTTGGGTTCACTAATCCTTGGTTTAGGGTTTAGTTTTTGGTTTAGGGTTTAGGATTTAGATTTTGGTGTTTTGGTTCACTAATCCTTGGGTTTATGGTTTAGTTTTTGGTTTAGGGTTTGGGGCTTAGGTTTTATATTATAGTTGGGTTCAGTAATCCTTGGGTTTAGAGTTTAGTTTTTGGTTTAGTGTTTGAGATTTACAGCTTAATAGATTTGATATAAACGTATAATGGTCCATTACAGGTTTTAAATAATTTTAAGTGATGTTTCCCAATTTTTTGTAATATATATAGCTAAATGTCTACATCAAATAACATGAATGGCAACATATAATATGTAGTGTCTACACAAACCCTGAACATCGATAGATTAGAAATAAACATATAACGGTCCATTAAAGTTTTTAAGTAGTGGCTCGTTAGTGCAGATTTTGTATCGGAGACTAGTTAATCAGAAAATACTTATTTAATGATACTAAGGGCATCTCCAACGGTGGTCTTTTTGCTGAAGCCGTAAACAATTAAATAATCAAAAGTATTAAAAAACAAGTGAGAGAAGAGAAATGTGGAAGAAAGAGAGTGAGACGGTCTCTTTATAAAGAGATTTTAGAGCCCCATATTTAGAGTATCATGCAATGTGTCATTGTTTCACTGGTTTAACCCTTTTATAAAATAAAAATTTAATTATATAATTTAATTATAAATAAATAATAATATAAAACTTTTTCGAACCTCTTATTAGTCTTTACACCGTTGGAGATGGCCTAAGCATGAGCATGTATTTGCATGGTGCAGAGCTCAGCAGATTTTGATCAGATAAGCCGAATAGCCAAACAAATTAAACCCACTAAACCAACCAAACTAGTCATCCAATAATTTTATGCCTGATTCTAATAAATCATCAAACCAATTTAAACCAATGGATTTTCAAATAATCAAACCATCAAACAAAGCAATAATCGAGGAATATATTAAATAAAGAGATCCAATCATAAAGAAGAACTATAGCACGCATCAATCATTCCACCATCATAAATCATAAATATATTATTTAGCAGATAGTCATGACTATACCTGTTCCTCATTGTTTTACGTTTTACCAAAGTACTAATACAAATCCAATTAATTATTAAGTACCTAGGGATTGGTCCGCGCGTAGCGCGGATTGTTGTGTATTTTTGTTTTGCTTTAATTATTTGTTGTTTTTTGCTATATATACTATGTATTTGATCCTTTGTAATTTTCTGGTTTGTTTTAAATTATGATTAATTGTTTTGCTAATGGTTTTTAGTAGTGTTTGTTTCTAATATTTTCTAGAATTTAATATTTATTTAAAATTGAAAAATTCGTCTGAAAATATAGAACTAACATAATTTTTTTTTTAACTTTGATAAAACGAAGAGAAATATTTAATAAAGTTTATAATTTTGAGTTTAATTTTATAGTAACACATTTAGCCAATATTTTTATTTTTTTGACAAATAATATTAATTTCTGGTTTTTAAGCGAATTAGTTCCTTAAAAAAGTTTGATAAAACAACTGATATTTTCAGGAAGTTTCTGTAAGTGCATTACCATTTTCATGAGCTTTTAGTTACATATTTGAACAATCTAATATATGGAAATAATTTTCTTCAAAAAATACTTTTGATTGTCACTAAAAAAGTATGAGAGTTAATAAATACATATTGCATAGTGCATTTATATTGATTTTATAAGTGTTTTAATTGAAGAAAAAGAAAGATAGATCTGATCAGCAATAATTATACATATCCAGATACAGCTATATACATAGAAAAGTTTTTTTTTTTTTTAACTATGAAAGACATTTCTATATCTGATGATATTGTTTAAATCTTAGTATGACGATAAAACTCACTTAGGTCTGTATAATTGATGACATATGTTTTTAATATATAACTTTCTCCCAAAAATTCTTTCATTCATCTACTTGTTCGTATTTAGTCGAATTGAAGTTTCTTTGTAATATAAATATTTCGTTAATCTTTATATAATGAAAGTGTGTTACAATAGATAAAAGCAAAAATATAGCTTGATTGGAAATTATAAAAAATTCAATACAAATTTGAAAATTTTGGATTTAAATCAACTCGGTGAAAGATATTTAAAAGTTCGGATTTACAGTTAAAGCTATCAACTAAATTAAATGCCAAGGACATCGCTGTTTTCATCAACGAAGAGCTAAACCAAAGGCCGGTTCTGCTAAATATGAATTGTAGTCAAGTTAATAATCATGTTCCGTGCGCGAGGTTGTTTTGTGGATGCATGGAAGAATTTTGTATTTCGGTCACCTTCTCGAAGCCACTTCACACGACTTTTCTGTCTCCAATAAATTTCTTCTTCTCGATAGGCATTACACAACCTCCATTTAATCTCTAATTCCTCCTCACTCGAGATACTATCACTACAAGAAAAAGCGGCCATAGCCACGACGCAGCCGTGACATTTTCCGTGGCTGAAATATATAGCCACAAGTAGCCACAATATTATCCATGAAGTGAAAAAAAACTAAAGTCGTGGCCATGACATGGTTATTCGTAGCCAAATAGCTACGAAATTAACTCGCTTGCTGTGAGAGCCGAAACTCACACTGTCAAAATTTATATTTTGTGGGGATCCGAAAATTCTATTAAACAAGAACTAAATGGCAAAAAATAAAAAGATGAGAAAGATGATTTTATTAATAATTCTCTAAGTACAAAAATATTCGAGAAAGCTTATTGTCTTATATCCCGAAAGCTCTTGCACTTGAGTTGGGATCCTTGAAAGTGAATACAAAGGTGTCTATTTATATGAGAGAGTGTGGGGTCTCAAGCCACCAATAACCCTAATAGGCCGCCGACCTGTCACTTCCATTACGGCCCATTTGTCTTGTTTTGGTTCAGCTTGTCTTTTTAATCTTTTGGTCCGATTTTCTCTGGATAGAAGCCTTCTTCCGGTTTATTTTAAGTGAACTCCTTGGTGTTTTTCCATGTTCCGAACAGCGTGAAGCCCATCTTCAAATGGCGTGATGTTTATGCGGGAGTTATTGGGTCGAGGCCCAATAATCGGGAAATAGCTTCTACGACCAGTCCGAGAGGGTGGGTGTAATACCCCGATACTACAGCGGAAATTACCACGGAGCAAAATAATTTCTGATGGGCGATGAGAACAATTTTAAACATTGTGTAACTTGGAGTGTAGATACACAAGACATCAGAGAAGCCAGTTCAAAAGGATTCTTGTCAAGAAAAATTCCGACGTGACCTAGAAAAATCACGAGAATCAGATTTTGGTAAAGAAGGGACAGTTCGAGCAAATAAATCCGAAAGGATTAGAAGGACTATTTTAAAAACTCCGGGCTTCTGCACAGAGGTATTCAAGAGCCATATGGAACTATTACAAAAGGATTTGGTCAAAGCAAAATTTTCCTGTGAGAATTAAAAATCGGACAAGATGGAATGACGAAGATTGACAGTTTGGACAAGAAAATTCATAAGTCGAGTTTTACTAATATAAAGATTCTGAAACTTTTTGTGGGCACAGAGGACATTATGAGGAGCATTCAGAATCAAGAAGAGAAATTTTTGAGTAAGGGAAGTGGAAGTTATGATTTTGGAGGTGTGTAAGGTTGTTGGGTGAATCAGTTGAGTAATCTTCAGAGAAATCAGTCTAATATTCAATCAGATTCATTTTGGAGCATCCAGGTATCAATTACCAAGCAATTTTCGTGAGCAAAGGCAGATGGCAGTTTCTAGAAGAGAAAGCGGTGAAATAATTAAGTAAGTCCAAAGTTTAATTGGAATCCATGTGTCAATTAGTAAGATTAGATTAGTGTCCCTCTAGCTGTCTCACTCTGGTTAATCCCTCCTTCTTATATAATCCCTCTCTTCCCCTCCATTTGATCACTTTAGCAAAAACCAGAAAAAATCCTTCCCTTGTTCAAGTGTGGTTGTGGAGAGAGAGTTGAAAGTGATTAGGAGTTCTGTGTGGTGAAGAGGTGTAGCTGAGCTTGTAGTGTGTCTCTAGTCCATCAGGAGCCTTGTCAATGTGAGTTTCAGATAGGAACCCACCTGGAAACCATGCTTTATTTTCAGTTTCAGTTTTAATTGAAGTTGATTAGTAATCTTGAGTGATTGATCTTTGCATGCATGTTTAATTTGTTGAGTTTGATCACCTACTCTTTGCATGCATGTTTGTTTTGTTGAGTTTGAAGCATTGATCTTTGCATGCATGATTGTGAATTGCTTTGGTGTGATTGATTGAGTTGTTGTGTTGAAGATTGCTTTGATGGTGAATTTCAGAGTGTTTAAAAATGATTTTAAGATTGTTTTCAAGATGGTTTCTTTACTCCTAAAAAATTGATTTCAGTTTCTTGCTTTAAGAAAAGTGATTTTTATTGATAAAACTTAGTTTTCAGCTTAGATCTCTTGATTTTTGGGGTAAGGATAGAATTAAGAGTTGCATGCATGTTTGTATAATCTTAAAGTTAAGTTGTTAGATGTTTTGCATGTTTAGTAATTTAGTAAATAATTAAGTGTAATATTTTAATTGAGTATTAATGGGTTAGTAAGTATGATAGGCAAATTTGAATTGATAATTTAGGAGTTATAATTTAAATTGGAATTTAGGTTTATGCATAAGAATTAATAATTGAATTTTGAATATTATTAGAGGGCATTAGTTGGCGATTTGTTTAGAATTGTTAGAAAGTTTAATGAGTTAAGAATTAGAATTTTATAAATTGTGTTAGTCTTAGGTAAATGAGCATAAGTTGCATGCATGTTAAAAAATCTATAGTTAGGTTTTTATCTTGAATAGTAATTAGTTGCATGTTAAGAGATTGAAACTAGGATGCATATTAAAATGGACTAGAATGTGAATTAGAATTTTAGATATGAATTAAGTTGCATTAAGGGTTTGCATGTTAGAGTCTAAGAGAAGGATTTTGGCAGGGATAGTTTTAAGTTGTTTAAGATAGTTGTTAGGTTTGAGTTAGAGTAGTAGCTTTGCATGGGGTAGTGGGGTTAAGGAAAGAGTTTTTTTTTTAAATGGATTTAATGGTTAAAGAGTTTTAAATCAGGATTAATGAAAAGAAGCATTTTCAAAGGGATTTTGATTGCTTGTTGCATGTGCGTGAATTGGTTGTATGCTTGTGTGGTGTTTGTGATGCAGGTGACATCTGTGGTGAAGGTTACCGTTTTATGCAGGTAGCACCACAGAGGAATGCATTGAATCCGGCTAGTGAGAGCCATGAGACTGTGGAGTTTGAGTGATGGTGGATTGGTTGTGAGTTATAGTGTTTGTGATGTGGTGGAGATGTGATGAGTGTGGTTTGAAGTTTGTGTTGAGATGTTGTGGTGTGGTGTCAGTCCGTTGACGGGTAGTCTTCGAACTGGAGCGGAACCGGGGCATACGGTTCAGTGGTGGTATGTGCGTGATCTCCAACGCCTTCCCACGGCATCGAACGACGGAGAGGTGGTAGGAAGACTCGGAGAGACCGGATGACAGCCCGGGCCGAGTGTACCCGACGGGGTACGGTGTTTACAGCTAACCGGAAGAGGAAGGGCGGAGCTGGGGTCTGGAAACACTTGTGCGAAAGCCGGTGTATGGCCTTATTGATGGTCTGGAAACGCTTGAGCCTTAGGTTGTGAAAACGCCTTTGTGCCGGTGTATGGCCTTTGGTGATGTTCCGGCTTGATGGTCTTTGTGATAGTCAACTGTAGGGTGTTCACGGGGATCGACTCCATGCTTTGAGATCTCAGTGCCCACGCGTGTGTTGTGCGTTGCGAGGACGCGGTTTCAGAAGGATGCAGAGGCATCAGAGGAGTGCTGGTGTACTCATTTACTAACGTGTTTTCATGCTTCGGCTATTTACTTTTATGTTGCTTCGGCTATCTTTATTTGGTACCGCTATTCTGTGATTGTTTGATTGTGTGTTGCATGTTGGGGACTGGGTTGGGTATCCTTCTTGTTTATGCTCTGGACTCACTAAGTATAATCTCCTGATTACTTACCCCTTTCCCTTTCCTCCCTCCTCTTGCAGGTAACCTGTAGTAAGCTGATAGAGCGAGCGGCGGAACGTTTGGACATCGGAAGTAGATTTTTCTTGGCTTTTGTAAAGGACTCATTTGTAAGAATGTTTCCTTTTCGGATTTCCCAAGGTGATCACCGTACGGTTGTATTTGTACAAGTTGGATTTGAGTTTTATAAATGAAATGAAATATTTTATGAACTTAACTGGCTCAATGATATTAGTCTTGTCCGGACTAATACAACTCGAGACCAAAGTACGGGTTGAAAAGCCTTAGGCCGCGGTCGAGAGGTAAACGGTGTTAGGTAATGGGACGGCTCTGTTTTCGGACTTCGTCCTGGAATGAGCTGACTCGTTACTTAACCCCGTACTGTGGCATCTCCGGGTCGGCTGGACTGTGCGGTCGTTCGTGTTCTTGTTCGATTGTCGTTCGATCGCATAAAGCGATTGGCCGTTCCATGTTCTTGTTTGATTGTTGGTCGGCCGGTCCTGTCTAGTCCGGTTCGGGGGTGTTACAGTGGGGGCCGGCCGTAACCCATGTCTTGGCTCGGTGAATTCTCCGGGCTGAGAAGATATGCTGAGATTCGTCTTGAGATGTCGTTATAGAGTTCAGTTCATCCGTCGGACCGGATGCCAAGAGCTTGGTCCGACGAGCATTTGGTCGGAGCGACTTGATCAGCTCCTGAACGGGTTTTTAAGATAAGTGAACAAATTTGCCTCGTTAAAACCTTTCCCGGAAAACCCTTTCGGACAAAACCAAGGATAAGGAAAGAGTATAAACGGTCACAACCTGTTTAGTTCATCTGCGACCGGAAGCCAAGAGCTTGACCCGGGCAGGCGTTTGGTCTTATTTCGTGAGCTTGCTGCCAGAGTACGAAATGTCTAACCGTTTATTCGGCCTTTTGTCTCATCAATCTTCGAGGAGGAGATTTTGACCCCAACAGTTAGCCCCCAGCTTGTGGCCTTTGCTTGCATGGGCGAGGAGCGTTCGATGAGATGTTTGTCGGGATTGATGGACTAAAGGCATCTGCTCTTAAAATGCGTGTCTTCTTGAGGGCACGTCCCCAAAAATTGTTTTCACCTCGCGCCTGAAACTTACAGGCGGCTGACTTGGAAGAAGATGAATTTTTCTTTCCTTGCTAAGTGTTTGATGAAGGATGCCAGGCCCGATCTCTAAAAGAGATAGGCGACAGGTCCGTTTGCCTAGAGGCGATACTGATACTGGCCCAAGAGGCAATGTTGATATTGGCCCAAGAGGCGTTTGTTCTGTGTAGCTTGCCAAGAGGCGTTTGCTTTATTTGTCGCTTGCCAAGAGGCGTTTGCGTTGTTTGCCGCTTGCCAAGAGGCGTTTGCGTTGTTTGTCGCTTGCCAAGAGGCGTTTGCGTTGTTTGTCGCTTGCCAAGAGGCGTTTGCGTTGTTTGTCGCTTGCCAAGGGGAGTTTGCGTTGAGTCGGAGTGTTTTTCCTGACACTCGAACTTTTAACCAGGGTCTGGGTTTAATGTATGTTTTGGTGTCGAGGAGTTACACGTTTAAATTCATCTCTTGACTGAACGCGTTTAGAATCTCGTATCAGAGCCGGTTTGGTACTGCATTCTGATACACGAGTTTTAAACCCTTATTTCCTACTGCAAGTGCACATCATACGAAGTAGTACTTAGGGGTCGATCCCACGAAGACCAGTTTCACACTTTGATCTAATGAGCTAAATCAAAAGCTAAGACAATTCAATTATGGTTTTGGTTTTGTAAATAGTAAGTAATAAAAGCAAAATCGGTTGTAAAGATAATATTAAACAAGCGTTAGGTCAAGGAATATCGCAGGAGATTCAGAGCAAATGATCAAACAACTATTCAGGCAATGATTAAGCATAAGTCTAGAACTCAAACATAAAGATAATATCAATCCACTCTCGTGGCATCAATAACTTTTATCTAACAACCTAAAATCCTAACTCTCGTTGGTTTTAGAAATCGCATACAAGCATTAAGGATAGGTTTGATTTGTTCACAATTCTCTAATACATCTACTCTCGCAGGTAATGAATAAATTGCTCACCCAAGTTTCTTCTAGAAACCTAGCAGCTCTCGCTGTCTAAGTTGAACCCAATATCATAAAATCAAGTGATCAATTCGATCTAAGCATTAAGAACAACAAGGGTGAAGACATTGATTTGAATAGCCTATTTGTGTTTAACCCTAAAGCTCATGAATTCCTTTGACAAACCTTAACCTAACTAAGAGATCTACTCACACATAATTAAAGAAGAAGAAAACAAAGAGATTATAGAGTTCATCATAAAAGCTTGAATAGATAACAAAAGCTGAAAGTGAACTTAATAAAACTTGATTAAAGCATAAAGATAGATAATAAGAACTGAAAGTAAACTTAATAGAACTTGATTAAAGCATAAAGATAAATAATAAGAACTGAAAATAAACTAAATAAAACTTGATCAAAGCATAAATGTTTAAAGCTTAAAAGAGAAGAGAAACAATGTTTAGAAGCTAGAGAAGAGTGAGAGAAGAAGATGGTGTGTTTTGAAGCATCAAGAGTGAGTCCAATATATAGGCCAAGGTGTAGGGGAGTAGGTAAGACGGGGAACGACCGTTCTGGAGGAGAACGGTCGTTCTATGTGGTCCATCGAAGTAGGTGGGTGTTGGTGAGTCGGGGAACGGTCGTTCTTGGGGGAGAACGGTCGTTCCATGCTCTTTTGTTGGTAGGGTAGGTGAGACGGGGAACGATCGTTCTGTTGAGGGAACGGTCGTTCTCTGGCTCATGTCGGCAGGGTAGGTGAGATGAGGAACGACCGTTCTTTTGAGGGAACGGTCTTTCTGAATGGTCGTTCTACTCCAAGAACGGTCGTTCTCTTCAGTTGGTCCTTTTTCTCGTGTTTTTCCACATTAACTCGACTCGAACATGTCTGTAAACGCCAAACTCCATCGGAACTCCATAAAATCTGTAAAAAGACTCGAAATAATAGAAAAGACTCGAAAAGCTAACGAAAGATGCAAATCAAAACTCAAACCGAATACTAAAAACAAATCAAAATGTTAAAAATACATAATATCAACTCTCCCCAACTAAAACCTTTGCTTGTCCCAAAGCAAAACTAGAGATCTTACAAAGAGGAGAGGTTTGAAAAACGTGTGAAACTCGTAAAACTTATAGGACCATACTCTAAATCAATTGCTCGTAAACCGCATTCGCAAGGTTCAGATCAAACCGTACTTCATTGTACTTCTCTATAACCGTAGTAAATAAATGAAATCTCATGATCAAGCAGAACTCAATATTTAACATTCATTATCAAATGCGTGTACTCTCACAAAGGGAATATCTAACACGTTATGGTCTAGGTATCAAGGTTGGTATTTGGTGGCTCAAGTTTCGGTTTCTTTTAGCAGTACAAACGGATGCAAATCATTATGCAAAATCACAGTGAGACACGGACCAATTAGGAGGTACACAACTCTCCTTAACTCTAATCCTTCTACCCTTATTTAACAAAGTCACAAACAAGAACATGATTTCTTTTAACGTTTCATAAAATTTAAAGATATTACCTTGACTTTCCCGGTTCCTTCTGTTTTTTTTTTTTATATATATATATCGGAGAATGGAACCGGTTAGTCTCTAAGATCTGCATCAAAAGAATTTCAACGATGTAAGCTTATTTCTTGAATGTAAATACAAACTTCTACCCATTTAAAAGTTCATCCTCTTTTGAAACGAAATGAATGTATTCAAAAAGAGATCATATTTCTAGACACGTCCTATGAGTTTAATCAGAAAGAGACCACCTATCTAGACACAGTCCTAAAGAAAAGTTGTGTCGGTCCGTATACTCCATAGTTTTTGCACATGAATGCAATGACAGTAAACGAAAATAAGTGGGTTTCAACATGGAAATGGTAAGGGTGTGGTACTAGACTAAGGATAAGTCTAGCCATTTGGAGTTAGCAAAGATTGGTAGAAATGATGCAAAGAAAACTCCAAATGTAAAATCCAATACATGATTATCAACCCCCTAAGTGAGATAAATTAAGTCCATACTAAGTTCCAATAATTCGATTAAGTTCTGATGATATGAGAAATTCACTAAATGATCAAGTTATGGATTTTTCTGCATTTCCAAACTATCCTCAAACAATGCTAAGCAGTTGTAAGGCAATGACATCGAACATGTTGCAATTCCAAAAAGTTTAACAAATTCACACAGTGTTTTGACTCGATAAATATTTATTTTTTTATTTTTTGAAAATCTAAACACACCAAAATAAAACATAAGAAATAATCATCCATAAAATACACCGTTAGTACACAAATGAATCCCTCCCCCAGACTTGTTTTTAACCGTCCCAGTTAAAACAAAACTGAAAGAGAAACCCGCAAACTCATAAATAGAATAAAAGTGTCAAAATAAAAAGGGATAACAAGGGTGATAGAAATAACCACAAGCTCCGATGGCTACAGAACGACCTTTCTTCGATGGGAACGATCGTTCTCCCTCGTAGCACGACCGTTCTTGTCAGGAACGACCGATCTCTTCAATCCCAGAAGAGCGGTTTCTCAATTACTTAATAAAGACCTACAAAAAAAAATATCAAACAAAACAAGAAACATAAAACAAGAACGAAAATCTTCACGATATTTACATGTTACCTGGTGGGTTGCCTCCCACGAAAGCGCTTGCTTTACGTCGCTAAGCTTGACGTGGAGAGTTGATTATGCTTGAGGAGGCTCGGTCAAGGGAGTTTCTTCCCCGTCTCCGAGTTGTGTGTCGGCAAGATATGGTTTCAATCGCTGTCCATTGACCACGAACTCTTCTCCTTTGGTGTTGAACAAGACGACCGCTCCATATGGTCGCACTTCCTTTATGGTGAAGGGCGCAGACCATCTCGATCGTAACTTCTCGGGAAACAGCTTCAGCCAAGAGTTGAAGAGTAGAACCTGGTCGTTGGGGGCGAAGTTACGAGCTAGGATGTGCTTGTAGTGGTATGCTTTGGTTCGTTCCTTGTAGATTTTGGAGTTCTCATAGGCGAGATGCCTAATCTCCTGAAGCTCGTGTAGCTGCATCATGCGTCGTTCTGAAGCCGACTTAATGTCATAGTTTAGCAGCTTGACAGCCCATGCGGCTTTGAATTCGAGCTCAACGGGGAGGTGACATGCTTTGCCGTAAACAAGGTGGAAAGGAGTGGTCACGAGAGGCGTTTTGTAGGCGGTCCTGTAAGCCCATAAAGCGTCGTCTAGCTTGGAAGCCCAGTCCTTCCGAGTTGTGCTCACAGTCTTCTGAAGTATGCTCTTGATTTCGCGGTTAGATATCTCAACTTGCCCACTCGTTTGCGGATGGTAAGGCGTTGCGACCTTGTGCTTTACACCATTCTTGCGCAATAGATTCTCGAAGATCTTGTTGATGAAGTGAGAGCCTCCATCGCTGATGACAACTCGTGGAACACCAAACCTAGGAAAAATGATAGACTTGAACATCTTGATCACCACCCTTGCATCATTCGTGGGACTCGCCAATGCGTCAACCCATTTAGACACATAGTTAACAGCCACGAGTATGTACTCATTCCCGAAAGAAGATGGGAATGGTCCCATAAAATCAATGCCCCATACGTCAAAGACCTCCACTTCGAGAATGAAGTTCTGTGGCATCTCATTTCGCTTGCTGATGTTGCCCTGTCGCTGGCATGAATCGCATCTAGAGATAAAGCGCTGAGCATCTTTAAACATTGTTGGCCACCAATACATAGCTTGCAGAACCTTGGAGACTGTCTTGAAAGTAGCGAAGTGTCCGGCATAGGAAGAGCCATGACAGTGAAACAGAATCTCCGGTATCTACTCCTCAGCCACGCAACGTCTGAATACTCCATATGGGCAATGTTTGTACATGTACGGCTCATCCCAGAAGTAATGGCGAATATCCTTTAGGAATTTCTTCCTTTTGTTGCCCACAAAACCGTGAGGTTTTAGATCAGCAGCTAGGTAATTCGCAATCTCACCAAACCAAGGAATCTGAGGATGTTGGCCGCTTTCGGTTTGGTTGCAGAATTCGGAGTGAGCAGGTGCTCGCTGGGTGGGAGCATGTGCTTCCTCGATTTGGAATACTCCGATCGAGTAAACCTGTTCTTCAGGGAGGCTGTCATTGAGTGGGAGTTCTTCATCAGTCCGCATCCTAGATAAATGGTCGGCAGCTTCATTATCTATTACCTTCTTGTCTTTGATCTCCAAGTCGAATTCTTGAAGTAGAAGAATCCACCTAAGTAGTTGCGGCTTAGCGTCTTTCTTGGTCAGCAGATACTTGAGTGCTGCATGATCAGTATGAACTATAACCTTTGATCCAACGAGATAGGACCGAAACTTCTCAAAGGTGAAAACGATGGCCAGAAGCTCCTTTTCTGTCGTAGCATATTTGCACTGAGCATCATCCAATGTGCGACTGACGTAGTAGATAACGTGGAGCTTCTTGTCTTTCCTCTGGCCGAGAACTGCACCAACAGCATAGTCGCTAGCATCTGTCATAACCTCGAAAGGTAGGCTCCAATCTGGTGGCTGCACAATGGGTGCCCTGACCAATGCTCATTTGTCGCTATCAAATTCGAACTTCGCCTCCTTGCACAACAGCCTCGTGAGGGGTCTAGCTATTTTTGAAAAATCCTTGATGAACCTGCGATAGAAGCCTGCATGCCCCAGAAAACTGCGGATCCCCTTGACAGAAGTAGGTGGTTGTAGGTTCATCATAACCTCGATCTTAGCTTTATCCACTTCGATGCCATCTTCTGATATGCGATGTCCAAGTACAATCCCATTCCTGACCATGAAGTGACACTTCTCCCAATTTAGAACTAGGTGTTTTTCCTCACATCGCTGAAGTACCCTGCATAGATTAGACAAACAGTGAGAGAAAGAGTCTCCATACACCGAGAAGTCATCCATGAACACCTCCGTTATGTCTTCGATCAAGTCGGTAAAAATGGACATCACGCATCGCTGGAAAGTTGCCGGAGCATTGCACAATCCGAATGGCATGCGCCGGTAAGCGAATGTGCCATAAGGACATGTGAATGTTGTCTTCTCCTGGTCGTCCGGATGGATGGGGATCTGAAAGAAACCTGAATAACCATCTAAAAAAACAGTAGTATGGACGGTTAGCAAGTCTTTCAAGCATCTGATCAATAAAGGGCAAAGGGAAGTGATCCTTGCGAGTTGCAGCATTCAGTTTACGATAATCTATGCACATTCTATGGCCGGTTATGGTCCTAGTCGATATCAGTTCATTCCTATCATTCTTTATTACAGTGATTCCACCTTTCTTAGGAACTACATGAACTGGACTAACCCAAGTACTATCAGAAATAGCATAAATTACACCAGCTTCCAGAATTTTCATTATCTCTTTCTTAACAACATCTTTCAGATTCGGATTTAACCTCCTCTGATGTTCTATAGAACTCATCGATTCATTTTCTAGATGTATCCTATGCATGCAAATATCAGGGGAGATGCCAGTGATATCATCAAGTGAATACCCTATAGCCTTTCTATACTTCCTAAGCTCGCATAAAAGTAAAGCTAGTTCCACATTATTCAAATCAGCATTCACAATTATCGGGTAAGTTGAGTTCGTTCCAAGGAATGCGTACCTGAGCCCGGCTGGAAGAGTTTTGAACTCCAGTTTGGGTGCTTTTAATTCGCTCTAAGGGCTGTCTATCGGGTCAAGTGGCGGAGCAGGTGCTCGCGGGATTGAAGCGGGTGCTCCGTCTGTTTCTGCCAAGTTCTCCTTATCTTCTAGGCTTGTGTACGCCACCATCTGCTCCATTCTTTGGCTGGAATCTAGCATCTTGGCAAAGCTGTCGGCATCCTCACTCAGGAAACCATCCTCTCTTTGAGCCAGAGTTAGAGCGGTTTCAAGAGGATCCGGGCACAGAAGCTCTTCAGCTGGCTCATCATATACATCATCCACGCCTTCCACAGTGAAGGTCTGTCCATCCATCATCGGTTTCTTCAATAATTTATCCATCTCGAATGACATTACCATGTCGCCTAGCTGAAGGTCAATCACTCCATTCTGTACATCGATTATTGCACCAGCTGTGCATAAGAATGGCCGGCCGAGAATCAGAGGGTCTTTTGGTTCTTCTTCAAGCTCTAGAACCACGAAATCAGCTGGGATGAGTGTGTCTCCAATTCGCACATGAAGATCCTCTAACATACCCACCAGAAGCTTTGTTGATCTGTCTGCGAAGACCAATGAGATGCGCGTGGGTTTGAACTTTGTGAACCCTAACCGAATTGCCACAAAGTATGGCATAAGGTTGACACTGGAACCGAGATCGCACAGAGAGCATGTGAATGTCATGGGGCTGATCTTGACTGATAAAACGAACCTGCCAGGATCGCTTCTCTTCTTAAGGACCTTGTTCTACATAACAGCACTGCACTCTTTGGAGACTACCATCACATTTTCCTCCTCAGCTACTTTTCCGGAGACTAGGGTTTTCATATACCGCTTGAGAGCCGGTATCATCTGAACGGCATCTGTGAGGGGCAGTTTCACGGTTAGGTCTCTGAGCATCTCTCTGCATTTAGCATCCTCTAAGTCCTTGCAAGACTTCTTGGGTGGTACAGGGTATGGGACCTTTGGTTTGTACACCCTCCTTTCCGGATTCCTGGCCGAAGTTGCTGGAGCTTCTCGATTGAGCATGTGCTTGGTTGACGGACCAGGGTGCTCGGTCGGCGAATCTTCTTCAAGAATCTCGAGAGGTGAGGCTGATGTTCCAGCGTGTGTTGCGTGATTGGTCGATTCACCTTTTTCATAAATGCCTTGATTTCCTTGGAGCAGGTGCTTGCTGGATGGGAGCACGTGCTCGGAAATCGCTTCTCTTTCTTTTGCCAATCCGGAAGTTGTTGCCGAATTCAATGTTTTCCCGCTCCTTAGCTCGATGGCGTTGACAAACTCCTTCCTAGGTGCTTCAGCTTTTCCAGGCAGAGTCCTTGGTGTTCTTTTTATAGACTCGGCAGTTTGTGCAATCTGAACATCCAGTTGCTTCATGTGGGTCCATACAGCCTCATACTTCCCATTAAGATCAACATACATAGTGTCAACTTTGGAGTTGATCTCTGCTGCCGCCTTTTGTTGACTCGTCATCAACTGCTGCATCATGTTTTTCAGCTCGTCTTGAGAGCCGGTTGCTGAAGATGAAGGCTGCGGATTTGTGAAAGGCTGGGGTTGCGAGTTTGTGAAAGGCTGCCTCGGCTGATTCCCTCCTTGGAAACGGTTCTGGTTAAGAATGAATGGCCGGTTCTGGTTGTTGTTGGAGTACTTCTTCTGAAAACCCATCTGCGGCTGATTTCCTTGCTTAGGATAAGTCTGATCCTGCGGGTTCTCCACATTGGTGCTCCTATAGGACAGGTTCGGATGAGTGTTGAAGCCTTGGTTGTTGAAACCGCGGTTCTGCCCGAAATGTTGTCTCGTCACGTAATTCACCTCCATCTGATCATTCCTGGTTTCTTCCTCATAGGCTTGAGCGATAGGTGCTTCCCCATTCTCGTCCACAAAATGGACTGACTTCTGGTTCTTTTTTATCAAAAGGTTAAACAAGGCCGCGAGCTCATCAATCTTCTTGGAGTCCACACTATTGACCTTCTTTATCTCGTACTCCGGGCTTTTGTTGCTGGAACTTGCGGCTAGGTTCTCGATCAGCTCCAGAGCTCCTTCCTTTGACTTAGTGTAGAAGTCACCGTTACTAGCTGCATTCAGGGTGTTTCTGTAGTCCCAATCTACTCCGTCATAGAAGGTGCTGAGCAGCTGCTCATCACTAAACCCATGGTGAGGGCACTCGCGCTTGTACTCCTTAAACCGCTCCCATGCTTCATTGAAGGATTCACTGGACTGTTGCTCGAATGAGGAGATCTTGTTCCTCAAGGATGCGGTCTTGGATTTCGTGTAGAACTTATCCAAGAAGGCTGCTCGTGCATTAGCCTAAGTCGGTAGAGAGCCTGGTGGTAAATATTTTAACCACCGTGATGCTTTTCCCGTAAGAGAGAAGGGGAAAAGCTTGCACTTCAAGAAATCTGGAGGCACATCATTGGAGCCGGTTGTGCTACAGATCTCTTCGAAGTTCTCGATGTTATTCATCGGAATCTCAGCAGGCAGACCGTGGAACAGGTGTTGTTTCACAAGGGCGATCATTTGAGGCTTGATCTTGTAATCTTGCCTCTGTATGGTCGGGGTAACGATCGCAGATCGATCCTGCAGGTAGTATGCGTGAGCCGCATCTTTGTCCCCGAAAGCAGGTTGTGCAACGAGTTGCCTCTCCTGTTGCAAACGAAGCTGCTCCATGGCTGTCTGAAGTTGTTGCAGCTAAGCTGCGATGTCTGCTTATCCGCCCATCTCTGAGTTGGCGGTGTCAGACGTTTCTGCTTCTTCAACGGGTGTGTTGCGTCTTCTGTTTCCTTGTTCTCTCCTTGCTAGCTCGTCGTTTGTGAAGTTAAGAAGGTCCTTGTTGTTTTTGCTCCTCGTGTTCCTTGTGGACATGCACCTGAAACACAAAAACAAAGAAGAAAAGAAAACAAATTCAGTAAAGTTTTTAGTCTAATAATTCAGCCGTAAACCAAAGGTGAAAATTTGGTCCCCGGCAACGGTGCCAAAAACTTGATACACGAGTTTTAAACCCTTATTTCCTACTGCAAGTGCACAACATACGAAGTAGTACTTAGGGGTCGATCCCACGAAGACCAGTTTCACACTTTGATCTAATGAGCTAAATCAAAAGCTAAGACAATTCAATTATGGTTTTGGTTTTGTAAATAGTAAGTAATAAAAGCAAAATCGGTTGTAAAGATAATATTAAACAAGCGTTAGGTCAAGGAATATCGCAGGAGATTCAGAGCAAAGGATCAAACAACTATTCAGGCAATGATTAAGCATAAGTCTAGAACTCAAACATAAAGATAATATCAATCCACTCTCGTGGCATCAATAACTTTTATCTAACAACCTAAAATCCTAACTCTCGTTGGTTTTAGAAATCGCAGACAAGCATTAAGGATAGGTTTGATTAGTTCACAATTCTCCAATACATCTACTCTCGCAGGTAATGAATACCCAAGTTTCTTGTAAAAACCTAGCAACTCTCGCTGTCTAAGTTAAACCCAATATCATAAAATCAAGTGATCAATTCGATCTAAGCATTAAGAACAACAAGGGTGAAGACATTGATTTGAATAGCCTATTTGTGTTTAACCCTAAAGCTCATGAATTCCTTTGACAAACCTTAACCTAACTAAGAGATCTACTCAGACATAATTAAAGAAGAAGAAAACAAAGAGATTATAGAGTTCATCATAAAAGCTTGAATAGATAACAAAAGCTGAAAGTGAACTTAATAAAACTTGATTAAAGCATAAAGATAGATAATAAGAACTGAAAGTAAACTTAATAGAACTTGATTAAAGCATAAAGATAGATAATAAGAACTGAAAGTAAACTTAATAAAACTTGATTAAAGCATAAAGATAGATAATAAGAACTGAAAATAAACTAAATAAAACTTGATCAAAGCATAAATGTTTAAGGCTTAAAAGAGAAGAGAAACAATGTTTAGAAGCTAGAGAAGAGTGAGAGAAGAAGATGGTGTGTTTTGAAGCATCAAGAGTGAGTCCAATATATAGGCCAAGGTGTAGGGGAGTAGGTAAGACGGGGAACGACCGTTCTGGAGGAGAACGGTCGTTCTAAGTGGTCGATCAAAGTAGGTGGGTGTTGGTGAGTCGGGGAACGGTCGTTCTTGGGGGAGAACGGTCGTTCCATGCTCTTTTGTTGGTAGAGTAGGTGAGACGGGGAACGATCGTTCTGTTGAGGGAACGGTCGTTCTCTGGCTCTTGTTGGCAGGGTAGGTGAGATGGGGAACGACCGTTCTGTTGAGGGAACGGTCGTTCTGAATGGTCGTTCTACTCCAAGAACGGTCGTTCTCTTCAGTTGGTCCTTTTCTCGTGTTTTTCCACATTAACTCGACTCGAACATGTCCGTAAACGCCAAACTCCATCGGAACTCCATAAAATCTGTAAAAAGACTCGAAATAATAGAAAAGACTCGAAAAGCTAACAAAAGATGCAAATCAAAACTCAAACCGAATACTAAAAACAAATCAAAATATGTTAAAAATACATAATATCACGTTCAGAGATGTTCAAGACCAGCTTTCCATGTCAGGCGTCTTACTGGGTTTACGAGCTTATTTCGCGGTTTACACCTCGCACTATTTCCCTATGCGAAATGCTCCTGAAGATAAGCTTAAAAGAGCATTGTCTTCGACGCTCCCTGCAGGATCGCGGGATGTCAGATCACGCCGTTCGGATGTTGTCCGGAGATTTATATAGCGCGCTAAGTTTATCCATTGCGGGATGTTGAAAGAACCATGGTTTAAGTCACCCTGTTGTGATCAACAACAAGCGGTTGATACGTATGCCAAGAGGCGATGTGTGCCGAGAGACGATATGTGCCGAGAGGCGATATGTGCCGAGAGGCGATATGTGCCGAAAGGCGATATGTGCCGAGAGGCGATATGTGCCGAGAGGTCATATGTTCCGAGAGGCGATTTGTGCCGAGAGGCGATATGTGCCGAGAGGCGATATGTGCCGAGAGGCGATATGTGCCGAGAGGCGATATGTGCCGAGAGGCGATATGTGCCGAGAGGCAATTTGTGCCGAGAGGCGATATGTGTCGAGAGGCGATTTGTGCCGAGAGGCGATTCGTGCCGAGAGGCGATTTGTGCCGAGAGGCGATATGTGCTGAGAGGCGATATGTGCCGAGAGGCGATTTGTGCTGAGAGGCAATTTTTTTATATTTATTTATAGCTGAACTCACGGGAAGGTGAGCTGCCTACGTACCCCAACCGTGGGGATCAAGCCGATTCGTAGTTCTATTGGCGATTATTCAGTGATAGTACTTCTTGAGATGCATTGCGTTCCACATTCTTGGTACTGGTTTTCCTTCTTCGTTTTCTAGTTTGTATGCTCCTGGTCGGATTACCTTTGTCACCTTTTATGGTCCTTCCCATTTTGCTCCAAGCTTTCCTGCGTTTGGCTCCGTGGTATTCTGGAAGACTTTGCGGAGGATGAGATCACCTTCCTTGAATTTGCGTATCCGTACGTTCGAGTTGGAGTATCTTGTCGCTGCTTGCTGATAGTTCTGGATTCGGATGAACGCCTGGCCTCGTCTTTCGTTTATTAGATCCAATTCGACCAACATCATTAAGTGGTTAAGACTCCGGGCAGGAGTCTGCGTCTGACTCCGGGAAAATCCTCTTCAGCCGGGATTACACACTCTGTGATGTAGACTAGCGCGAATGGTGTTTCTCCGGTTGCTCGTCTTGTGGTTGTGCGGTGAGACCATAAGACTCCTTCGAGTTCGTCGGCCCACCTCCCTTTCTTCTCTCCGAGGCGTTTCTTGAGCCCGTCTACAATGGTTTTGTTTGCTGCTTCGGCCTTGCTGTTCCCTTGCGGGTAACGGGGAGTTGATTTGCTTAATCTTATTTTCCATTTTTCGCAGAACCCTTCAAAACGGGTGGAAATGAATTGGGAGCCGTTATCCGTGACGATCTCGTATGGAACTCCGTGCCTGCATATGATGTTCTTCCAGACGAAATGTTCGACTTTAGCGTCTTTGATGCTTGCGTAAGAATCTGCCTCGACCCACTTCGAGAAATAGTCCGTTAGGACGAGGAGAAACCTTTTTTGCTTCGAGGCGTGCATTGGCCTGACGATGTCCATCGACCATCTCATGAACGGGTATTGCGCGGAGATTGATGAGAGCGCTTCCGCCGGTTGGTGGATGACCGGGGCATGTCTTTGGCATTTCTCACATTTGAGGGAGAACTTTTCGCAATCTTTTACCATCGTCGGCCAGAAATGCCCATGTCGTTTGATCTTGATTGAGAGCGCCCTTCATCCAGAGTGATTTCCGCACGATCCACTGTTTACTTCTTCCATGATTTCTCTTGCTTCTTTTCCTTCCACGCAGGTCTTCAATGGTCCGGATAGCCTCCACTTATAGACGTTGCCATCGAGGAGAACGAAGCGAGAGGCCTGAGCCTTTAACTTGCGTGCGGCCCATTTCTCAGTTGGGACTTCTCCGTCCATGATGTATGCTCGTATCGGGGACATCCAGCTGCGGTCACATCCGTACTCTTCCGTTGGGATGATCGCCTGTTCTTCCTCCGGGGGTTCTTCTTCGTCTTCGCCTTCATGTATAAGGTTAGCGACTTGCGGTGGGTCGATGTTCGGTTGCTCAATGAACTCCACGGGGATGCCGGTTTAATGCCAGTTTAATGCCGCGACCTGCCCGGTTAACCTTTGGATATCTCATTTTGTCTTCGGTGAAGCCATCTCTATTAGGGCATTGATCTGCCTCGGGTTTGCTTCTATTCCGTGGTGGGTCACGAGGTACCCGAGGAATTCTCCTGACGCTACTCCGAACCTGCTTTTTTCATGGTTCAACTTCATGTCGTGTCGGTTGAGCTGTTCGAAACATTCTAGTAGATTCTCCACGTGATCCTTTTCTTCTAAAGACTTAACCAGCATGTCGTCGATATATACTTCCATTGTCTTCCCGAGTTGCTCGGCGAACATCTTGTTGACAAGTTTTTGGTATGTCGCTCCGGCGTTCTTCAATCCGAATGGCATCACCTGTAACAATATATCCCTCGATCCGTAATGAACGAGGTCTTGTCTCGGTCGTCGGGGTTCATCATGATTTGGTTGTAGCCGGAAAACGCGTCCATGAAGGTAACAGCTTATTTCCGGTTGTGGCTTCGACCAATCGATCTATGTGTGGTAGCGGAAAACTGTCCTTTGGACAAGCTTTGTTTAGATCTGTAAAATCAACGCAGACTCGCCATTTTCCGTTCTTCTTCTTTACTACCACCGGATAGGCTAGCCAATCGAGGTATTTTACTTCCATGATGGATCCGACCTTAAGCAATCTTTCCACTTCGTCGTTTACCACTTGGGCACGCTCCAGGACTAGTTTTCGCCTCTTCTGCTTTATCGATTTGAACGTTGGGTCCACGTTGAGTTCGTGGCTCGTGATGCCGACGTCGATTCCGAGCATATCTTCCGCCTTCCAGGTGAACGAGTTGGCATTCTCCTTTAGGAGGGTGATTAGCTCTGACTTGATCGGTTCTTCTAGATCTATATTGACTGAGATCACGGGCTCGCACGGTGGATCTCTATCCACCCTTTGGGCTTCCTCCATCTGCAGCTTATGCTCGAGTCTCGCCAGTTGTCATTCTTCCTTCGCCTTACCGGGTTTTCTTCGTTGATTTGTCTCGGTTACCGGCCTTCTTATCTTATGCTCTGTTAAGAAGCAAGTTCGGGAATCTCTCTGTCGTCCCCATAGTGTCTCCACTCCGGTTGAGGTCGGGAACTTCAGGCAGAGGTGGTAGGTGGACGGAATGGCTTTCATCGCGTTTAACCATGGTGTTCCTAATATTGCGTCACATATCCCGGGGCGATCGAGCACCGAGAACTTCGTGTCTTTCTCTACTCCTTTTGCTCTGACGGAGAGTTGGACTGTCCCTATTGTCATTATCGTTTTCCCGGAAAAACCAGTTAGCGGTTTTGGGTGTGGCGTGAGATGCCACTTTCCGGTTCCCATCCTTCAAAGGGTTTCGATGAATATGACGTTCACCGTTCCTCCCGTGTCAACCAAGACTTTGGGAACTTCGTATCCTTCGATCGAAAGGCTAATAACGAGCAGGTCGTTATGCGGGTGATCGATCTCTGCGGCTTCTCCTTCTCAGAAAGTCATCGTCTGGCCGCGGTTTTCGCATGTTGAGCTCCAGTCCATTGCTTCCGTTACAGACGCTCCTACCGTGAACGTCCTAGCTGCTCCTCTGGTCGGCCGATTGCTCGCGTCGTCTATTCTACTTTCAGCTGCCATGGTCTTCCACTCCGTTTCCGGTTGTTCTTTAATAGAGAATATTTCTGGTCCCCACAGACGGCAAACTGTGAGAGCCGAAACTCACACTGTCAAAATTTATATTTTGCGGGGCTGCGAAAATTCTTTTAAACAAGAACTAAAGGGCAAAAAAGTAAAAGATGAGAAAGATGATTTTATTAATAATTCTCTAAGTACAAAAATATTCGAGAAAGCTTATTGTCTTATATCTCGAAGGCTCTTGCACTTGAGTTGGGATCCTTGGAAGTGAATACAAAGGTGTCTATTTATATGAGAGAGTCTGGGGTCTCAAAGACTAATCTAAGAAATGTGGGACATTGTAAAAATCTCTTCCCAGCCGCCAATAACCCTAGTAGGCCGCCGACCTGTCGCTTCCATTACGGTCCATTTGTCTTGTTTTGGCTCAGCTTGTCTTTTTAATATTCTGGTCCGATTTTCTCTGGGTAATAGCCCTCTTCCGGTTTATTTTAAGTGAACTCCATGGTGTTTTTCCACGTTCCGAACAGCGTGAAGTCCATCTTCAAATGGCGTGATGTTTATTCGGGAGTTATTGGGCTGAGGCCCAATAATCGGAAAATAGCTTCTACGACCAGTCCGAGAGGATGGGGGCCGGCGGTAGCCCATGTCTTGGCTCGGTGAATGCTTCGGGCTGAGAAGATATGCTAAGATTCGTCTTGAGAGGTCGTTAGAGAGTTCAGTTCATCCGTCGGACCGGATGCCAAGAGCTTGGTCCGGCGAGCATTTGGTCGGAGCGACTTGATCAACTCCTGAACGGGTTTTTAAGATAAGTGAACAAATTTGCCTCGCTAAAACCTTTCCCGGAAAACCCTTTGGGACAAAACCAAGGATAAGGAAAGAGTACAAACGGTCACAACTCGTTTTGTTCATCTGCGACCGGAAGCCAAGAGCTTGACCCGGGCAGGCGTTTGGTCTTATTTCGTGGGATTGCTGCCAGAGTATGAAATGTCTAATCGTTGAGTCGGCCTTTTGTCTCATCAATCTTTAAGGAGGAGATTTTGACCCCAACACTTGCTAGTCGTGGTAACAATATCCACCATTAGCCACGACATCTTTGTGGCTACATATATCTGCAAAAAGCCACAACAAATTCATAGTTAAATAGCCACAATGCCATCCGTTGCTATTTGAAGATCGCAATATCCACGATTAGGGACAAAAAAATATTGAAGCAAACATTTTTCTACGGTTAGCCACGATATTATAGTGGAGACCTTTGCCACAAAATCGGTCGTCGCAAATCGTAGGTCTTTCTATAAACGGATATGCGGAAATCGGTTACCGAATTTCAAACAGTTTATATCCATGTTTAGCCACAAACATTCTGTAAAAACACTAAGCTACAGATATTTTTGTGGCTATCCGTTGCACAAGAAAAACAAAGTATATATCATGGACTTCTTTTTTTTTTTCAACATCAATATAATTATATTTTCTGCACATTGTCTCGTCCAATCACGCCTTGTTGGGTGAGAGTATATTCGCCATAGCTGCGAACTTTGTTGTGGCTATCCGTTGATACAAAGATTCTTTTATGTTGTCACGAACTTAGTTGCGGCTATCTGTGGCGAGGTAAGATATTTTCAACACCAAAATCACGTGTTGAATAAAAGGGAAGTTAACTAACCAAAATATCCGTAGCGTGGTTAGATTTTTTCGACAACAAAGTCGTGAAGTACTCAATATTCAATACGAAATTTGTAATGCTATCACATCGCTTTGCCAGGGAATTTATTCCCTTATCTACGTAGCTGGAAAAAGATTATATATACAAACGAAACTCAGCCATTTTGGAGAAAGCGTGAGAAAAGAAAAAACATTGTTTGATTGTGTGAAAAAAAAAGAGTGTTAAAAAATGGGAGATTTTCTTAATTCGAGAAAATGGATGGTATAAACGTTTGAAACGTTCAGAACATAGTGTGTGTGATAAATTTATTGAGGGATTAAACACTTTTATTTCTTTTGCTTGTAATCAAGTTTCTTATTTTGAGAGGAGGAAATTGTCATGTCCGTGCAAAAGGTGCAAGAATCAAAAGCATCACAACGTTGATACCGTGACGACTCACCTAATTATGAAGGGCTTTACGGAAAATTATTATGTGTGGACGCATCACGGAGAGTATTGTCAATACGACGGTGAAGCATCCACAAGCCATCAAGTTGCGGGCCACGATCCATGGAGTGAATTTTCCAATACTCAAGTTCCAGCCGATCAATTTCATGATTCCAATGTCGATTTTAACATGTCACCCAGTCCTGTCCAGAAATTTGAAGAACCAGTTTACGAGGAAAGTCATAATACCGATGTCGAGGCCTTGGAAGCGGCAAATCAACCTCTTTATGATGGGTGTGCTGATGGAATTTCGCAATTGTATCTAGTGTCGAAGGTGATGAGCTGGAAGACCAATTTCAATCTCCAGGAGGAATGTTTGGACGATATTACTCAAATCTTCAAATATGTTCTCTAGGATTGCCATATCATAAAATTGATGTGTGCGAGGATAATTGTATACTATTCTGGAAGGAAGAAGATCGTGAGTTATTACAATGTCGGTTTTGCCGAAAAGATCGGTACGAGCCTAATGTGGGTCGATCAGGAAAGAAGATAGCAAAGCAGAGGATGTTTTATCTGCCAATTGTGAATCGGTTGAAGAGATTATACCGGTCAGAGGCGACAGCATCACAAATGAGATGGCATGCTGAACATGTATCCCCCGAAGGAGAAATGCATCATCCCTCAGATGGAAGAGCATGGAAGCATTTTCAAGAGGTATATCCTGCATTTGCTCGTGAGAGTCGCAATGTTTATCTGGGTTTATCAACCGATAGATTTAATCCAAGTGGTATGAATGGGCAATTATATTCCGTGTGGCCCGTCATAGTGACACAATACAATTTACCTCCTGGGATGTGCATGAAAAGAGAATTTTTCTTCCTATCTATCTTAGTCCCGGGGCCAAAGCATCCAAAGAAAAGCTTGGATATTTATCTACAACTGTTGATTGAAGAGCTACGGAATTTATGGAGTGACGGTGTGAAAGCTTACGATGTCTCACGGAAAGAGAAATTCACGATGCGCAGCTTTGATGTGGACAATCAGCGATTTTCCGGCATATGGGATGCTATCTGGATGAATGACGCATGGCAGATTAGCTTGTCCATATTGTATGGATGAAACAAAATCATTTTGGTTGCCAAATGGAAGAAAGCATAGCTGGTTTGATTGTCACAGAAGGTTTTTGCCTACAACTCATCCTTACAGGCGGAATGTTAAAGCTTTCTTAAAGGGGAAAACAGATCACAATGATCCTCCGCCGTGGTTAAACGGAGAGGAAATTTTGCATGAAAGGATTAACAATATACAAGGGCTGCGTAAAACGGTTGATTGTGGAGGCAAAGGACATGACAATCCAGCGCGAACAGTTGAAGGGTATGGTGTCGACCATAATTAGGTGAAGAAGAGTATCTTCTGGGAGCTACCATACTGGGACCAACTGCTTCTCCGACACAACCTAGATTTTATGCATATTGAGAAAAACTTCTTCGACAATCTGCTGAAAACGGTGTTAAATGTTCCCGGGAAGACAAAAGATAGCATAAAATCAAGGATGGATCTCCCCTCTTTTTGTAGAAGATCTCACTTGGAGGTTACACAAGATGGAAAAGTGTTCCAATCTTCAAACTATCGAAAGAAGCCAAAGAAAAATTTATCACGTGGATGAAGACCGAGATCAAATTTCCAAATGGGTATGTTTCTAAATTTTCACATTGTGTTAATGTGAATGGTGGAAAAATAACAGGTCTTAAAAGTCATGACTGTCATGTCATCATGCAACGACTTCTTCAAATTGCATTCACGGAATTACTTCCGAAAAATGTCCATGCAGCTATTTCAGGTATTAAGTATTTACAATTTTATTTGCAAGCCAAATATTTTTGAAATTCATATTCTTACAACATTGTATTAAATTTTTCCTAATTTTTGTAGATATTGCACTATTCTTTCGAGATATTTCGACCAAAATTCTGAAGACTGAAGATGTTGCTATATTGAAAGAAAATATTGCGTTGAGGCTTTGCAATCTCGAGAAAATCTTTCCTCTGGCATTTTTTGATGTGATGGAACATCTGCCAGTGCATCTTCCAGATGAAGCTACTCTAGGCGGTCCGGTCCAGTATAGATGGATTTATCCTTTTGAACGATACATGTATCACCTGGAAAAAAATGTCAAAAACAAAGCCCGAATCGGAGGATCCATAGTAGCTCAGTGTGTGAACGAAGAGATTTCGTACGTGGCATCCAATTATGCTACACCTCAGGAAGTTCTTGACTCCACAGAAGATGTCCGCGAAATTCAATTCACGTACAAGGATCCTCGTGTTCCTATCATGTTCCAGCAAGTAGGAAGAATTAGTGGCAGATCAACAAGGGCATGGTTAAATGATGAGGATTATAATGTGCTTCAGACATTTTTATTGTTGAACTGTGAAGCGTTTGTACCGTACGAAAGGTATGTTATGTTATTTATACTTATTAATTATGTACATAATTAATTTATATATAGTTAACAACCAATGATCCATATGTATGGAGGATGTTTGAAGAATATATGACGCTTAACATCCCAGACATTACTCCGGACACAATGACCAGTGTAAAAGATAAGAATTTGCACTATGGTGTAAAAAATAGGTAACTAAAATTAAATACACATATATCAAAATTTGTTTTTTTCACCTATTAAAATATATATGTGTGCATATTAACAACGCTAGCGAGTCATATGAGTTTCCGGTGTGGATGCTAGAATTTGTACAAGGTACAACTCATCAATTCACATTGTGGCCTATGTATTACACGAGGGGATACCATTACCATACACAAAGCCATGGACAAAATAAGAAGACGATGAATTATGATGTCTGTGTGCGTGGAACCGCTCAGAGTGAGTATTTTGGACTAATCGAGGAGATATTCATGGTAGAGTATACTGGTGCTGTTGGATTAAAAGCCATGATTTTCAAATGTCACTGGTTCAATACCGATCAAGGAATACGAAGACATACATCTGGTATCGTTGATGTTTGCCCGCAGAAGCAATACGACAAGTACGATCCTTTTATATTACCGGAGCAATGTGACCAGGTATGTTATATTCCTTATCCTCGATTACGACCAAGCAGAGAAGAGTGGTGGACAACAGCAAAGGTTATGCCAAGAGGATTTTGTCAAACTGATGAAGTTTCTCAGACTGCAATACAAAATGACACTGTTGGCCATGTGATACCAGCTACAAATACCATTTGGGTCGAATCCCATGTAGTCCAAGATGCTTCAGATTACGAGTCCATACCGACAATTGATCTGGATGATGAATATGATTCTCAAGATACTGAAGAAGATGAATATAGTGAATATTCAGAGTGAGAATATTGTAAATTTCAATATTAGTAATAAACAATGTTCTATAAATAAACTATGAAATAAATTATGTTGTATCATTAACTCTTTGTAATAAACAATGTTCTACAAATAAACTATGTAATAAATTATGTTGTATAATGAACTCTTTGTAATAAATTATGTTATAAATTTAAATAATGTAAATTTTCGTTTCATGCAAAACTATAATTTAAATTTGTATTAAATTAAGACAAATTTTAACAAATCTGACTAATTATAACTGGATCGATGGATCTTTAGCATAATCATCAATAGTCATGAATAGCTACATAAATTTTTAGCCACGCATAGCCACACTATGGGGGATGTATTGGATTGAGGATTTAGGAAGGATTTGTTTTTATTAAAATCCCCTGTTATTCAACTAAAGATTTCAAAATACATTTACAAATCTTGTGTTATTGAACATAGAATTTTAAAAACCAGTATCAAATTTGCTGTTATTGGAAGTTAAACAAACTTTTAAATAAAAATTTGTGATTTGGATTTTAGGAGATTTGACCTCTAATTTTACTTGAAAATAGTGATAAAGAAAATCCCACCTATAATGATAGTATTTGAAGAGACAATTTGATAGGATTTGAAATCCCACCAAAATCATCCCAAACATCCTCAAATCCTATCAAAATCCCACTAAATGTAAAAATCCTAATCAGTTCCTAAATCCTCAATCCAATACATCCCCTATATTTCATGGCTAGGTATAAACCAAATGTTAACCGCCAAAAATTTCGACTCGCGGCATAGTTTTATTTTAATTACCTCCAGAAACTGTTAATTTTTAAGGTAGCCACGAATAGCCACAACCGATGTCGTGGCTACATATAAACCAAATTTCAACCACAAAATTTTCGGTTCCCAACATTATTTTCACTTAATTAACTCTGAAATTTTTTGGGTTCGCGGTATAGTTTTGGTTTTTGTTTAAAGTGTCTCCTCGTTTACTCCGACACCTCTCTTGTCAGTCTCTCTCACTCTTCTCTCTTCTGTGAATTTCTTCGTTTCTTCATTGCTCTTCTTCGTTTCTCTCTTCCTCGATTCGTCTTCTTCGATTTCTTTTGCTTCTCTTGACAGTAAGTTTGTCTCCCTTTAAGCGTTGCAGATTATTTATGTTTACATATGTAGATCCGAGATTTGTTTCTGATTCTTTCTCCTCATATGGTTTTGAATGATTCTTTCTTCTCATTTGCAGATGATGAATCTCCTAGCCGCCGCTTGTTCAAAGGGGAGGACTACCCGGAGCCACCAATCTCGTCTTCCGCATGGATCTACTGGACCAGCTGCTTCCGCTCCTACTCGTCATCCACTCCCTAGCTTATCCGTCGTTATGAATGCGCCGGAGCGACGTCACATGGAGGGTTGTGGTAAGAGGAATCTCACAATTTCCTTTGAATTCATACTGTTTTTGGTGTATGAATTGTGCTGTTTGACTCATATGTCTCTTTTGATGTATTTGGAATATTTGCATGTTGAATAAAATCTTAAAGATTTGATTTTGGTTTTGTGGTTAATCGATTTGCATGTTTCTTTTGATGTATTTGGAATATTCAGAGTCATTGCTTTTAACTTTTAACTTGTTTCATCTTAGAATTGTTCAATTGATTTTCTTATTCAGCATATAAGCCTTTTAACTTGTTTGTTTGAAGACTTGTTTAATTGATTTTCTTATTAAGAGTATTTGGTTTTAACTTGTTTCTTTTGATAACTAGTTTAATCGATGTACTTGTTTCTTTTGATTTCATGATTTATTCAGAGTCTTAGATGTTTTAACTTGTTTCGTTTGATAACATGTTTTATCGATGTACTTGTTTCTGATGTTATCTTGTTTACTTGATTTCCTTATTCAGAGTCATATGTTTGCTTTCTTTCTTCTATACATTAATCGATTTGCATTCTCTTAGACATTAACCGATTTGTTTTATTTGCATCTTTTACACATTAATCGATTTACCTTCTTTCTTTGGTACTTGGTTTGCATTTAGTAGTACTTGCTTCCTTTCTTTCTCACTTCGTTTGGCCGTTAGTAGTAATTGCCTTCACTCATTTACTCATGTTTCTTTCTCATAGGTTCGCCATCAACGATTGCATCAGGAAAGATATAGTCACATCTTATCAATCCAACTTTTGGGGTCCATGGTGGAACTTTAAAATGGTGCCAAAGGAGAAGAAGGACGCATGGTGGACTTGCTTTGTGGTAAAGTTTATATTTTCGTTTGATTCATTATCATAAACAGAGAATGACATAACTACTTTGCTAATTTTGTGGTAATGTTTATGCTTTACTTTGTTTTATAGTTAACTCTTTAAGTTATGTTTCTTTTTGTTGCAGCAAAAGTATTATTGGGATCCTGTGCACCATGACATGGTACGTGCTCGTTGGGTAGGGGTTCTGAAAGCTTCAATCGGTGACATTGTGAGCAAGAGAAAGCGAGCTGGAAAGAAGTCAGATTTCATTGGCCTGGCACACTGGAACACCATGCTTGATTTGTGGGAGGAGGAGCCACAACAAAAAAGGAGCAAAACAAATTCAGAGAATGCTTCCTCAGATCCAGAAGGCTATGGCTCTCACCGTCACACTTCAGGAGAAAAAAATCACGCCAAAGTGGCTTATGATATGGTAAGTATCTCATTAGATTCCTTTTAGTATGATACGGTTAGTGATTTTTGCTTCTCAGATTGATAGTTTTGAGATGGTTAGTCATTGTTTATGTGATTGTTTTAATTGTTTGTTTTGTTAGGCGATGGAGAACAATGGAGTAGCACCTTGAATACCTGACCTAGTCCACAGGACCCACACCAGGAAAGATGGCACTTGCATTGACAAGAAGGCAGAGGCTCTTATACACACTGCGGAGGCTTTGGCTGCTGAACGGTTAGAAGAATCCACTGAAGCTGATGTAAGCGCTACACCGACTAAGGAGCAGCTCAGTGCCGCCTATATTGAGGTAAAATTCTCATTCTATACTTATACATAATCACCTTATTTTGAATTAAGAATATTGTTTTCCAAACTTCTATTTGGTTATTATGTCTCGCTTTTCTCACATCTTCTTTTTTCAGTAGGCAAAAAACTCCAAAAGGCGTATCTATGGACTTGGCTCTCTTCAATTTACTCAAGCTGATGCCCAACAATCCCCAGCTGCTTCAGTTATCCGAAACTTGGAAGTTGATGAGAAGATCACTAGGATGGAAGGCGACATAACCGGACTGAAGATGGACGTCTCCAGAATGAAACAAGGCCTGGAAGTTTTGCTGAGGATCAGTGGCATAGATCCGGTTACTTACCAGCCTTTTGCTCATGAGAGTGGAGCTTCTGTTCAAACCCCAGTGTCGGAGGTAAGTCAACAGCCTCACCAGTCTCTGTAACTCTCCCCTTACCTTGCTGATTAGAATAGTTTCCTAGGTGTATAAGTAGATGTGGCTTAAGGTTGTAATGGCGGCTTTAGATGTTAAGGGCAGTTCTAGCATCTTTATATGTTTTTTTCTAACCATGGAATGATCTGATGTTTTGTGTAATTGAAGAACATCATTAGATGTCTTCTTCATCTAAAAACATATATATATCTACCTTTTCTAATGATGATATATTTTGTTTCATTTGATTTGCATTTCATTCTCAATGGTTCAATTAGATATTTCAATCAATTGTTTGGAAGTCTATAATGCCACAAATTTAATATTATGGAACCTATCATTGTGGAAATTGGGGTCTCAAAGCCACAAAAAATTTGGTGTTATACGTTCAAGCTTGAGAGATATAAAGCCACAGTCAGTTGTGGCCAATTGTCTACAGGCCACGACAAAAATTGTGGCAATACGTAGCACAAGCCACGAAACCATTTGTTGCTAGTTGTGGTCCATAGCCAGAAACAATGCGGTGGCCAATAGTAGCCAAAAAGCCATCATATAAATTGTGGATACAAGTAGCAACCTCTACAACATCATTTGTGGCTAGTTGTGGTGAAAAAGCTACGGAAAAAAGTCTGGACAATGGTTTCTAAATGCCTCGATACAAACCGTGGCTCTCCGTAGCAAAAGTAACGGCAAAATTTGTATCTAGTTGTGGCCCATATAGCCACGAATAGTCTTGTGGCCATTGGTGTCTCACCGTCCACAACATTTATCGTAGCTATATGTGGCATAGTCTATAGCGACATACCTTGGTAGTTGTGGCTTATTTGGCCACAATATTTTCTGTTGAAATTTGTGGATATTAGCCACACCCGCAGTTGTGGCTATTTTGTGGATAGTTAAGCCATGTATAGCTACGAAAAGCCACGGTCACCCGATATCCACAAGCTCATAGCCACAAATTTTGCTTGTAGTGTATCATCGCCTTGCACCCGTTCTAGAAGTCTTTTGATATTTTTGATCATTTTCACGTTGTTAGATGGATTGGCGCGTCTCAACCTTGATATATTCTTCCGGCATTTCCCTATCTTGTCGTGGAGTTTTTCCCTGCTCTCCTCTTGTTTTCGTATTCCATCCTTCCTCTATAGCATTTGAGAAGCCATTTTTTTCCTATCCATCTTTTGTCGAATTTAAAACTCCGTTTTGGCCTGATATCCTTAGACTTAATCTTAAGCAAAATAGGTCTATGATCTGAACCCCATTTTTCTAGATACTCCACCTCAGTGTGGAAAAATATTCATGCCAATCCTCATTTCTGAGTGCTCGATCTACTCGACACTGAATTCTTCCGGACTTCCTCCGACACGCCCACGAGAAAAAATTTCCTTTGTAGGGAACTCAATCATCCCACAATTATTGATCATCGTTTTGAAAGGAATGAATGAAGTTTCTGATCTCTTGCTTCCTCCTTTTTTCTCCTTGTTGTTTATGATTTCATTAAAATCACCGATCATCACCCAAGCTCCCTTGCGCTGAAGGCTTGTTCGAGTAAAGCGCTCCCAAACCATCTCACGGTACTTAACGACCGGATCACCGTAAACAAACTTCATGTAAACTTTTTTCCCTTCGATATAAGCTTCAATATCAATCAATCGATTGTTCGAAAAAATAATCCTAACAGCAGAAGAAGAAGAATAAAAAGAGCTAGTCCACCGCTTTGACCAACAAGTTCCACGGTAAACAGCTTATCATAACCAAATTCAAATTGAAAGTCTTGCAGAAAGTAAAAATTGTTTTTTGTCTCAGAAAGAAATAAAAAACTAGGTGAAAAATATCGATGCAACTCCTTAAGGTGCTGCTTTGTCAAGGAGACTCCCACCCCTTGACAATTCCAGGAGATGGCACTCATATCTGAGTACTGGATGGTTTCTGGGACACCATCGAACTGGAGGTAGCAGCTTTGTTTTTAAGAGAAGCAGGAAACAGCCCCTCCTTACGAGGGATCTTTGATTTGAGAAGCTCAGCTCTTATGATCGGCGTGGACCGAGAGATAGTTGTTTTCTTCTTTAGTGAGGCTCTAGCACGAAACTGTTGAATCTTCTTTGAGGCGAGTATGCTTTTGGGGTCTTGACTTCGACCAATCTTCTTCTTGCTTCTTGTTCCATCACCATTTGTCTTCATCGTTGGCTTGTCGGGAAGGTCACCATTGCGGTCATCGACTTGCTCTTCTGCAGAGTTTGTTATCAGAATTATGGCGGTACATTCTCTTGGATTTGTCTTCGACTGAGAAGATATATGGAGCTGCGATAGAGCCTCAATACGCTCTTCCCCTGGATGAGCATCGACAATTAAGTTTTCCCCTAGTAAATCATCACAATCAAGCATCACATCATCCATTTCAAGATCAGCATATTGGACCAGCAAGTTATCCATTTCTTTTTCGTTTTCAAGGTCCTCCAGCGATGGGCCATTCAACATTTCATCATTCTGAGAATTACCAGCAGGAACACCACCATCGATCTGTGCTTTTTCCTGGCTAATGATCATCGCAGATGCGATAGGCTCCGTCATCAAGAGGTGTCCATTACCAGATAGAGCTCCAGAAGTACGAGTATCAGTGTTTCTAATTTCTCCGGGTTCCAGCAAAGGAGGCGTACCATACTTACTCGAACTCGGAGTAACTGCCCCTGCCTTGTCTGCCACTTCCATTATTGTGTCCGACGCCGCTGTAACCATTGCTTTTGGAACCGGTTCTTCTATTGCGATCCCCTTCCCCTTAATTCTCTTTCTCATCTCCTCCTCTGTTTCGTTCTGAGCTGCTTCATCATTAAGACCAATGGTCTCTTGTGGTTTATGGACGGGTCTCCATTTCTAGCCAGCTGGGTGCATGGGCGATTGTAGAGAATGATGAGGGGATGCACCTGCACCCACAATATTTTAAAAGTTTAATAAACCTTTTTACTAAATTTTTTATATGCACCCTTAATAATTATAGTCTTGCACCCACAAAAGACAAAACCCAAAAAGATAAACAAACCTAATCCAATTAGCAAAACAAATTTTAAAAACTTTAGCTCATTTAACAAATAAAAGAACTTAAATTCTAAAGCTCATTCATGTCTTTTAAATATTTGATTTATCAAAACTCCTAAGAGCTTAAATTCTAAAGCCCATTCATTTGTAAAAAAAAAATTAGTATGAAAGAAATTATTTTTTAATATATATTTTAAAATATTTATTAATTTAATATTTGTGCATCCAGTAAAAATAAATTTCTGGATTCGCCCATGGCTGGGTGAGAGTACCGACTTCTCCGATAATTTCCAAATCTATCATGTCTGAGCTGCTTCATCTTTGTTTTCCTTTTTATTTTCAGTAATGTGACAATGAAGAATCCACTGGAAATCTGAAACTGAAACTCCTTCCTTTTATATATTCGAAGTCTTGCCTGTAATTCTTCCGCAGTTAAAGATGTAAGAGGTAAGTCACAACTTCAATTAAATCTAAAAAAAAAAAATTATTCCGTAATTATACTGGACGTTAGATCATATATACTCATTTGTTTTGTTAGAATATGTAGATAAAGTTAGATCAAAAGAAATGAAATATTGTATTCAAATCTTCAAGATAAACTGATACCTTCCCAAAAATCATAATGTTATGGAATGCTAGAGTGTTGTTGTGTGGTTGAATATATCCAGGGCCGGCTCAGTCATATAATAGGCCCGGGGGCAAAAACTCTATTAAAAAAAACCATCTCTAGGGTGACAAAAAAAGAGTTATGGGTATGGCCGTATGAGCCGTATATGGCTCACATATAACAAAAAATTCTCTAGACTCCTCTTTTTTTTCTAGACCCTAATAATAATAACCTCTATTAAAAACAACTTACATAAACTGTATATATATATTGAAAAAAAAATTGTCTAGGCCCCTTTCTTGCGTGGGCCCTTGGGCATCGCACCGATTGTCCTTCCCACTGAGCAGGCACTGAATATACCTGTAATAGGAGCTGTATTACATTGTAGTATTGTGATTAAGTCCTATATGTTAAACGAAAGACATTCTTTACTAACCTTTCTTTAGTTTAGTTTTACAAATTAGTTATGCACCTGACCTAGTTGTTTGTAATGTCCTCCGTAAAACTGCATTTGAAAATAAAATCTGGTTAGATAATTGACTAATGTTATCAAACATATAACACTGCTCTTTCTTTCAAAATCTCTCCAGCATGTGTTGTGTATGATTTCCATGTATTGGAGTAATTTCCCGTTGATTCTTCATAGGCTTCACATCTCTAAGGTTAGTGAAACCTCTATGAATAACAATTTTAGTATTCGACATTTGTATGATTTTTTTTTTGCTTTTAGGTTTTAGAGATGATGGAGTTGGTTGTAGAAGACGTTAATTTATAGTAGGATTTGTTAGGGGAATGCGTAGGTTTAGAGTAAACTAGGGATCTGCCCGCGCTACGCGCGGGTTTATTCTTTATTATTTAAAGTTGCTGTTGGATTACTGTATCTATATTTGTAGTCGCTTTGATCTCAAGTTCGGAGAGCTTCAAAGAAGTAGTTTTGGATGTGTGGGATATCTGATTTGTGTGGGAGTTGTTGATTTTGTTTATTTAGGATTTATTTTCGTTCATATGGTTAGTTGGAGATTGTATTGAAGGGAATGTCCTGAAATCATACTTGTATTTACTCTAGTAGAGTCGTGATGTCGAGATAAGACAATCATATGATATTGGATGGTTATAATGTTTTGCTAGAAGCCGCTTATGACTTATGAGTTATGAACTCATTACCATTATCATATGATCTTATAGGGTAACACACTTAAGCAAACTGGATAATATAAATTGGGTTTGATCATTAGAGTAATGATCATGATCAATGTATATGAGATATACGTCGATATCGTTTTTCTGTGAGGGTGTCGATCGACACCAAAGGTGAGTGTCGATCGACACCACTCGGGATCAAAGAACCAGATTTTAATTTAATTGAAATCAAATCGGTTTTTTCCGTCGGTCAACTAGGTTTCGGTAAGTCGCCTATATATAGGATATAGGGCACGACTTGAAACATATCAGAAGTTCCTGGCCGTCACAGAAATGCAGAGAGAACCCTAAGGCGAACCGTTGGCGAAGGCACTAGCATCCCTGTCGTCCAGTTTGTGTGTGTGTGGACTTCTGTAGAGGCGCAGCACTTGAGGCGCTCCTAATCTCGTTGTACCTGATCATCTTCCGCTGCTTTATCTCCAGGTATCTTCGAGATCTATTGAGATTCAATTGTCACATGATCCGTGGCTTAGGATTTGTTGTTAAGACTGTTTTAATAAGATTAAAACCTGTACAAATTCCTTCAGGTGTATCAGAGCCTAGTGTTTTTATTGAATCTGAAGCATGTTAATGAATTAGTTGAATTCAAATCGATATATCTGATATATAGGATTGCATGCTAGAGTTTAAAATCGTTTTTTCTCTTGAAATCGTTTTTCTAGGGTTCATGCGAAACGGGTGTCGATCGACACCATGTGAGTGTCGATCGACACCGATCGGGTTTTCGTGTGAACATTTAGGTCACGATCTTCGATCGTGTTTCCTCAAACCACTGGTGTCGACCGACACTAATGTAGTGTCGATCGACACCGCTTGGTTTATCGTGATTGGTTCAATTGGATTGGACCGGGTTATCGCGATCGGTTCAAGCGATAAATCGGTTATCGTGTTTGACCCTGTACGGTTGGTGTCGACCGACGCTAATGTAGTGTCGATCGACACCGGTCGAATTTTGTGATTGGTTCGATCGGTTTAATCGGTTAAATTGTTTATCGCGACTGAACCGGATCGAAATCTGTCGGTCAAACACAAACCAGTTGTGTCGATCGACACTGAGCTGGTGTCGATCGACACTAGTTCAGAATCCGCGTTGCTAGCTTGTTTAACTTAAGAAAATTTATAAGTATATAACAAGTTGAAATATCTAGAATATATAATTGATATAAACTAGATTTAAGGTTCCGTTCCTCAAACCTAATATTAAGCATTTTATATCTTCCCAATCTTGTCAACTGTCAAGGCTCGTTTCATTGTGTGATGGGCCTGCCAAATCAGGGTGTCCGCAATTACACGAGTGAGGCAGGTTGTAATCGTTACTGCTTGACTTAAAAGATTGGTTAGCTTAATTGGGCTATCAAAATAGTTTTGGGCCTAGAGATATAGGATTGGATTTGATATAAGATATCAATCCGAGACCAAGAATTATATATGATATAATTAGCAAAGAGTTGTTTACCTAAATAGCTAAAGTTTGGGCGATGGGCCAAAGCTCACTCAAATTTTTGTGAAATATGGATCTTGGATCATTATATTCAATTGAGGAAAATTGTTTTGAATATAATGTGAGTTTCTTAATTGTTAAGATTTCTCATTTCTTGAACATCGAAACTAAAACTCTCGTTTTTGTGTATTTTCATCTTTGTCTGCCTCCACTCACTCCAACACATTCTCGCTTCGATCCGTCCTTGAGAAGGACAAGCTTAATGGATCGAACTTCCTTGAATGGTATCGGAACTTGAGAATTGTTCTCAAGCAAGAGAAAAAGGAATATGTCCTTGACAAGGCTCTCCTTGAGAAACCAAAACCCAATGCCGGACACGCTGAGAAGAATGCTTGGGAGAAGCATTCTAATGATGTGGTCGATGTGAGTTTTCTCATGCTGGCTACCATGAACTCGGACTTGCAGAAGCAATACGAGAACGTGGCGTCGCCAATTGAGATGATCACTAGCCTGAAAGGCATGTTTCAGGAGCAAGCACGAACTGAGAGATACCAGACGGTTAAATCTCTCATTGAATGCAAGCTACCAAAGGATGGTCCAGTTAGCCCACATGTCATCAAGATGATGGGTTATATTGATAACCTGGCAAAACTGGATTGTCCTCTTAGCCAAGAGTTGGCTACGGACATCATTCTGCAGTCGTTGCCGTCAAGCTTTAATCAGTTTATCATGAACTATAACATGAACAGCATGACAAAGACTTTGACTGAACTGCATGGCATGCTCAAGACAGCTGCCAAACATCAAGAAGGGCACTCCTAATGTACTTTTGGTACAAGGGGGTAAAAGGTTTAAGAAACCCGCCAAGGGCAAAGGAAAGGCTAAGGCAATCCAGATTGAGAATCAGGATAAGCCTGAGGCCTCTTCCAAGCCCAAACGCGGCCCTACTGATGTTGATAAATGCCATTACTGCAATAAGTCTGGGCATTGGAAGAGAAATTTCAAAGAGTATCTGGGAGATCTAAAGAACTCTAAGAAGACGTTTGAAACGACTTCTCCAGGTATTTATGTTATAGAAGTAAATGTTACTACTTCAGGTTCTAACTCTTGGGTATTGGATACCAGCTGTGGCGCTCATATTTGTACAAATATGCAGGGTCTAAGCAACAGTAGAACGCTGGAAAAAGGACAAGTGGACCTGCGCATTGGGAATGGAGCAAGAGTTGGTGCATTAGCCGTAGGAACTTTTTATTTGTCTCTGCCGTCAGGCTTGGTTTTAGAATTAAATAATTGCTACTATGTACCTGCTATAAGCAGAAACATCATTTCTATTTCTGTTTTGGATTTAGAAGATTTTCATTTTTCGATTAAAACAAGTGTTGTTCTTTTGATCGTAATGAAATGTTTTATGGTAGCGCTCCATTAGAGAATGGGCTTTATATTTTTAACCAATCAATGCCTGTCTATAACATAAGTACCAAACGGTTAAGAACCAATGACTCGAACCCCACTTTTCTCTGGCATTGTCGTTTGGGCCACATCAATGAGAAAAGGATTCAAAAGCTTCATAACGATGGGCTTTTAGACTCATTTGATTTTGAATCATTTGAGAAATGTGAATCCTGCTTATTGGGCAAAATGACAAAGGCCCCTTTCAACAAATTTAATGAAAGGGCCGGTGACCTATTGGGTCGTATACATACCGATGTATGTGGTCCAATGAGTGTTAGTCCTAGAGGAAACTTTCAGTTCTTCATCACGTTTACTGATGACTTCAGTAGATTTGGTTATGTCTTTTTAATAAGACATAAATTGGAATCCTTTGAAAAGTTCAAGGAGTTCCAGAATGAAGTACAGAACCAACTTGGCAAAAGTATCAAAGCTCTTCGATTAGATCGTAGAGGTGAGTACTTAAGCCAAGAGTTCAGTGATCATCTGAATAATTGTGGAATTGTTTCACAACTCACTCCTCCCGGAACACCTCAGTGGAACGGTGTGTCTGAAAGGAGGAATCGGACTTTATTAGATATGGTCCGATCGATGATGAGTCAAGTAGATCTTCCATTATCCTTTTGGGGATACGCTCTAGAAACGTCTGCGTTTACGCTAAACAGAGTTCCATCAAAATCAGTTGAAGAGACGCCATATGAGATGTGGACTGGAAAAGTTCCAAGTTTGTGTTTTCTTAAAATTTGGGGTTGTGAAGCTTATGTCAAGCGGTTGATATCTGATAAGCTTGCACCCAAATCTGATAAATGCTACTTCGTTGGTTATCCTAAGGAAACCAAGGCTTACTACTTTTACAACCGTTCTAAGAACAAAGTGTTTGTTGCTAAGAACTGTGTCTTTCTTGAAAGAGAATTTCTTTCCAAGAAGAACAGTGGGAGTAAAGTACAACTCGAAGAAGTTCGAGAATCACAGGAGCCTGCTCAGCCTGTTGAGGAAGAGCAGAGGCTGGATCTACAAAGAGTTGTAGAGCCCGAGCCTGTGATGCCTGAAGTTCGCAGATCCGAAAGGATTCGTCACGAGCCCGAGAGATATGGATTTCTTGTGACTAATTGTCATGATCTTTTGATCATAGACAGTGACGAACCTGCGACTTTCGAAGAAGCTATGATGGGCCCTGACTCCGAAAAGTGGCTTAAGGCCGCAGAATCCGAAATGGGTTCCATGTCACAAAACCAAGTATGGACTTTAGGTGATTTACCTGATGGTGTAAAAGCCATTGAGTGTAAATGGGTCTTCAAGAAGAAGATCGATGTGGATGGAAACGTTCAGATGTACAAAGCTAGGTTGGTGGCAAAAGGTTTCAAACAAGTTCAAGGTGTTCACTATGATGAAACCTATTCCCCAGTCGCTATGCTTAAATCTATTCGGATTCTCCTGGCAACAGCCGCTCATCATGATTATGAGATTTGGCAAATGGATGTGAAAACAGCTTTCCTTAACGGGATTCTGGAAGAGGATGTGTACATGACACAACCTCCAGGTTTCATTGATCCTAATGCTGCTGGGAAAGTGTGCAAGCTTCATAAATCCATTTCTGGATTGAAGCAAGCATCTCGGAGTTGGAATCTTCGTTTTGATGAAGCAGTTAAAAAGTTTAACTTCATCAGAAACGAAGAGGAACCTTGCGTTTACAAGAAGACTAGTGGGAACGCAGTTGCCTTTCTCGTACTGTACGTAGACGACATACTTCTCATTGGAGATGATATTATGCTACTTCAGTCAGTAAAGGACTGGCTAGGAAGTTGTTTCTCGATGAAAGACATGGGCGAAGCCGCCTATATTTTTGGAATAAGGATTTATAGAGATAGATCAAAGAGGCTGATTGGACTGTGTCAGGACACTTATATCGATAAGGTTCTACACAGGTTCAACATGCATGATTCCAAGAAGGGCTTGCTTCCGATGTCTCATGGCATTACTCTCAGCAAGAAGCAGTGTCCTTCGACACCTGCTGAGCGAGAGCGCATGAGTAGGATTCCTTTTGCTTCTGCGATAGGATCTATTATGTATGCCATTCTTTGTACTCGTCCAGATGTTGCTTGTGCGTTAAGCATGACGAGTCGATATCAGTCGGATCCTGGTGAGGGTCACTGGACTGCCGTCAGGACAATCCTGAAGTATTTGAGAAATACTAAGGATAAGTTCTTAGTGTACGGAGGAAGTGATGAGCTTGTAGTGAGTGGTTATACGGACGCCAGTTTTCAGACAGATAAAGACGATTTCCGATCTCAGTCTGGTTACGTCTTCTGTCTAAATGGAGGTGCAGTTAGTTGGAAGAGTTCCAAGCAGAGCACCGTGGCGGATTCAACGACCGAGGCTGAATACATCGCTACTTCGGAAGCGGCAAAGGAGGCTGTTTGGATTAGGAAGTTCATTATTGAGCTTGGTGTGATTCCTAGCATTTCTGAGCCTGTGGCATTGTTTTGTGACATCAATGGAGCCATAGCTCAGGCTAAGGAGCCCAGATCACACCAGAAATCCAAACACATTGAGAGGAGATATCATCTGATTCGTGATATCATTGAGAGAGGTGACGTCAAGATCAGCAGAGTTCCGACAGACGAGAACGTCGCTGACCCTTTGACCAAGCCACTCCCACGACCAAAGCATGAGAGTCATGCAGCTGCTATAGACATTAGATTCCTTAAGCAGTAATCTTGTTTTTAGTGGGAGTTATCACATTTATGTTTTGATGTTCGTGTAAACATATATTTGGTTATGTTTTATCTAATGAAATTGTTTCAGTATTATTTAATGGTGTTATTAAATAATTGTCCAAAAGGTAATTTGTGGCATTCTTATAGATCATCAAATACGTGATTTGATCATGAAACTCTATAAGTGATAGATGACATAAATTATTTGTGTCCATAGTCGAGGTTATTAAAGTTGGACATTAATAACCGCGTGAGACTAGTATGTGAGGTGACTGATGACTAAGTTTCATGGAGTTATTAATAGGAGTATTAAAGTCAATCACATAGATATGTGTTAGAGAACACATGATCGGACATGACCCGCTAATGAGAACTCTACAAGATTGTCATATGGGTGTCATAAGAGTTTCTCATTACGACTATAGAGTATAGTCCTTAGACCTGAGTTCATCATGTTTTTCTTGCATATGAATTGGTATGTTTTGACTTTGTCAAACGTCAGCCGTAACTGGTGACTATAAAGGCATTGATTGGGCATATTATGAAGTGTGTAGGGAACAGGGATGGAACAAGATGGAATTTGTGGGAGATAGATATCTTTGGGCCTATCGAAGATTTGATACTGGAAATGCGTGGCCGCGCTCAAACGGATTGAATGTCAATCGTTTGTCTTTTATCAGTATAAATCGGAGTTCGATAAACATGGTTTGGTTGATTAAGGATGACACGAGTTCTTGCCTTATGCCAGATCGAGATATAGAGACAAAGGGATTATGGGAATAGTTGATTCCAGTACAAGTGGGAGACTGAAGGGAATGTCCTGAAATCATACTTGTATTTACTCTAGTAGAGTCGTGATGTCGAGATAAGACAATCATATGATATTGGATGGTTATAATGTTTTGCTAGAAGCCGCTTATAACTTATGAGTTATGAACTCATTACCATTATCATATGATCCTATAGGGTCACACACCTAAGCAAATTGGATAATATAAATTGGGTTTGATCATTAGAGTAATGATCATGACCAATGTATATGAGATATACGTCGATATCGTTTTTCTGTGAGGGTGTCGATCGACACCAAAGGTGAGTGTCGATCGACACCACCCGAGATCAAAGAACCGGATTTTAATTTAATTGAAATCAAATCGGTTTGGTCCGTCGGTCAACTAGGTTTCGGTAAGTTGCCTATATATAGGATATAGGGCACGACTTGAAACATATCAGAAGTTCGTGGCCGTCACAGAAACGCAGAGAGAACCCTAAGGCGAACCGTTCGCGAAGACACTAGCATCCCTGTCGTCCAGTTTGTGTGCGTGTGGACTTCTGTAGAGGCGCAGCACTTGAGGCGCTCCTAATCTCGTTTTTACCTGATCATCTTCCGCTGCTTTATCTCCAGGTATCTTCGAGATCTATTGAGATTCAATTGTCACATGATCCGTGGCTTAGGATTTGTTGTTAGGACTGTTTTAATAAGATTAAAACCTGTACAAATTCCTTCAGTGGTATCAGAGCCTAGTATTTTTATTGAATCTGAAGCATGTTAATGAATTAGTTGAATTCAAATCGATATATCTGATATATAGGATTGCATGCTAGAGTTTAAAATCGTTTTTGCTCTTGAAATCGTTTTTCTAGGGTTCATGCGAAACAGGTGTCGATCGACACCATGTGAGTATCGATCGACACCGATCGGGTTTTCGCGTGAACATTTAGGTCACGATCTTCGATCGTGTTTCCTCAAACCACTGGTGTCGACCGACACTAATGTAGTGTCGATCGACACCGCTTGGTTTATCGTGGTTGGTTCAATTCGATTGGACCGGTTTATCGCGATCGGTTCACGCGATAAATCGGTTATCGTGTTTGACCCGGTACGATTGGTGTTGACCGACACTAAATGTAGTGTCGATCGACACCGGTCGAATTTTGTGATTGGTTCGATCGGTTTAATCGGTTAAATTGTTTATCGCGACTGAACCGGATCGAAATCTGTCGGTCAAACACAAACCAGTTGTGTCGATCGACACTGAGCTGGTGTCGATCGACACTAGTTCAGAATCCGCGTTCCTAGCTTGTTTAACTTAAGAAAATTTATAAGTATATAACAAGTTGAAATATCTAGAATATATAATTGATATAAACTAGATTTAAGGTTCCGTTCCTCAAACCTAATATTAAGCATTTTATATCTTCCCAATCTTGTCAACTGTCAAGGCTCGTTTCATTGTGTGATGGGCCTGCCAAATCAGGGTGTCCGCAATTACACGAGTGAGGCAGGTTGTAATCGTTACTGCATGACTTAAAAGATTGGTTAGCTTAAATGGGCTGTCAAAATAGTTTTGGGCCTAGAGATATAGGATTGGATTTGATATAAGATATCAATCCGAGACCAAGAATTATATATGATATAATTAGCAAAGAGTTGTTTACCTAAATAGCTAAAGTTTGGGCGACGGGCCAAAGCCCACTCAAATTTTTGTGAAATATGGATCTTGGATCATTATATTCAATTGAGGAAAATTGTTTTGAATATAATGTGAGTTTCTTAATTGTTAAGATTTCTCATTTCTTGAACATTGAAACTAAAACTCTCGTTTTTGTGTATTTTCAGCTATGTCTGCCTCCACTCACACCAACACATTCTCGCTTCGATCCTTCCTTGAGAAGGACAAGCTTAATGGATCGAACTTCCTTGAATGGTATCGGAACTTGAGAATTGTTCTCAAGCAGGAGAAAAAGGAATATGTCCTTGACAAGACTCTCCTTGAGAAACCAAAACCCAATGCTGGACACGCTGAGAAGAATGCTTGGGAGAAGCATTCTAATGATGTGGTCGATGTGAGTTGTCTCATGCTGGCTACCATGAACTCGGACTTGCAGAAGCAATACGAGAACGTGGCGTCGCCAATTGAGATGATCACTAGCCTGAAAGGCATGTTTCAGGAGCAAGCACGAACTGAGAGATACCAGACGGTTAAATCTCTCATTGAATGCAAGCTACCAAAGGATAGTCCAGTTAGCCCACATGTCATCAAGATGATGGGTTATATTGATAACCTGGCAAAACTGAATTGTCCTCTTAGCCAAGAGTTGGCTACGGACATCATTCTGCAGTCGTTGCCGTCAAGCTTTGATCAGTTTATCATGAACTATAACATGAACAGCATGACAAAGACTTTGACTGAACTGCATGGCATGCTCGAGACAGCTGAGCCAAACATCAAGAAGGGCACTCCTAATGTACTTTTGGTACAAGGGGGTAAAAGGTTTAAGAAACCCGCTAAGGGCAAAGGAAATGCTAAGGCAATCCAGATTGAGAATCAGGATAAGCCTGAGGCCTCTTCCAAGCCCAAACACGGCCCTACTGATGCTGATAAATGCCATTACTACAATAAGTCCGGGCATTGGAAGAGAAATTGCAAAGAGTATCTGGGAGATCTAAAGAACTCTAAGAAGACGTTTGAAACGACTTCTCCAGGTATTTATGTTATAGAAGTAAATGTTACTACTTCAGGTTCTAACTCTTGGGTATTGGATACCGGCTGTGGCGCTCATATTTGTACAAATATGCAGGGTCTAAGCAACAGTAGAACGCTGGAAAAAGGACAAGTGAACATGCGCGTTGGGAATGGAGCAAGAGTTGCTGCATTAACCGTAGGAACTTATCATTTGTCTCTGCCGTCAGGCTTGGTTTTATAATTAAATAATTGCTACTATGTACCTGCTATAAGCAGAAACGTCATTTCTATTTCTGTTTTGGATTTAGAAGATTTTCATTTTTTGATTAAAACAAGTGTTGTTCTTTTGATCGTAATGAAATGTTTTATGGTAGCGCTCCATTAGAGTATGGGCTTTATATTCTTAACCAATCAATGCCTGTCTATAACATAAGTACCAAACGGTTAAGAACCAATGACTCGAACCCCACTTTTCTCTGGCATTGTCGTTTGGGCCACATCAATGAGAAAAGGATTCAGAAGCTTCATAACGATGGGCTTTTAGACTCATTTGATTTTGAATCATTTGAGAAATGTGAATCCTGCTTATTGGGCAAAATGACAAAGGCCCATTTCAACAAAATTAATGAAAGGGCCGGTGACCTATTGGGTCGTATACATACCGATGCATGTGGTCCAATGAGTGTTAGTGCTAGAGGAAACTTTCAGTACTTCATCACGTTTACTGATGACTTCAGTAGATTTGGTTATGTCTTTTTAATAAGACATAAATCGGAATCCTGTGAAAAGTTCAAGGAGTTCCAGAATGAAGTACAGAACCAACTTGGCAAAAGTATCAAAGCTCTTCGATCAGATCGTGGAGGTGAGTACTTAAGCCAAGAGTTCAGTGATCATCTGAGTAATTGTGGAATTGTTTTACAACTCACTCCTCCCGGAACACCTCAGTGGAACGGTGTGTCTGAAAAGAGGAATCGAACTTTATTAGATATGGTCCGATCGATGATGAGTCAAGTAGATCTTCCATTATCCTTTTGGAGATACGCTCTAGAAACGTCTGCGTTTACGCTAAACAGAGTTCCATCAAAATCAGTTGAAAAGACGCCATATGAGATGTGGACTGGAAAAGTTCCAAGTTTGTCTTTTCTTAAAATTTGGGGTTGTGAAGCTTATGTCAAGCGTTTGATATCTGATAAGCTTGCACCCAAATCTGATAAATGCTACTTCGTTGGTTATCCTAAGGAAACCAAGGCTTACTACTTTTACAACCGTTCTGAGAACAATGTGTTGGTTGCTAAGAACTGTGTCTTTCTTGAAAGAGAATTTCTTTCCAAGAAGTACAGTGGGAGTAAAGTACAACTCGAAGAAGTTCGAGAATCACAGGAGCCTGCTCAGCCTGTTGAGGAAGAGCAGAGGCTGGATCTACAAAGAGTTGTAGAGCCCGAGCCTGTGATGCCTGAAGTTCGCAGATCCGAAAGGATTTGTCACGAGCCCGAGAGATATGGATTTCTTGTGACTAATTGTCATGATCTTTTGATCATAGACAGTGATGAACCTGCGACTTTCGAAGAGGCTATGATGGGCCCTGACTCCGAAAAGTGGCTTAAGGCCGCAGAATCCGAAATGGGTTCCATGTCACAAAACCAATTATGGACTTTGGGTGATTTACCTGATGGTGTGAAAGCCATTGAGTGTAAATGGGTCTTCAAGAAGAAGATCGATGTGGATGGAAACGTTCAGATTTACAAAGTTAGGTTGGTGGCAAATGGTTTCAAACAAGTTCAAGGTGTTCACTATGATGAAACCTATTCCCCAGTCGCTATGCTTAAATCTATTCGGATTCTCCTGGCAACAGCCGCTCATCATGATTATGAGATTTGGCAAATGGATGTGAAAACAGCTTTCCTTAACGGGATTCTGGAAGAGGATGTGTACATGACACAACCTCCAGGTTTCATTGATCCTAATGCTGCTGGGAAAGTGTGCAAGCTTCATAAATCCATTTATGGATTGAAGCAAGCATCTCGGAGTTGGAATCTTCGTTTTGATGAAGCAGTTAAAAAGTTTAACTTCATCAGAAACGAAGTGGAACCTTGTGTTTACAAGAAGACAAGTGGGAGCGCAGTTGCATTTCTCGTACTGTACGTAGACGACATACTTCTCATTGGAGATGATATTCCGCTACTTCAGTCAGTAAAGGACTGGCTAGGAAGTTGTTTCTCGATGAAAGACATGGGCGAAGCCGCCTATATTCTTGAAATAAGGATTTATAGAGATAGATCAAAGAGGCTGATTGGACTGTGCCAGGACACTTATATCGATAAGGTTCTACACAGGTTCCACATGCATGATTCCAAGAAGGGCTTGCTTCCGATGTCTCATGGCATTACTCTCACCAAGAAGCAGTGTCCTTCGACACCTGCTGAGCGAGAGCGCATGAGTAGGATTCCTTTTTCTTCTGCGATAGGATCTATTATGTATGCCATGCTTTGTACTCGTCCAGATGTTGCTTGTGCGTTAAGCATGACGAGTCGATATCAGTCGGATCAAGGTGAGAGTCTCTGGACTGCCGTCAAGACAATACTGAAGTATTTGAGAAATACTAAGGATAAGTTCTTAGTGTACGGAGGAAGTGATGAGCTTGTAGTGAGTGGTTATACGGACGCCAGTTTTCAGACAGATAAAGACGATTTCCGATCTCAGTCTGGTTACGTCTTCTGTCTAAATGGAGGTGCAGTTAGTTGGAAGAGTTCCAAGCAGAGCACCGTGGCGGATTCAACGACCGAGGCTGAATACATCGCTGCTTCGGAAGCGGCAAAGGAGGCTGTTTGGATTAGGAAGTTCATTATTGAGCTTGGTGTGATTCCTAGCATTTCTGAGCCTGTGGCATTGTTTTGTGACAACAATGGAGCCATAGCTCAGGCTAAGGAGCCCAGATCACACCAGAAATCCAAACACATTGAGAGGAGATATCATCTGATTCGTGATATCATTGAGAGAGGTGACATCAAGATCAGCAGAGTTCCGACAGACGAGAACGTCGCTGACCCTTTGACCAAGCCACTCCCACGACCGAAGCATGAGAGTCATGCAGCTGCTATAGGCATTAGATTCCTTAAGCAGTAATCTTGTTTTTAGTGGGAGTTATCACGTTTATGTATTGATGTTCATGTAAACATACATTTGGTTATGTTTTATTTAATGAAATTGTTTCAGTATTATTTAATGGTGTTATTAAATAATTGTCCAAAAGGTAATTTGTGGCATTCTTATAGATCATCAAATATGTGATTTGATCATGAAACTCTATAAGTGATAGATGACATAAATTATTTGTGTCCATAGTCGAGGTTATTAAAGTTGGACATTAATAACCGCGTGAGACTAGTATGTGAGGTGACTGATGACTAAGTTTCATGGAGTCATTAATAGGAGTATTAAAGTCAATCACATAGATATGTGTTAGAGAACACATGATCGGACATGACCCGTTAATGAGAACTCTACAAGATTGTTATATGAGTGTCATAAGAGTTTCTCATTACGACTATAGAGTATAGTCCTTAGACCTGAGTTCATCATGTTTTTCTTGCATATGAATTGGTATGTTTTGACTTTGTCAAACATCAGCCGTAACTGGTGACTATAAAGGCATTGATTGGGCATATTATGAAGTGTGTAGGGAACAGGGATGGAACAAGATGGAATTTGTCCCTCCCATATAACGGGATATAGATATCTCTGGGCCTATCCAAGATTTGATACTGGAAATGCATGGCCATGCTCAAACGGATTGAATGTCAATCGTTTGTCTTTTATCAGTATAAATTGGAGTTCGATAAACATGGTTTGGTTGATTAAGGATGACACGAGTTCTTGCCTTATGCCAGATCGAGATATAGAGACAAAGGGATTATGGGAATAATTGATTCCAGTACAAGTGGGAGACTGAAGGGAATGTTCTGAAATCATACTTGTATTTACTCTAGTAGAGTCGTGATGTCGAGATAAGACAATCATATGATATTGGATGGTTATAATGTTTTGCTAGAAGCCGCTTATAACTTATGAGTTATGAACTCATTACCATTATCATATGATCCTATAGGGTCACACACCTAAGCAAACTGGATAATATAAATTGGGTTTGATCGTTAGAGTAATGATCATGATCAATGTATATGAGATATACGTCGATATCGTTTTTCTGTGAGGGTGTCGATCGACACCAAAGGTGAGTGTCGATCGACACCACCCGGGATCAAAGAACCGGATTTTAATTTAATTGAAATCAAATCGGTTTGGTCCGTCGGTCAACTAGGTTTCGGTAAGTCGCCTATATATAGGATATAGGGCACGACTTGAAACATATCAGAAGTTCGTGGCCATCACAGAAACGCAGAGAGAACCCTAACGCGAACCGTTCGCGAAGGCACTAGCATCCCTGTCGTCCAGTTTGTGTGCGTGTGGACTTCTGTAGAGGCGCAGCACTTGAGGCACTCCTAATCTCGTTGTACCTGATCATCTTCCGCTGCTTTATCTCCAGGTATCTTCGAGATCTATTGAGATTCAATTGTCACATGATATGTGGCTTAGGATTTGTTGTTAAGACTGTTTTAATAAGATTAAAACCTGTACAAATTCCTTCATGTATAAGCAGCCTTTTTTGTCTGTTTGGTTGCAGAGGTTTTTTTTTAAATATATTTTATGATTTTTTATTTAGTTACCGCGGGTAATTTGGATTCCTTTAGCCCACCGATTTGGATGAATTGATTTCATTCTCTTTCTCGTTAAACTAATTGAGCCTTAGGCTTTATTTTTGTGGGCTAAAGTGGTCCAATTAAATTGTACCGAACATACAAAGACCAATTAATTGACAAATCAAAGACTAAAATCCCATTATTGCTCTCTACCTTATACGAAACTTCCAGTAAATGATTTAAGATTTTCATTTTTTCTTTAAGTACAGCATTCACCATACTATGTATTATCTGGTCAATGAAAAGAGTTTAGTATACCCAATCAGAATTGTTACTGTTACATACACATATTATACGAGAAAACAATTCGTATGAAACTAATCTTTTCTTGTTGGTTTGGTTTTTTCTTTTCTGATATGGCATCAACAGATTTAAAATAGTTGTAAATCAATGTTTTATTTTCTGAGTTAATCTTTCACACATTTAATCGCAATTAGACTTTTTATGCATTTTCTTGTTTTTTTTTTTTTGTCATTTGACCGATACAGAAGCATGGTAGTAACACATGCATTGAAGACTTTTTTTCATGATTTCTAAACATAAAAGGTCACCAAAAACTATTACCTCTACCTATTTTTTCCGGGAATACGGCTAAAACCCCCCTGAACTATAGGCCTAGCGTAAATTTCCCCCTCAACTTAAATAAATTGTTTAAAACCCCATGAACTTTGGGGAATACGGCTAAAACCCCCTGGACTATAGGTCTTGCGTAAATACCCCCCTCCACTTAAATAAATTGTTTAAAACCCCATGAACTTTGTTTTCTAGCGTAAATACCCCCCTCAACTTAAACAAATTGTTTAAAACCCCATGAACTTTGTTTTCATTTGAAATACACCCAAGAATTTTTGAATCTCTGTTAATTTCGACAAATTAACAGATCCGTCTAATCTTGATTAACGGCATAGTGACTCAGCTGACACGTCGAACGTGTCGTGACCATATACAAAAAAAAAAAAAAAAAATCATGACCATATACAAAACGACGCCGTATGGAATTGGGGAAAAAAAATTTAGGTCACCCTCCTCTCTCTCTCTCTCTCGATTCCGTTCTCCTCCTCCAGTGTATAAGGAGGCGATTCAGTCTCGTGACCTTCTCGATGAAGCAGAGAGTTCCAACTCGGAAGATGTCTTCGAGTCCAATCCAACAGAAGTGGCGCCTAGTTTGGAATAGTTTCAGTTCAGTGTTTAGCAAAGAAGAAAGAACAAAAAGAAAACTGAATCTTTTGCTTTTGGGGGAGTTTTAAACAAAGCCATATTCGAAGTTGGTCATGAGCTTCTTGTGTCATAATGTTACAGAATCAAACCGATTATAAAACTGTTTTTCATTGTTATGATTTCCGATTTCATTTCAAGAACTGCAAACGTTAAGAAATATGCCGAAAATTCTCTTCTTTCGTAAACCTAAAGGTTAAAGTAATAAAGAACGAAGGAGGAGGAGAACGGAATCGAGAGAGAAAGAGGAGGGTGACCTAATTTTTTTTTTCCCCAATTCCATACGGCGTCGTTTTGTATATGGTCAGTTTTTTTTTTTTCGTTTTACACGACACGTTCGACGTGTCAGCTGAGTCACTATGCCGTTAATCAAGATTAGACGGATCTGTTAATTTGTCGAAATTACCAGAGATTCCAAATTCTTGGGTGTATTTCAAATGAAAACAAAGTTCATGGGGTTTTAAACAATTTTGTAAGTTGAGGGGGGTATTTACGCTAGAAAACAAAGTTCATGGGGTTTTAAACAATTTATTAAGTGAGGGAGGTATTTACGCAAGACCTATAGTCCAGGGGGTTTTAGCCGTATTCCCCAAAGTTCATGGGGTTTTAACAATTTATTTAAGTTGAGGGGGAAATTTACGCTAGGCCTATAGTTCAGGGGGGTTTTAGCCGTATTCCCTATTTTTTCCTTAATTGTTGTTATTACGCACCACAAGCCACTTCCATTAAGTCTTTCGCTTTGTCTCTTATCGAACATATCGTACTCCAATGTTCTCCTCTCATCCAGTTTCACAGCGGGTTCTCAAATTGACATTTCATTGATTTTCCTTACCATTCCATATCTCATTCTTCCCCTGGTTTCGTTGACCTTATACACCACCTCCAGGAAACAAAATACGCATCATAAGAAACTCATGTTCGTGTACAATAACGTATGTAACTGTATGAAAATGGCTAATGTATTCTAACAACCCCATGAATCTAGAAGACTAATCATAGTTTCAAAACGTACATATGAATGTAATAAAACCTTTTCTTTTTGAAAATATATGTGGTGACCCTGGCGAGCATCTAACATCTACATTTTTTTAAATGATGTAGTGAGTTAGTGGAGAGATTTTTAATCGAGGTTTAAAAAGAGAAGGGAGGGAGGGGGGGGGGGGGGGGGGGGGGTGAGGAACTCATACCAAATCTTATACAATAAATTGGCTATGAATATGTAATATTTATATGCGTTTTCCTGGACAATTTTGTTAAATATGCAGGCAATATCTAAACAAAGAATATAACATACTTGAAGCATCTGGATTAGTTCTGTGAACCCATTTGTAGCATATTCCTAAACTATCGATTTTAGCAAGAAAGAGAAAAGAACAAACAAAAATAGCGAATAGATTTTCAATCAATATGACTTGGTCTCCTCCACTCCTTACATGTCGTTCTAGAAAGCCCGTTATCGGCCTGCAATCAAAAAGTGTAAGACTCCCAACGTAAATTAAAACTTTGCTTTGGAATTTCTGCATATAAGGAGAATCAAGACTGAAACACTTAGTATCTCACATGAAAGAGTTATGAGTTGGAAAGTAGAAATGTACAGTTGCATGTAATCACTTTGTTTAATAACACTGATCCTAAATTATACTCTCTCTACATATAAGGAGAATCAGAACTCTTGCCAGACTTTGAGGCATCTCTCAAGTACCACATTTTCACCTGCCAAAATTCATGCACTAGTTTGAGTATTCATATTAGCTTTCTTTAAATTCAGAAGTGGAAAAAAAAATCTTTTACATCTTAAAAAGAAGTACTTTCCTCTTTGAACAGTAAAAAACATTCCTCTGCGGCGATTTGAAAGGCGATTCATCTCAATTCCTAGCTTCGTCAAAGTACGTCCCCGGCGTCTCTATGCCGCCGGCAGAGGAGCCTCCGGTGCCGGTCTTACCTGGCAAGGATATCAACTCGCCCACCGCAAATTCAGAAGCTCGTACGTGGGTGGATCTTGTTCAGAATCAGAAAGTTCTCAAGCAATATGATCTGGAGATAACATGAAAGATGGTATCGGATCTGTGAGATCCCTGAAGAAATTTCAACGATCCTTCTCCTCTCTGGGATGACTTCGTTATAGGTCGTTTCTTGGCTAAGGCACCACACATAGCTAAGATTCATGCAACTGTAAACAAGATTTGGGCTTTGGGAGACAAGTCTCAGATGATCGACGTTATGATGATAAACTCAGTAACAATGAAGTTTCGATCTCAAAACCCGATGATCCGAAACAGAGTAATCAAGCGTGGGATGTGGAATCTTGGCCGATGTCCCGGTGATTATGTCAAAGTGTCGCCACTGGAGGAAAGAATGAGCCTGAAGTGAAATCTGTTCCTCTCTGGGTTCATATGCGCAACGTACCCATAAATATGTTCTCGTGGAAGGGGCTTAGCTTCGTGGCAAGTCCTACAGGTATACCTAAGAAACTTCACCCAGAAACAGAGAAATGCAATGACTTCAAGGTGGTAAAGATTTTCGTCAATGCATATTTAACAAAGGAGCTACCGTCCTCGATGAACTTCACCTTTCAAAGAAAAGAAACATTGGTCTGTTATGACTACCCATGGTTGCCAAATAAGTGTTCAATTTTCTCTAAGTGGGGTCATCTAGCTAATGTGTGCTCTAAAGCAAATCAGACAATTCTGACAAATGGTGGGGAGGTTGAAAAAGAGGATGCAGATTCAATTCAACAAACAGAACCACGGGACAATAAGGAAGGAAATCATGACTCGCACGAAGGAATGTCTCAGCAGAATGAAACCGAGGCAAGAGAAACTCAAGCACAAGACCAAATGGTGATTTCAGGGGAAGAAACAAGAGCGGTTTCAGAAAATGATCGGTTGATTCCGGCTAAAGCAGCGAGATCACCGGAAAATACAAACAAAGACTTGTTATTTGGTCAAGTATCAGTTCTATCAAACACACGATTTTCAGTTCTAAGCACAACTGAAGAAGAAGAAGAGGGAGAAATACTGGATATTGAAGATAGTATTGGTACTTGTTTGGAGAAGAACAATAAGGCTGATGGGGAGGCAAACATTGAAGTGGGAACTTCCGCGGATACAGAACATGTCAAAAGTGATGACACTGACGATTCTTTAGAAACAAAGGAAGGAACCACTCCATCAAAGGAAGAGGTTAGTCTACGCCATTATATCCCTCGTCTATCAAAAGAAAACCACAAAATCTTAAACCAATCTGCTCAGAAACACAAGGGGGCCGGCCCAAGTGTTCTGAATAAAAAAGCTGCCAAAAGAAAACTCTGATGTCTGGTTTTTTTTGGAATATGAGAGGATTCAACCAACCTCGGAAGCATAAAATAGTAAGAGATTGGATTCAAAGTTCTTCCATGCAATTTGGTTGCCTATTAGAAACTCGGGTTCGGGAATCTGCTTCTCTGCGAATTGCACACTCTGCTTTTCGCATTGGTCTTTTCTAACAAACTATGAACATAATAGGTTGGAGGATTTGGGTACTACTGGAGTCCTGGTACGAGAGTTACACCCTGCTTCAAAAGTGCGCAGATGATAACATGTTCAATACTACTGGAAAATGGATGAGGAATCCTGGTGTTCGTTTATTATCCGCCTCAACAGCCCTGAGAAGGCGGGAACTCTGGAACGATTTTAACAGATCACAAAAGTCCCCGATATTCAAAAACAATCCATGGATAATATACGGAGATTTCAATGAGACTCTTGACACGGCTGAGCACTCGGTTGATGGAACACAAAAGACTCCTGGAATGCGAGACTTTCAGACGCTTGTTCAACATTGCAGCCACACTGACATGACATTTCATGGTCCACGCTTTACGTGGAGTAATAAGCATGAGGATGGGTTAATCTTTAAGAAACTGGACCGCGTCTTGATCAATACAAAGTGGCTTTCAATGTTCCCTCAAGCATATAGTGTGTTTGAGTCTGGTGGTTGTTCTGATCATCTTCGTTGTCGTATCAGAATTTCTACTGTGCCATTGAAACCACGTCGCCCTTTCAAATTCATCAATGCAGCCGCTGACTTCACTGAGTTTCTCCCGGCTGTGAAGACATACTGGGATACTACAGAGGAACTCTTCAACTCAACATCCGCCATGTTTAGATTATCCAAGAAGTTAAAAGAATTGAAGCCGGTAATCAGAGAGCTAAGTAAAGGGAAACTAGGAGACATATCAAAGAAGACAAAACAGGCATACGATGTGCTGTGTGATTTGCAAACAAAAACGCTTCTATCACCAAACCAAAATGCAATACAGGCAGAAGGGCGTGCATTTGATAGATGGTCTTTGCTAGCACGTATAGAGGAAAAAGTCTTAAGCCAAAGAGCAAAGTTACATTGGTTGAATGCTGGAGATGTGAACAATAAACAATATCACAACGCTGTTACCGTCAGAGCTGCTAGGAACTCCATCAGGGAGATTAAAAGATCTGATGGTACTACAGCAGAAACACAAGAGGAAATAAAAAAGAAGCGGTGGATCACTTTCAAGGCTTCCTGGATTATAGGCCTGAAAACTATCAAGGTATATATGTTGATGATTTAAAACAAATTCTGGAGTTTGAATGTGAGGAGATAGACTGTTCCATGCTCATTTAGGAGGTTTCAGCAGAGGAGATAAAGAAAGTTCTATTCTCAATGTCATGGAATAAATCACCTGGTCCAGATGGATACACTACAGAATTCTTTAAAGCTGCTTAGTCTGTCAAATGTAAGGACTTCACGATTGCAATACAGTCTTTTTTTGAGAAGGGATTCCTGCCTAAAGGAATAAACTCTACGATCCTTGCTCTCATCCCTAAGAAAGAAGAAACAACTTCCATGAAGGATTATCGCCCAATATGATGATGTAATGTCATCTACAAGGTCATCTCAAAGCTACTTGCTAAGAGACTCAAGAACATCCTCTCAAAGTTCATCTCACCAAACCAATCTGCTTTTGTTAAGGAGAGACTCCTTATGGAAAATGTGCTACTGGCTTCGGAATTGGTAAAAAGTTACCACAAGGAGACCATTTCATCACGCTGTGCTATCAAGATTGATATTGCCAAAGCTTTTGATTATGTGCAATGGCCTTTCCTACTATCCACCTTGTCAGCGATTGGCCTCCCTGACAAGTTTATTCTGTGGATTCAACGATGCATCACTATGGCTTCTTTCTCTGTCCAAGTAAATGGGGAACTAGCAGGATATTTCAACAGCAAAAGAGGATTAAGACAGGGATGTTCTCTATCTCCTTGCCTGTTCGTAATTTGTATACATGTTCTATCAAGGATGCTGAATAAAGCGGCAGCAAATCGTCATTTTGGGTACCATGCTTACTGCAGGGACATTAATCTGACACATTTATGTTTCGCAGATGACATGCTAGTTTTCTCTGATGGAAAAAAGCACTCAATAGAAGGGATTCTAAAGGTGTTCCAGGAATTTGGAAGATTCTCGGGACTTACTATTAGTTTGGAGAAATCCACACTCTATATGGCTGGTGTACCTGAAGCAGAAAGAGACTCAATCCTCACAGATTTTTCCTTTCGAATCTAACGCGCTTCCTGTCTGTTACCTTGGTCTACCTCTGATGACAAAGCAAATGCGAACATCTGATTACTCTCCACTGATTGACAAGATCAAAACTCGTATTAGTTCCTGGACAGTAAGGAACCTCTCTTTCGCGGGACGTTTACAACTCATTGCCTCTGTGATTCAAAGTCTAACAAACTTCTGGTTGTCTGCTTTTCGTCTCCCAAAGGCGTGTATTAAAGAAATCGACAGACTGTGTTCTTCGTTTCTTTGGTCAGGGCCAGAGCTACATCCTCATAAAGCAAAGGTTGCATGGAGCGAGGTTTGTAAACCAAAATCTGAAGGTAGTCTTGGGCTAAGATCGATCACAGAGTCAAACAAGGTATCTTGTCTAAAACTTATATGGAGAATTTTCAGTTCAAAAAGTTCTCTATGGGTAAGCTGGACTAAACGCTACTTGATAAGAAAACACTCGATTTGGTCAGTTTCTGAGTCTGGTACTTTGGGATCATGGATGTGGAAAAAAATTCTAAAGTACAGAGACTTAGCTTTTCCTTTTACTAAGGTGGAAATTGGAAGTGGTGAAGACACTTCTTTCTGGTATGACACATGGTCTCCTTTGGGCAGAATCTTGGACATAACTGATCTTCGTGGTGCAGCTGATTTGGGAATTCCATCAAATGCAACAGTCTCAGACGCAATCACTCACAGAGGAACAATTCACAGAAGGGACGCTCTAAACATTGTTGAAAATGAAATTGATAGAGTGCGGGTTCTTGGTTTATCAAACGAAGGGGATCAAAAGCTTTGGAGGAAGGGAGGAGATGATTTCAAAGGTATATTCAATACAAAAGACACATGGAAGACTATTCGTGGACCTCGGCAACATGTAAATTGGTATGAAGGAATATGGTTTGCAAATGCTACTCCAAAATTTTCCTTTGTGACTTGGCTTGCTCAGCGAAATAGACTGGCTACAGGTGATCGTCTAACGCTATGGAATCCTAATGCTAATGGTGCATGTTCTCTCTGCAAATTGACTACTGAATCTAGGAATCACCTCTTCTTCTATTGCACTTACACGGGAGAAGTGTGGCACAATCTCACTCATCGGTTGCTGGGAAATGAGTACACTACAGACTGGTCCAGGATAATGGAGTTAGCGCAGAGATCAACAATAGACAAAACAAATTTGTTTCTATTTAGATATGTGATTCAGGCTTCCGTTTATCTGCTCTGGGCAGAAAGAAACCAAAGACGCCGTGGATCAACCCCAATACATTCAGGACCTATGAAAAAGTGCATAGATCGACATGTGAAGAACAGAATTCTTTCTCTGCGACTCTATGGTAAGGAGAGACACAAGGATGCATTGGAACGTTGGTTTTCATTTGTTTAGGCTTTGTATTTGTTTACAACTCTCAATTTCAGTACTTAATTTCGTAAACCACAGATGAAGAATCTGGAACAATGTTTTTTTGGTTTGAATTAATTTAATATTCATACAAAAAAAAAAATTCAAAAGTGTATTACTCAGAGATGTAAAGCAGCGTGAGCAACAATATAGAGCAATGAATCTTTGATTTGGATTACATAGCAAACGTTAACAATAAAGAACATCGTACATATATTCATGATGCTGAAGAGCTAATTGAGTGATTTGGATACCTGAGGTTAAAGGTCGTTGCTCCTCGAACTTTGTTAGTAAAGATGAGGCAATTTAAAAATCTGAAATCAAATATACAAACTCAATCCAGCCACCTCTACGATCTTGAAAAATCAAAAAGGAAGAGTGGAGGACAAACGAATAGATAGTTCAATCAAAAACAGCAAGGTTTATGACCATTGTTTATAGAAGTATACCTTAGAATTCAGATAATTCAAAAGCCACTTTCAAACCTCTGAGATTATTTACCATGAATTCCAAATTCGTAATCTGAATCGTAATCATGCTCTACAATTTTTAACACAAGCCCAAAAACTTAATAAACAGAAGCCGCTTGGTAACATGTGGCTTTCTTATATCCATATAAAATAGGAAAGGAGGCGACATACGAAGAGAATTTGATTTGGACAATTTGTAGAAGATTGAAGAAGAGAACACGAAGGGCGCCTCCGGTTGATGATCTACTGCGAACGCAGCGAGAGTGTGTGAGCATAAATATAACGCCAACAAAACTCGAGATTGTACATGTACACAAGAAAATTCAATACACGACTGTACAATCACATTATATCTAGAATCACACAGACTTAGGAGCTTAACATATGATCTAACGCCTTCCACAAACCAAATATTTCGAACATAAAGAGAGAACAGAAACGGAGGACATACACTCACCGTCGTGATTGTCATTCTTCTTCACGAATGGCTGCCACATTGCAATCTCCAAAATTCCGTTTCAAATTATGTCGTTACGCAGTTTTACGCAGATCTTTCTTGTCGTCGAAATCGTACCCTCCATTGCTGGATCTAAAGTAATTTATAGCCGAAACTCCAACAACATCACTTGGAATGCAAAATGTCGAAATTAACGTCCAAAAGTGGAGTAATGACGCCTAAAGGGTGAGTTAAAGCGAAGAAGTGCAAACGCCGAAAGGTTTGCAGAAGTTATTCACCGTCACTGAAACGCAGCGCCGTTGGTAGACTGAAGAAACACCTTAGAGGAGAAGAAGCAACAATGAAAGGAATGACCAATACGAAGCCCAACAATTTCACCAAATTAAAACCCATATCCTTCAAACACATTTGCCTTAAAACACAATTTCCCAAGTTTCACTAAGGCCCAAAAGAATATTTTCGGATCCTGGCTGTAGAATAATAGGACAGGTGTCTTTTTTTCCTCCGAAGAGAAAAAAACCTCTCCTTTATTGTATAACATGAGGTGAGATTTTTGGAATATCTTTAACATAAACCAATTTTTAAAAAATTTGGAAGTATATAAGATCTCAGTGAATATTTATTCCGAGATTTTAGAATGTAATATACACCGAGATCGGCTCATTTACATTTATAAAACTAAATTTTGAATGGGCAAATCTCTATAGTATACAACTTTCAACTTTTTATGATCAAAATGAACTACAAGCTCATTTTGGACCAAAATGTTTCATTAAAGGAACCAAATAGACTATTTTACCCTTCTTTCCATTAAACCAAATCAATATCATTTACCTATTCTTTCCATTAGGGTTTACAATTCAGAGTTTAGGTTTTAGGGTTTACGATTTAGGGTTTAGTGTTTAGATTTAGGGTTTAGGGTTTACGATTTAGGGTTTAGGGTTTACGATTTAGGGTTTAGGGTTTAGGGTTTAGGGTTTAGGGTTTACGATTAAGGGTTTACGATTTAGGTTTTATGAATTCCGCAAACTCTAAACCTTAAACCCTAAAACTGTAATCCCTAACACTAAATCGTGAACTCTAAACCCTAAGCCCTAAAGCTTAAATCGTAAACCCTAGGCCCTAAGCCCTAAATCGTAAATCTTAAACACTAAAACTGTAAACCCTAAACACTAAATCGTAAAACCCTAAACCTTCAATCATAAACCCTAATTCCTAAACCCTAAATTGTCAACCCTAAACACTAAAACTGTAAACCTTAAACACTAAATCGTAAACCCTAAACCCTAAACCCTAAACCTTTAATCGCAAACCCTAATCCCTAAACCCTAAATCGTAAACTCTAAACTCTAAACTCTAAATCGTAAATCCTAAACCCTGGATCGTAAATCCTTAAACCCTAAACCCTAAATCGTAAACCCCTAAACCCAAAATAGTTTATTTGTTATTTTCTTTTAATGTTTTGAGAGAAATGGTAAAATAATCTTTTGTCCCCCTTTAATGAAACATTTTTGTCAATTTCTCTCTTTGAGTTCATTTTGGTCATAAAAACTTCAAAATAATTCATTTTAGGGTATTTCTCATTTAGCGACATATTAGCAATAATAGTATAGATTTTCGAATACATTGACATCTATTATATTAAATTTTTGAATCTAAATCAGTAGAATTTGACAAGATTTAGTAGATTTATGCACGGTTAGTTTCTTAAAAGATTGGTTTTGAAGTTTTTTTTTTTTTTTCACCAACTCTTTTGGGAAAATTGAGAGATTTTAACAATATACTGAGATATTCAAATGCGTATACAAAATTTGTTAAGATTTAGTTATATGCGGATATATGCAGGATCACAAAATTGGTGACATCTATTAATATAGAGAAATAACCTAAAATGAACGATCCCCGGATCCTGTTGGGGATCGTTCATTTCTGTCCCTACCTACTCCACCTACCGTCCCTGCTGACAAGGCGACATTCCAGACGTATGTGATCTCTGCTTTTCAAGCCGTGTGGGACGCGATCACCCATCCTCGCTGCAGCGGTGTTCAGGCTACTTCACCTCTTCGCCGCCACCGTTCCCGCTCTCGTTCACCACCAGCTGATGAGGATTAGTCCTCCTGCGGTTTCTCTATCTTTTCTTTTCCCTTATTTTCTTTTCTTGCATTTGAGTCAGTTTTTCTGTTTCCTTTGACTCAGTTTGTTATTTATTCTTCTCATTTGAACTTTGATGGATTATGAGGTTATGGAATGCTTGATTATCATTCTAACTTGTGTTTTTGGTGTTCTAACAGTGCTGATATTAGGAATCACGTTTTAGATTTCTAATTTTGTGATCAAACACAAGTCCAACAACGTCATTGTCTGAATTCGAACTTTAACATTGTTCCTTTTGCTTTCTTTTACCAATCTCAGGCCTGTTAACACTGGGGACAGTGTTATTCAAGTCTGGGGGAGGTGGTTACTTACTTTGGTTTTCTTTTTCTTTTGAGAATCTTTTGTGTCAAAAATTTATTTTTATTGAGTCAAAAATTTAGTGGGAACAATGAACTTTACTGGAATAAACTGTCTTAACTACCTCTTTAGTGACCATTCTTACAGCCATTGACAGCAGATTCTACCAAAAGGAAATTCCAAAGGTAAATTGATCTTCCATTATCCCCATATTGTTTGAGTATTTAGATGATCCAGAGCTGGCCTAGATATAATGAACTTAATTTTTCTCATCTTGGGGCCTGGTATACTTAGAATCGGATTCCTTGCTTAGGTCTGATAGGATTAGTCTGTGATTATGGTTTCCCTCTCTCTTCCCTTCAGTGTCTCTAAAAAAAAAAAATGAAAAAGAGTCATAGCTTTGAAAAGATTTAATTTGAGAAGTTGAATCATTCGAAACTTCTAAACCAAAAGAAAAAAGAAAGAAAGAGAACAATCAGTCGATAAAAAAATAAAATAATACCCTAGTAGGGAAAAATCGACTGATTGGAAGCGAGAAAAGAGGGAGAAAGGAAACTACAAGTAGGTTGTCCACAAATTCAGGTTCTTGAGTGAGTAAGAGTCCATATGTCCTTAGATCGATATTCCCTCGATGAGACTGCACTTAAAACTTAAAAAGGTCAGCAATGGGGATTTTAGATTACTCTTATGGGTTGTGGTTTGGAATCTGGATGGTTAGTAAGTCTGCGGAAAATTACTGGAGGTCTTAACTTAAGTTGGTACTGTTTGATGTGGCTTTACTCTGGTGTTGGTTGATTCAGTGTTCTAAAGGATAAGTGAGTTCCTGTGTTTTCAAACCTCTTTCACAGGGTTAGTCTTCTGTTTTGCTTGAGGGCAAGAAAAAACTAAGTCTGGGGGAGTTGATATATCATGGTTTTTCCAGTTTTTCAGCCATGATATAAGCATGTTTATATAGTCTTTTATTTGTTTTTGGAGACTTTTCGAGTCTTTTGCAGGTTCAAGTACATATTAGGCTTGATTGAAGATATTGGAGCATTTTGGAGCATTTAGTTTGAAGCATCTGAAGAGAGCAAGTCGGAGACCACTTTTGAGCTTGGTGTCGATCGACACCACAACTGAGTGTCGATCGTCACCGATCGGGATTTCAAGTTCTGCCGACTTTTGAAGAAAGGAAATTGCCCAGAAGTTTTACATATTTGCAAAACAAGTCCTTTTCGTGTTTTAGACTATATTTAGGTTTTTAAGAGTCTTTTGTAAGTTTTTATCTTAGTTTTTACTTTGTGCTTTGGGATTTTTGGCAAGAGCTTTGGAGAGACAAATCAGAACTCACCTTGTTAGAGAGAAGATTTCGAACTCCCTTAATACTCTTTTTAATATCTTAATGCAATTTATTCAGATTATGATTTGTGTTTCATCAACCATGTCTGAGTAATCTACTTTTTAGATTTAGGGTTTTTCTAGGTTGATGATGAATTGTTAAATTGGATAGAATTGTTAGGGTTATCAATTGGTTTCTTCATCTAGATTGAATCTAATGCTTGTTCTGGATTGATCACCTAGAATTTAGATCTTAGCATAATTAGTAGACACGAAAGTGTTATTGACTTCCTGAAAATAATCTTAGATGAGTAAAATAACTATTCGCAAAGAGATTTGGTCTAGGTATTTTGTGAACATATCGAACTTGATTCCAATGCATGTTTGAGCCTTTGAATTTGCAAAGAGATTTGGAATTCTAGGATCTAGATATAGAAATCTCTGCAACGAGAGTTAATTGACTTGAATATTGTGTTTCGAGTTCAAGAATGATTCTTCATTAAACCTTTAACATCCTGTTTAGTTTGCAATTCTGAATCACCGAAAGAATTTTCCTAAGTCTAGCGCTTTCTCCATCAATCTACAAACTTGTTTGATTTTGTTGCTGTCTTTTAATTACAATATCTCTCGTTTAGCTTAATTCCAAAACCTTACTCTATTATGCGAATCTTGAATCTCTTTGGAATTCGACCCCTAAGTATTACAACTGATTTCTTAATTTAAGAGAGTAGTTCAAAGGGTTAATTTGAGCATATCAGACGACTTCTCGGTGTACGAGAGCTCTTTCTCGGACTGTTTATCCAATCTATGCAGGGTACTTAAACGATGCGAGGGAAAGCACCTAGTTCTGAATTGGGAGAAGTGCCACTTCATGGTTTGGAATGGGATTGTGCTCGGCCACCGTATTTCAAAGGATGGAATCGAAGTGGACAAGGCTAAGATCGAAGTCATGATGAACCTAGAGCCGCCAACTTCAGTCAAAGGAATCCGCAGCTTCTTAGGGCATGCCGGTTTCTACAGACGCTTCATCAAGGACTTCTCCAAAATCGCTAGTCCTCTTACACGCCTACTTTGCCAGGAAGTGAAGTTCGAGTTCGATGATGCATGCCTCGAAGCTTTCCACACGATAAAAGGAGCCCTCACCAGTGCACTTATGGTGCAATCGCCGGATTGGAGCCTTCCTTTTGAGGCGATGACAGATGCTAGTGACTACGCCGTTGGAGCAGTTCTCGGACAAAGGAAAGACAAGCTCCATGTCATCTACTATGCCAGCCAAACTCTGGATGAATGATATTATGTATTTTTAACATATTTTGATTTGTTTTTAGTATTCGGTTTGAGTTTTGATTTGCATATTTCGTTAGTTTTTCGAGTCTTTTCTATTGTTTCGAGTCTTTTTACAGATTTTATGGAGCTCCAATGGAGTTTGGCGCTTACGGACATGTTCGAGTCAAGTTAAGGTGGAAAAACACGAAGAGAACGACCATTCCCCAAAGAGAACGACCATTCCCCAAAGAGAACGACCATTCCCCAAAGAGAACGACCATTCCCCAAGAGAACGACCATTCCCCTAGAGAACAACCGTTCTTGCTCCCACCTACCTTGCCGACAAGATTGAAGAACGACCGTTCCCTGTCTCACCTACTCTGCCGACAAAAGAGCAAGAGAACGACCGTTCTCCCCCAAGAACGACCGTTCCCCGACTCACCAACACCCACCTACTTCGATCGACCACTTAGAACGACCATTCTCCTCCAGAACGGTCGTTCCCCGTCTTACCTACTCCCCTACACCTTGGCCTATATATTGGACTCACTCTTGATGCTTCAAAACACACCATCTTCTTCTCTCACTCTTCTCTAGCTTCTAAACATTGTTTCTCTTCTCTTTTAAGCTTTAAACATTTATGCTTTGATCAAGTTTTATTTAGTTTATTTTCAGTTCTTATTATCTATCTTTATGCTTTAATCAAGTTCTTATTGAAGTTTATGTTCAGCTTTTGTTATCTATATTTATACTTTGATCAAGTTCTTATTGAAGTTTCTTTTCAGCTTTTGTTATCTATTCAAGCTTTTATGATGAACTCTATAATCTCTTTGTTTTCTTCTTCTTTAATTATGTCTGAGTAGATATCTTAGTTAGGTTAAGGTTTGTCAAAGGAATTCATGAGCTTTAGGGTTAAACACAAATAGGCTATTCAAATCGATGTCTTCACCTTTGTTGTTCTTAATGCTTAGATCGAATTGATCACTTGATTTTATGATATTGGGTTTAACTTAGACAGCGAGAGTTGCTAGGTTGCTAGAAGAAACTTGGGTGAGCAATTTATTTACTACCTGCGAGAGTAGATGTATTGGAGAATTGTGAACAAATCAAACCTATCCTTAATGCTTGTCTGCGATTTCTAAAACCAACGAGAGTTAGGACTTTAGGTTGTTAGATAAAAGTTATTGATGCCACGAGAGTGGATTGATATTATCTTTATGTTTGAGTTCTAGACTTGTGCTTAATCATTGCCTGAATAGTTATTTGATCCTTTGCTCTGAATCTCCTGCGATATTCCTTGACCTAACGCTTGTTTAATATTATCTTTACAACCGATTTTGCTTTTATTACTTGCTATTTACAAAACCAAAACTATAATTGAATTGTCTTAGCTTTTGATTTAGCTCATTAGATCAAAGTGTGAAACTGGTCTTCGTGGGATCGACCCCTAAGTACTACTTCGTATGCTGTGCACTTGCAGTAGGAAATAAGGGTTTAAAACTCGTGTATCAATGAAGCCCAGTGCAAGTATGCCACAACCGAGAAGGAACTTCTAGCTGTCGTCTTTGCTTTTGAGAAGTTCCGCTCTTACGTCGTTGGTTCTAAGGTCATCGTGCACACCGATCACGCAGCTCTCAAATATTTGCTGACCAAGAAAGATGCCAAGCCGCTGCTGCTCAGATGGATTCTTCTCCTACAAGAATTCGATCTCGAGATTAAGGACAAGAAGGGGATAGACAATGGAGCTGCCGACCACTTGTCTAGAATGTGGATTGAAGCAGAAATACCTCTCGATGACAGTCTCCCTGAAGAACAAATCTACTCCATAGGCATTTTCCAGATTGAGGAAGAATGTGCTACCTGGCTGCTGATCAGGAACCGCGGAACTTCGTGGGCTACAAAAGGAAGAAATTACTCAAAGACATCGACCACTACTTCTGGGATGAGCCTTATTTGTACAAGCATTGCCCCTATGGAGTTTTCAGAAGGTGTGTAACTGAAGAAGAGATACCGGAAATTCTGTTTCACTGCCACGGTTCCTCTTATGCTGGTCACTTCGCCACCTTCATGACGGTTTCCAAGGCACTGCAAGCAGGATACTGGTGGCCGACCATGTTTAAGGATGCCCAGCGATTTGTTTTCAGGTGCGACTCATGCCAGCTACAGGGCAACATCAGTAAGCACAACGAGATGCCACAGAACTTCATTCTCGAAGTTGAGGTGTTTGATGTATGGGGAATCGATGTTATGGGGCCGTTTCCTTCTTCTTTTGGGAACGAGTACATACTCGTAGCAGTCGATTACGTGTCTAAATGGGTTGAGGCCATTGCAAGTCCAACTAACGACGCACGGGTCGTGATTAAGATGTTCAAGTCCATCATCTTCCCCAGGTTTGGTGTTCCGCGAGTTGTTATCAGTGATGGCGGCTCTCACTTCATCAACAAGATCTTTGAGTCTCTGCTGCGCAAGAATGGTGTTAAGCACAAGGTTGCCACTCCTTATCATCCGCAAACGAGTGGGAAGGTCGAAATATCTAACCGTGAAATCAAGAGCTTCCTGCAAAAGACTGTAAGTACAACTCACAAGGATTGGGCTTCCAAGCTAGACGACGCTCTATGGGCGTACCAGACAGCCTACAAAACACCTCTCGGGACTACACCATTCAACCTCGTCTACGGCAAAGCTTGTCATCTCCCCGTTGAACTGGAATTCAAAGCCGCCTGGGCAGTCAAGTTTCTCAACTTCAACATCAAACCAGCTTCAGAAAGGCGCATGATGCAGCTACACGAACTTCAAGAAATTAGGCATCTCGCCTATGAAAATTCCAAGATCTACAAGGAACGGACCAAGGCATATCACGACAAGCGCATCCTGGCTCGCAACTTCGCTCCAAACGACCAAGTCCTGCTTTCAATTCTCGGCTAAAGCTATTTCCTTGGAAGCTACGCTCCAGGTGGTCCGGACCTTTCACCATCAAAGATGTTCGGTCCTATGGAGCGGTTGTCTTGCTCAACACCAAAGGAGAGGAGTTCGTGGTCAATGGACAGCGACTGAAGCCTTATCTGGCCGACACACAACTCGGAGACGGGGAAGAACTTCCCTTAACCGAGCCTCTTCAAGTCTGATCAGCTTACCAAGTCAAGCTAACGACTTAAACCAAGTGTTGAGTGGGAGGCAACCCACTGGTAAGTGTAAATATTTCTTTTTATTTTCTTTTTCCTATTAATTTTTGGTTTTGTTTTTCTTTGTTTCAGATAAAAGAGAATAAATAAATAAAAAATAATTAATAAAAAATTGGCGGATTTTTTTCCGAGCACCAGCTCCGACACAACGAGCATCTACTCGACCAGGTGAGTCTTCGTGGTTTTCAAAAACGGTTTCAACGGATTATTTTCCTAACTGCCACAATTTTAAAACCTCCGCGCTACTTTTTCCAAAACCCTGACCGTCTTTTTCCAATTTTTCTTATTTTCTCTTTTCCCTTTTCTCTCTCTTTCTCTTCTCTTCTTCCTCCTCTCCATCGCCGATTTCAAAGCTCCACCAAAACCCAGGGTTTTCAAATCTTCACCGATTTTCGTAATTTGTGGGGTGATTTTGTGTGCCTCCTCTCCCTCATCTTGATTCTACGCTCGCCTTCGTCAACCAACCAAGGTACTTATGGCTCCTAAACACTGCTATTCCCATCGCAAAGGAAAAGAACCGGCGAGAGCTCAACCACCGATCCCGAACAAGCTTCTTTACCCTTGGCCACGACCTGAGAGTACCCCATTCGAGCTTCTCGACGATACTCTTCCGCTAAAATCCGAGGACCACTGGGATCAGAGAGACGCGGCACACTATAACCGGATGCTCAAGATCAAATTCCTGCCGACTCGCCTCCTCTGTTTCGACACTCTCGAGCTCCTCGGCCTCAAGGATCAGGTCATGATGCTGCTCAGCAAATCCGATACTTTCGGCCTCCCCCTTGAAGAGGCAGTTCTCTTCCCTGATCTCGTCCGCCAATGCCTCGCCACCATCAAGATCACCCATAAGGAACCGGCGAACAAAACTCTGCAAGATGCAACTCTCTCTTTCAAGGCCGGCGAACGTCTTTTCAGTGTGCCCATGCCTTGTTTCATCTCCGCATACGGTTTCAGCTGCGAGATTCAGGAACTCTCTCTTCCTAAGCGGTTCAAGGAGGCAGACCCTTTCTGGCGTACAATTGCCCACAGGAAATACGTCTCCAACTCGGCCAAGCAAACGAGCATTCGTCACCCCGCTCTTCGCATCTTTGCTCGGTTCCTCAGCAACATGTTCTTCAACAGGGGCGAGGGCAACAAGGTACACCTCGACAAGCTGCTCACCCTATACATTGCTTGCGAACCACTCCTTGTTGATTCCGACGGAGCACATACTCTACTCCTTGGAGCACGTGCTCCATCCACTTATCGGAGCAACATGGGGATGTGATTTGTGGAGATGCTCTATTCCCTTAAGGATAGAACCGGCGTAAAGACAGAGCGTATTAGCACCCTCCTCACCACTCTCTTCAAGTTGGTGAAGCTTGAGATGATCTTCGACGAGCATGTCGCGGAGGTTGAGAAGATGGACATCCGACACCTCATACACTCTCGTATCATCACCGCTGTGGACATTGACCGCTTTGTCTACCATTACCACGGCATCGACGGTCGCCCTCAGCACATCTCTCTCCCGGATTTAGCTCTCGCTAAGCTCATGCGCGTGGATGACCTGAGTTTCTCGCACACAGCCCTCTTGCTGGAAGGCGGCAGCTCTCCTCAGCCAATCCATGCCAGCGATTTCGCCAGCTCTTCCCGCGCACAACCAATTCACATGGGGGATACCCCCATGGCTGCTCCACCATTCCCTACCACTCACCTACCTTGCCGACAAAAGCCAGAGAACGACCGTTCTCTCCAGAGAACGATCGTTCCCAAGCTCACCTACTCCACCAACAACCAAGCACGGAACGACCGTTCTCCACCAAGAACGACCGTTTTCCGACTCACCAACACCCACCTACTTCGATCGACCAACTAGAACGACCGTTCTCCTCCAGAACGGTCGTTCCCCGTCTTACCTACTCCCCTACACCTTGTCCTATATAATGGACTCACTCTTGATGCTTCAAACCACACCATCTTCTTCGCCCACTCTTCTCTAGCTTCTAAACATTGCTTCTTCTCTCTTTTAAGCTTTAATGTTTATGTTTTTATCAAGTTCTTATTAGTTTCTTTTAAGCTTTAAACATTTATGCTTTAATTAAGTTTTACTTTCAGTTCTTATTACATATCTTTGTGCTTTAATCAAGTTCTATTAAGTTTACTTTCAGTTCTTATTATCTATATTTATGCTTTGTTCAAGTTCTTATTAAGTTATTTTCAGCTTTCATTATCTATTCAAGCTTTTATTATGAACTCTATAATCTCTATGTTTTCTTCTTCTTTAATTATGTCTGAGTAGATCTCTTAGTTAGGTTAAGGTTTGTCAAAGGAATTCATGAGCTTTAGGGTTAAACACAAATAGGCTATCCAAATCAATGTCTTCACCTTTGTTGTTCTTAATGCTTAAATCGAATTGATCACTTGATTTTATGATATTAGGTTTAACTTAGACAGCGAGAGTTGCTAGGTTGCTAGAAAGAACATTGGTGAGCAATTTATTCATTACCTGCGAGAGTAGATGTATTGAAGAATTGTGAACATATTAAACTTGATCTTAAAGCTTGTCTACGATTTCTAGTACCAGCGAGAGTTAGGAATTCTAGGTTGATAGACAAAGATATTGGTATTATCTTTATGTTTGAGTTCTAGACTTGTGCTTAATTAGTGCCTGAATAGTTGTTTAATCTTTTGCTCTGAATCTCCTGTGATATTTCTTGACCTAACGCTTGTTTAAAATTATCTTTACAACCGAATTTGCTTTTATTACTTACTATTTACAAAACCAAAAACATAATTGAATTGTCTTAGCTTTTTATTTAGCTCATTAGATCAAAGTGTGAAACTGGTCTTCGTGGGATCGACCCCTAAATACTACTTCGTATGATGTGCACTTGCAGTAGGAAATAAGGGTTTAAAACTCGTGTATCAAGTTTTTGGCACCGTTGCCGGGGACCAAATTTTCACCTTTGGTTTTCCGCGAAATTTCTAGTCTAAGACACTAACTTTTACTAACTTTGATGGCCATGGACTACAAAGATTGGCCACAAGAAGAGGAGGACACGTTTGAAGAATACATTCAAGATGAGTCTTTTGATGAGAACGTACTTACGCCATAACAAAGAGTGGAGTTGGATAAGCTTTGTGTGGAAAATCCAATGCTGACAAGGAGTGACCTAGCAGTAATGATCCAGATGAACCTCATGTCACATCGGGCAGTACTAGAAGGAAGAGAGCTTACGTTTGATGAGATAATGGTAGCCCAGTCACTTAACGAGGTAATATATTGGGTTCCACCATTCCAATTACAAGGTACATCCGATTTAACCTTTGAATTTCAAGATTTTGAGGATAGTCACATGCCTTCTATTGGAGATGTAGCTTATGATTCACCTTCCTCCATACTCATTAATGAATGCTATGATTTGATATGTGAGACTCAAAGACTAGATGCCTTAAGAGTAAAAAATTTTGCTAGAGATTATCATGAAATATGTTTTGATACTAGTTATCTTTGTGTTTTGAATGATCATAATCTCGAGCTTAACTCTTTAATGCTAGAGGAATCTAGATCGCTTCTTGAAAAATCTGACCTAGGGGATGAATTTGATTTAGATAAGATCTTGGATGAGATAGAGAACCCTAAGGTTGAGAATGATGATGAGAACGAGAATGTGGTATTTTATAAGATTGATGGAGACAAAGTTGACTATTTTGTGACAAACTCGTTTGAAGCTAAAGTTGATTATATCTTTCCATCGAATGCATTTGATTCTCAACAACATCTCACTGTCAAGGAATATTTGAAGATACACGCTACATTTGTAGTAAACTTCCTTGATGAGAATATTGTCTATTTCCTTTGGACAATTGTATGCCTTTTTGCGCACTTTGTTTCTTGTCCCAATAAGAGAAGGACCAAAGGTGCATGGCTCAGCCTTTTGATTCTGATGATTAGCGCTTGTGCTCAGAAGTCAAGCTAATGACTTAAACCAAGCACTTGGTGGGAAGCAACCCACTGGTAAGTGTTTTTCTTTTATTTTCTTTTGCTATTGATTTTTGGTTTTGTTTTTCTTTGTTTCAGACTATTTAAAAAAAAAAAAAAACGAGCGAGCACCCCAAATCTGTTTCCGAGCACTTGCTCCGCCAGGGTGCTCCACGAAAAAAAAAAAAAATAGAAGGGGGTGCACGTCTTCAGGTAAGTTTTCTTGTCCCTACACCACTGTCAAATCCATTATTAATTTTAGGACATTTTTATTTTATTTATGAGTTTGCGGGTTTATCTTTCGGTTTTGTTTCAACCGGGACGGTTAAAAACAAGTCTGGGGGAGGGATTCATTTGTGTACTAACGGTGTGTTTTATGGATGTTTATTTCTTATGTTTTATTTTGGTGTGTTTAAATTTTCAAAAAAAAAAGAAAAAAAAAATTTATCGAGTCAAAACAATGTGTGAATTTGTTAACTTTTTGGAATTGTAACATGTTCGATGTTATTGCCTTACGACTGCTTAGCATTGTTTGCGGATAGTTTGGAAACGCAGAAAAATCCATAACTTGATCATTTAGTGAATTTCTCAAATCATCTGAACATAATCGAATTATTGGAACTTAATATGGACTTAATTTATCTCACTTAGGCGGTTGATAATCATGTATTGGATTTTACATTTGGAGTTTTCTTTGCATCATTTCTACCAATCTTTGCTAACTCCAAATGGCTAGACTTATCCTTTGTCTAGTAGCACACCCTTACCATTTCCATGTTGAAACCCACTTATTTTTGTTTACTGTCATTGCATTCATGTGCAAAAATATGGAGTATACGGACAGACACAACTTTTCTTTAGGACTGTGTCTAAATAGGTGGTCTCTTTCTGATTAAACTCATGGGATGTGTCTAGAAATGTGATCTTTTTTTGAATACATTCATCGAAAAATTTCGTTTCAAAAGAGGATGAACTTTTAAATGGGTAGAAGTTTGTATTTACATTCAAGAAATAAGCTTACATCGGTGAAATTCTTTTGATGCATATCTTGGAGACTAACCGGTTCCATGCTTCGAAATAATAAAAAAAAAAAAAACAGAAGGAACCGGGAAAGTCAAGGTAATATCTTTCATAAAACGTTAAAAGAAATCATTTTCTTGTTTGTGACTTTGGGTAGAAGGATTAGAGTTAAGGAGAGTTGTGTACCTCCTAATTGGTCCGTGTCTCACTGTGATTTTGCATAATGATTTGCATCCGTTTGTACTGTTAAAAGAAACCGAAACACTTGAGCCACCAAATACCAACCTTGATACCTAGACCATAACGTGTTAGATATTCCCTTTCTGAGAGTACATGCATTTGATAATGAATGTTAAATATTGAGTTCTGCTTGATCATGAGATTTCACTTATTTACTACGGTTATGGAGAAGTACAATGAAGTACGGTTTGATCTGAACCTTGCGAATGCGGTTTATGGGCAATTGATTTAGAGTATGGTCCTATAAGTTTTACGAGATTCACACGTTTTTCAAACCTCTCCTCTTTGTAAGATCTCTAGTTTTGCTTTGGGACAAGCAAAGGTTTTAGTTGGGGAGAGTTGATATTATGTATTTTTAACGTATTTTGATTTGTTTTTAGTATTAGGTTTGAGTTTTGATTTGCATCTTTCGTTAGTTTTTCGAGTCTTTTCTATTGTTTCAAGTCTTTTTACAGATTTTATGGAGTTCCGAAGGAGTTTGGCGTTTACGGACATGTTCGAGTCAAGTTAATGTGGAAAACAGAGAAAAGGACCAACTGAAGAGAACGACCGTTCTTGGTGTAGAACGACCACGGAGAACGACAGCTCCCTCAACAGAACGGTCGTTCCTCACGTCACCTACCTTGCCGACAAAAGCCAGAGAACGACCGTTCTCTCCAGAGAACGATCGTTCCCAAGCTCACCTACTCCACCAACAACCAAGTACGGAACGACCGTTCTCCACCAAGAACGACCGTTCCCCGACTCACCAACACTCACCTACTTCGATCGACCAACTAGAACGACCGTTCTCCTCCAAAACGGTCGTTCCCAGTCTTACCTACTCCCCTACACCTTGGCCTATATAATGGACTCACTCCTGATGCTTCAAACCACACCATCTTCTTCTCCCACTCTTCTCTAGCTTGTAAACATTGCTTCTTCTCTCTTTTAAGCTTTAATGTTTATGTTTTTATCAAGTTCTTATTAGTTTCTTTTAAACTTTAAAAATTTATGTTTTAATTAAGTTTTACTTTCAGTTCTTATTACCTATCTTTGTGCTTTAATCAAGTTCTATTAAGTTTACTTTCAGTTCTTATTATCTATATTTATGCTTTGTTCAAGTTCTTATTAAGTTATTTTCAGCTTTCATTATCTATTCAAGCTTTTATGATGAACTCTATAATCTCTATGTTTTCTTCTTCTTTAATTATGTCTGAGTAGATCTCTTAGTTAGGTTAAGGTTTGTCAAAGGAATTCATGAGCTTTAGTGTTAAACACAAATAGGCTATCCAAATCAATGTCTTCACCTTTGTTGTTCTTAATGCTTAAATCGAATTGATCACTTGATTTTATGATATTAGGTTTAACATAGACAGCGAGAGTTGCTAGGTTGCTAGAAAGAACATTGGTGAGCAATTTATTCATTACCTGCGAGAGTAGATGTATTGGAGAATTGTGAACATATTAAACTTGATCTTAAAGCTTGTCTACGATTTCTAGTACCAGCGAGAGTTAGGATTTCTAGGTTGATAGACAAAGATATTGGTACCACGATAGTGGATTGATATTATCTTTATGTTTGAGTTCTAGACTTGTGCTTAATTACTGCCTGGATAGTTGTTTAATCCTTTGCTATGAATCTCCTGCGATATTCCTTGACCTAACTCTTGTTTAAAATTATATTTACAACCGAATTTGCTTTTATTACTTACTATTTACAAAACCAAAAACATAATTGAATTGTCTTAGCTTTTTATTTAGCTCCTTAGATCAAAGTGTGAAACTGGTCTTCGTGGCATCGACCCCTAAATACTACTTCGTATGTTGTGCACTTACAGTACGAAATAAGGGTTTAAAACTCGTGTATCAGTAGATGTATTGGAGAATTGTGAACAAATCAAACCTATCCTTAATGCTTGTCTGCGATTTCTAAAACGAACGAGAGTTAGGATTTTAGGTTGTTAGATAAAGTTATTGATGCCACGAGAGTGGATTGATATTATCTTTATGTTGAGTTCTAGACTTGTGCTTAAATCATTGCCTGAATAGTTGTTTGATCCTTTGCTCTGAATCTCCTGCGAAATTCCTTGACCTAACGCTTGTTTAATATTATTTTTACAACCGATTTTTTCTTTTATTACTTGCTATTTACGAAACCAAACCCCAATTGAATTGTCTTAGCTTTTAATTTAGCTCATTAGATCAAAGTGTGAACTTGGTCTTCGTGGGATCGACCCCTAAGTACTACTTCGTTGTTGTGCACTTGCAGTATGAAATAGGGTTTAAAACCATGTATCAAGTTTTTGGCACCGTTGCCGGGGACCAAATTTTCACCTTTGGTTTACGGCTGAATTATTAGACTAAGAACTTTACTGAACTCGTTTTCTTTTCTTCTTTGTTTTTGTGTTTCAGGTGCATGTCCATAAGGAGCACAAGGAGCAAAAACAACGAGGACCTTCTTTGCTTGAAAAATGACGAGCTAGCAAGGAGAGAACGAAAAAGCAGAAGAAGCAACACACCCGTTCAAGAAGCAGAAACGACTGACACCGCCAACTCAGAGATGGGCGGACAAGCAGACATCGCAGCTTAGCTGCAACAACTTTAGACAGCCATGGAGCAGCTTCGCTTGCAACAGGAGAGGCAACTCGTTGCACAACCTGCTTTTGGGGACAAAGATGCCGCTCACGCATACTACCAAGATCTATCTGCGATTGTTACCCCGACCATCCAGAGGCAAGATTACGAGATCAAGCCTCAAATGATCGCCCTCGTGAAGCAACACTTGTTCCACGGTCTGCCTGCTGAGATTCTGATGGATCACATCGAGAACTTCGAAGAGATCTGTAGCACAACCGGCTCCAATGGTGTGCCTCCAGATTTCTTGAAGTGCAAGCTTTTCCCCTTCTCTCTTACGGGAAAAGCATCACGGTGGTTAAAATCTTTACCACCAGGCTCTCTACCGACTTGGGTGATAATCTCACATTTTACCTTGTTTTAGCATACATTTAGTTCAGGTTTTGTATCCTTTCATGCATTCATTCATCATGTTTTGTTCACTTTTGCATTCATCTTAAAAATGTTGGGTTTTAGACTAGGCATTGCATATTTTGCATGGTTTGGAGTCTATTTCAGGTCTAAATGGAGCTATAAAGAACACTTGTAGAGTGGTGAATGATGTGGACATGAGGAACCAAGCATAAGAGCCAAGAAAGATGAAGATTTCAGCACATTGTTCCCACAGCGACGTGATACACCGACAGGATTTAGGCAGCTATGACGCAGCGGGATGACACAGCGACAAAATCACATCGGTGCAAGAATCGAGAGAAACCAAGTCCGAAGACACGCAGCGACGTGATACACCGAGAGGAAATAGGTCGCTGTCACACACCGACGTGATACACCGAGAGGAAATAGGTCGCTGCACGACTTTGACAGGACGAATTTGGGGTTTTCCTATAAATACTCTTGACCTAAAAACACTTCTCTTCATCCTTTCTCTTGCCCCCAAAGCTTGTGCTTTGGTTTCTTCATAGATCTTAGAACAATTCCTTTGGGATGAGAGATTGGATCATTGTATATATTTTTGGTTTATGTTTTCTTCTTCTTTTAATCTAAGTCTTTCATGCTTTAGTCTTGTCTTCCTTTTGTTCTTGTCATTCCATTTTCGAATTTCATGTTCTTGGGTTTTGGAGTTCTTGATTTTTGATGAGCAAGGTGTTTCCTTTGATGTTTAAGGATGATTAGGGTGGTAGATCTTTTATTAGCTCTTCTTGTGTGATTGTTCTTAATGCTTATTACCTCTTTGGTGGACAGCTTTTTGGTATTGCACACAAGGTGTTTGCTGAAATGCTTGATAGAAGTTTTGGTTGATGTAACGTCTTGCTTAACTTGTGCTTAAGTACTTAGTGCCACATTGATGGGAATTTGACTCTTAGACATTGATTATGCATGAGAATGTGAGTTAGTGTTAGTTTTATTGTGCAAGAGATTAGTAAACCTAGCCCAAGAGATTAGATGTCTAGCATGCTTATTAGGCTTTTTGGACCTTGTGATTTAATGCTTGCTTGTCATAGATACACCATTAACCATGGGTTTGAAATGTGATAAGTCAAAGGGATTAGTACCAAGAGATTGGATTAGTCTATTATGAGTCATTGCCTAGAGTTAATACATTGATCATTTCTTGAAAGCCTTGTTCTTGATTTGGAATCACCTTGTTAATCATTGGTCTTGAATCTTTATTTGTTTATTTGGATTTCTTGCTTTAGGTTGTTAGACTTTAAACCCTTTCTATTTGTAGGCCTAGCTTAGAAAGTTTTCTGCATCTTGGGTGTTCCTTAGCCTATGGATTGGATTGATAACCTCTTGTACTTCAATGACATGATTTTAGACTTGAGGAATTGAGTCACAAGACCTAAAAAGTCGTGTATCAATTTGGCGCCGTTGCCAGTTCATTGTGTTTTAGGCATTTGAGTTTGATTTCTTGCTTAGACTAGGCCAAAAGTCAAGCTTTGTGACTATAAACTAGCACACTTGGAAGGTAGTTCCATGGCTATCCCTTGTAACATTTCTTCCTTATGCTTTTGATTTCTTTTGTTTAGTGTTTCAGGTTTCAAGAGGTCTCAAATAGTTCAACAAAGGTGGGCAACGCCAAGGAGCTGACAACAGCTTATTAAAAGAGCTGGTGCACTGATCATGGCCAAAAAAATTGGTAGGCCACATGCTGAGTACAAACCAGACATTTCTGCTCAGTTTGATGGCTTGTCCATGCACCAAATTACTCTCCCAATGGCGATTACACTGAAAGACCAGCTTGGACGAAATTACTCCTCCATTACAAGACCTTGAGGTATACTCCAATACCTTTGCATTTTCCTATTTTCTTCTTCTCTTAATTTTTTACTTGTTGGCTCCTCTTGCATTTTCATTACACAGGGACTGTGTAATTTAAGTGTGGGGGAGGGTGTGATACTAACAACTCTTTTTCAAGTTTTGTCATTCATCTCTTGCATATCTCTCATAATTGCAAAAAATTGAGATTTTGGAAAAAATTGAAATTTTTAAAAATTTTGAGTGATCATCTAGCTGCATCTTGCACTTTAGGATTGCATCTAGTTGCATTTGCATTTAGGTTTCATGCGTTTGAAAATTTGAGCATGATGTTTGCCTTTGAGAGATGTTAATTTTTGAAATCACTTCATTGCCTAAGTTGTTAGTTCTTTGATGTTATGGTCAAGTTTGAATTGAAGTTTGAACCACACTTGGAATTCTTTGCTTGATACTCTTGTCTTGATGAAGCTTGCATGATCTGAATTCAGTCTCTATTTACTAGAACCATAATTTGAATATTGAATTATCATGTCTCATGCGTTAAATGTGTTTTCATGGATACCTTACACATACTTGGGCTTTCTTTCTCCCTTCTTTGTCCCCTCTTGCTAGTCCAAGTAGATTTCCCTGCCATTAACCAAACTTCTTATTCAAGCCAAAAATTATTTGTGAGTGATTGTGAGGCCTTTTCTTTATGGAATGAGCTTAGTAAAAAGTGTTGGGTTAGAACTACAAAGGGAACCTCCCATTGTAGAACTAGCTCACCCTCTTGAGCTAGATAGGCTAGGATGTTTTGGTTTAATAAGGGATGAATTTGGGATTTAAATTTTGGGTTATCAAGTGAAGAAGGAAAAGAGAAAGCAAAGGAAAAGGAATGCACATAGGTAACCTTAGGAAGTTTAGCTAATCATTAAAGGCTCTATGCAAATGAAGAAAGTGTCCAAAGCTAGCAAAGAGAACACCAGAAAATTAAAGAAGAGCAAAAGCAAAGAAGAAATGGCCAAACCACCAAGAAGAATCAAAGAAGAAGATGCATCATCAAGGCAGCTCCAAAGGAGAAAGAAAGAAGAATGAGATCAAAGAAGCAAAAGGCTTCAAGAAAAAGGGTAGAATAGGATAGGTTTTGGGGAGAAGCAAGGAGTTTAGATCACTTATGGGTTTTTTGGGGTAGATGAGAGATTACCTTTGTATGCATAAGTTGTTCTTTACCCTTAGCATTTTGCCAAAGCTCATTCTAATTTCTTGAGAGAACCTTTGCACTTAAATATAACCAGTTTGAATTTGTTTGAGGTCATCTTTGCCTCAAAAGCCTTGTCCTTAGCCAAATGAAACACAATGATTTGCATAAGCATGATCCACTTGGTTGATGAGTTAATTGAATGTTAAAGAGATTGGATGATGTGATTGCTTGTGTAAGATAGGCTTGAGTTTTCTTGTTTATGTTTGTGATGAGTGTGGCTAGATTTTCAGTAAGAACAAGCATCATTTGCATTTCAGAATCATTAACTTGGACAATGATTTGATTTTTATTATTGACATCTTTCAAATCAAATAGCTCCAATTTTCAAACTTCTCTTCCACCATGTTCATACTTGCTTGAGGGCAAGCAAGAGCTAAGTGTGGGGGAGTTGATAATCTCACATTTTACCTTGTTTTAGCATACATTTAGTTCAGGTTTTGTATCCTTTCATGCATTCATTCATCATGTTTTGTTCACTTTTGCATTCATCTTAGAAATGTTGGGTTTTAGACTAGGCATTGCATATTTTGCATGGTTTGGAGTCTATTTCAGGTCTAAATGGAGCTATAAAGAACACTTGTAGAGTGGTGAATGATGTGGACATGAGGAACCAAGCATAAGAGCCAAGAAAGATGAAGATTTCAGCACATTGTTCCCACAGCGACGTGATACACCGACAGGATTTAGGCAGCTACGACGCAGCGGGATGCCACAGCGACCAAATCACATCGGTGCAAGAATCGAGAGAAACCAAGTCCGAAGACACGCAGCGACGTGATACACCGAGAGGAAATAGGTCGCTGTCACACACCGACGTGATACACCGAGAGGAAATAGGTCGCTGCACGACTTTGACAGGACGAATTTGGGGTTTTCCTATAAATACTCTTGACCTAAAAACACTTCTCTTCATCCTTTCTCTTGCCCCCTAAGCTTGTGCTTTGGTTTCTTCATAGATCTTAGAACAATTCCTTTGGGATGAGAGATTGGATCATTGTATATATTTTTGGTTTATGTTTTCTTCTTCTTTTAATCTAAGTCTTTCATGCTTTAGTCTTGTCTTCATTTTGTTCTTGTCATTCCATTTTCGAATTTCATGTTCTTGGGTTTTGGAGTTCTTGATTTTTGATGAGCAAGGTGTTTCCTTTGATGTTTAAGGATGATTAGGGTGGTAGATCTTTGATTAGCTCTTCTTGTGTGATTGTTCTTAATGCTTATTACCTCTTTGGTGGACAGCTTTTTGGTATTGCACACAAGGTGTTTGCTGAAATGCTTGATAGAAGTTTTGGTTGATGTAATGTCTTGCTTAACTTGTGCTTAAGTACTTAGTGCCACATTGATGGGAATTTGACTCTTAGACATTGATTATGCATGAGAATGTGAGTTAGTGTTAGTTTTATTGTGCAAGAGATTAGTAAACCTAGCCCAAGAGATTAGATGTCTAGCATGCTTATTAGGCTTTTTGGACCTTGTCATTTAATGCTTGCTTGTCATAGATACACCATTAACCATGGGTTTGAAATGTGATAAGTCAAAGGGATTAGTACCAAGACATTGGATTAGTCTATTATGAGTCTTGAAAGCCTTGTTCTTGATTTGGAATCACCTTGTTAATCATTGGTCTTGAATCTTTATTTGTTTATTTGGATTTCTTGCTTTAGGTTGTTAGACTTTAAACCCTTTCTATTTGTAGGCCTAGCTTAGCAGGTTTTCTGCATCTTGGGTGTTCCTTAGCCTATGGATTGGATTGATAACCTCTTGTACTTCAATGACATGATTTTAGACTTGAGGAATTGAGTCACAAGACCTAAAAAGTCGTGTATCATTGGGCTGATGCGCGAGCAGCCTTCTTGGATAAGTTCTACACGAAATCCAAGACTGCAGCCTTGAGGAACAAGATCTCCTCATTCGAGCAACAGTCCGGCGAATTCTTCAATGAAGCATGGGAGCAGTTTAAGGAGTACAAGCGCGAGTGCCCTCACCATGGGTTTAGTGATGAGCAGCTGCTCAGCACCTTCTATGACGGAGTAGATTGGGACTACAGAAATGCCCTGAATGCAGCTAGTAATGGTGACTTCTACACTAAGTCAAAGGAAGGAGCTCTGGAGCTGATCGAGAACCTAGCCGCAAGTTCCAGCAACAAAAGCCCGGAGTACGACAGGGAGAAGGTCAACAGTGTAGACTCCAAAAAGATTGATGAGCTCTCGGCCTTTGTTAACCTTTTGCTAAAAAAGAACCAGAAGTCAGTCCACTTTGTGGACGAGAATGGGGAAGCACCTCTCGCTCAAGTCTATGAGGAAGAAACCGGGAATGATCACATGGAGGTGAATTACGTGACGGGACAAGGTTTCGGACAGAACCGCGGTTTGAACAACCAAGGCTTCAACACTCATCTGAACCTGTCTTATAGGAGCACCAATGTGGAGAATCCGCAGGATCAGGTTTATCATAAGTAAGGAAATCAGCCACAGATGGGTTTTCAGAAGAACTACTCCAACAACTACCAGAACCGGCCATTCGTTCCTAATCAGAACCGTTTCCAAGGAGGGAATCAGCCAAGGCAGCCTTTCACAAACTCGCAACCCCAGCCTTTCACAAATCCGCAGCCTTCATCTTCAGTAACCGGCTCCCAAGATGAGCTGAAGAACATGATGCAGCAGTTGATGGCGAGTCACCAAAAGGCGGCAGCAGAGACCAACTCCAAAGTTGACACTATGTATGTTGATCTTAATGGGAAGTATGAGGCTGTATGGACCCACATGAAGCAACTGGATGTTCAGATTGCACAAACTGCCGAGTCTATAAAAAGAACACCAGGGACTCTGCTTGGAAAAGCTGAAGCACCTAGGAAGGAGTTTGTCAATGCCATCGAGCTAAGGAGCGGGAAAACATTGAATTCAGCAACGACTTCTGGATCGGCAAAAGGAAAAGAAGCGACTTCCTAGCACGTGCTCCCATCCAGCAAGCACCTGCTCCAAGGAAATCAAAGCGTTTATGAAAAAGGTAAATCAAGCAACCACGCAACACACGCTGGAACATCGGCCTCACCTCTCGAGATTCTTGAAGAAGATTCGCCAACCGAGCACCCTGGTCCATCAACCGAGCACATGCTCAGCCGACAAACTCCAACAACTTCGTCCAGCAATCCAGAAGCAAGGGTGTACAAACCCAAGGTGTAATACCCCGATACTACAGCGGAAATTACCACGGAGCAAAATAATTTCTTATGGGCGATGAGAACAATTTTAAAAATTGTGGAACTTGGAGTGTAGATACACAAGACATCAGAGAAGCCAGTTCAAAAGGATTCATGTCAAGAAAAATTCCGACGTGACCTAGAAAAATCATGAGAATCAGATTTTGGTAAAGAAGGGACAGTTCGAGCAAATAAATCCGAAAGGATTAGAAGGACTATTTTAAAAACTCCGGGCTTTTGCACAGAGGTATTCAAGAGCCATATGGAACTATTACAAAAAGATTTGGTCAAATTAAAATTCTCCTGCGAGAATTAAAAATCGGACAAGATGGAATGACGAAGATTGGCAGTTTGGACAAGAAAATTCATAAGTCGAGTTTTACTAATATAAAGATTCTGAAACTTTTTTTGGGCACAGAGGACATCATGAGGAGCATTCAGAATCAAGCATAGCAACTTTTGAGTAAGGGAAGTGGAAGTTATGATTTTGGAGGTGTGTAAGGTTGTTGGGTGAATCAGTTGAATAATCTGCAAAGAGATTAGTCTAATCTTCAATCAGACTCATTTTGGAGTGCCCAGGTGTCCTTCAGAAAGTGAATTTTCGTGGGCAAAGTTGTGAGTGGGCAGCTTCTAGAAGAAAGAGTAGTAAGTAAATAAATTAAGTGGTTTGTTCATCTTAGTGGAACCCAAGTGTCATTAGGATAAACCAAGAGGGTGTTTAGTGCTAGGTGGCAGTTTTAGGGGGAGTTTAGTGGCAGTTTAGGTGTCAACCTATGGTTTAATCCCCACCCTTATAAATAAGCATCTCCTCTCTTCACTTGCTCTCCTTTAGAAAAAATCAAAGCTTTTTCCCTTGTTGTTTAAGTGTGTGGTGAGAGAGAGAGGGAGTGTGAGGAGGAGATCTGGGATTTTAGCAATGAAGATCTAAGCCTGTGGAGTGTGTCTTTAGCCTTTGGAGTGTCTTAGGTGAGTTTCAGATATGAACCCACCTAGAAAACATGCTTTATTTTCAGTTTCCGATTTAATTAAAGTTGATTAGTAATCTTGAATGATTGATCTTTGCATGCATGTTTAATTTGTTGAGTTTGATCACCTAATCTTTGCATGCATATTTGTTTTGTTGAGTTTGAAGCATTGATCTTTGCATGCATGATTGTGAATTGCTTTGGTGTGATTGATTGAGTTGTTGTGTTGAGGATTGCTTTGATGGTGAATTTCAGGGTGTTTAAGAATGATTTTAAGATTGTTTTCAAGATGGTTTCTTTACTCCTAAAAATTGATTTCAGATTTCTTGCTTTAAGAAAGGTGATTTTTATTGATGAAACTTAGTTTTCAGCTTAGATCTCTTGATTTTTGGGGTAAGGATAGAATTAAGAATTGCATGCATGTTTGTATAATCTTGAAGTTAAGTTGTTAGATGTTTTGCATGTTTTGTAATTTAGTAAATAATTAAGTGTAAATTTAATTGAGTATTAATGGGTTAGTAAGTATGATAGGCAAATTTGAATTGATAATTTAGGAGTTAGAATTTAAATTGGAATTTAGGTTTAGGCATAAGAATTAATAATTGAATTTTGAATATTATTAGTGTGCATTAGTTGGCAGTTTGTTTAGAACTGTTAGAAAGTTCAATGAGTTAAGAATTAGGATTTTATAAATTGTGTTAGTCTTAGGTAAATGATCATAGGTTGCATGCATGTTAAATAATCTATAGTTAAGTTTTTATCTTGATTAGTAATTAGTTGCATGTTAAGAGATTACAACTAGGATGCATATTAAAATGGACTAGAATGTGAATTAGAATTTTAGATATGAATTAAGTTGCATTAAGGGTTTGCATGTTAGACTCTAAGAGAAGGATCTTGGCAGAGATAGTTTTAAGTTATTTAAGAGAGTTGTTAGGTTTGAGTTAGAGTAGTAGCTTTGCATGGGGTAGTGGGACTAAGGAAAGAGATTTCAAATGGATTTGATGGTTAAAAGGGTTTTGAATCGGTTTTATTCGACAAAAGAGTTTTCATCAGATTTTAAAAAGGAATTGACTCGGTTTTTGTTTATGAAAGAATAAGGATTTTGATTTCATGAGCTTGTTGTTTGTTAGTTGTGGTGTTGGTGTGAAGTTGTTTCATGCAGGTAACCTCTATGGTGTAAAGCTAACATTCGTGCAGGTATCACCATAGAGGAATATGCACAGTTCCGGCTACTGAGAGCCGTGAGTTGTGTGGATTGTTGTGTGCAGGTAACCTCTGTGGTGTAGACTAACGTTTTATGCAGGCATCACCACAGAGGAATGTATTGAATCCGGCTAGTGAGAGCCATGAGACTATGGAGTTTGAGTGATGGTGGATTGGTTGTGAGTTATAGTGTTTGTGATGTGGTGGAGATGTGATGAGTGTGGTTTGAAGTTTGTGTTAAGATGTTGTGGTGTGGTGTCAGTCCGTTGACGGGTAGTTTTCGGACTGGAGCGGAACCGGGGCATACGGTTCAGTGGCTGTATGTGCGTGATCCCCAACCTACAGCATCGAAGGACAGAGAGGTAGGTTCCTCCACGGCATCGATGGACTGAGAGGTGGGGAAGACTCGGAGAGACGGGGTTGCAGCTTAATTGGCCGAGTGTACCCGACGGGGTACGGAGATGGTGTTCCGGAAGGGCGGAACTGGACCGTAAATCTGCACGTTGGCCGCAAGCCAAGTGTATGATTGAGTTGTGATGTTCCGGCTTGATGGTCTTTGTGATAGTCAAGTGCAGGGTGTTCACGGGGGATCCGCCATGCTTTGAGATCTCAGTGCCCACGCATGTGTTGGGCGTTGCGAGAACGCGGTTTCAGAAGGATGCAGAGGCATCAGAGGAGTGCTGGTGCACTCATTACTAACATGTTTTCATGTTTCGGCTATTTAATTTTATGTTGCTTCGGCTATCTTTATTTGCTTCCGCTATTCTGTGATTGTTTGATTGTGTGTTCCATGATGGGGACTGGGTTGGGTATCCTTGTTGTTTATGTTCTGGACTCACTAAGTAATCTCCCGATTACTTACCCTTTTCCCTTTCCTCCCCCCTCTTGCAGGTAACCTGTAGTAAGCTGATAGAGTGAGCGGCGGAACGTTACGACATCGGAAGTAGATTTTTCTTGACTTTTGTAAAGGACTCGTTTGTAAGAATGTTTTCTTTTCGGATTTCCCAAGGTGATCACCGTATGGTTGTATTTGTCCAAGTTGGATTTGAGTTTTATAAATGAAATGAAATGTTTTACGAACTTAACTGGCTCAATGATATTAGTCTTGTCCGGACTAACACAACTCGAGACCAAAGTACGGGTTGAAAAGCCTTAGGCCGCGGTCGACAGGTAAACGGAGTTAGGTAATGGGACGGCTTTGTTTTCGGACTTCGTCCTGGAATGAGCTGACTCGTTACTTAATCCCGTACTGTGGCATCTCCGGGTCGGCTGGACTGTACGGTCGTTCGTGTTCTTGTTTGATTGTCGTTCGATCGCATAAAGGGATTGGCTGTTCCATGTTCTTGTTTGATTTTTGGTCGGCCGGTCCTATCTAGTCCGGTTCGGGGGTGTTACACAAGGTCCTATACCATGTACCACCAAAGAAGTCTCGCAAGGACTTAGAGGATGCTAAATGCAGAGAGATGCTCAGAGACCTAACCGTGAAGCTGCCTCTCACGGATGCCGTTCAGATGATACCTGCTCTCAAAAGGTATATGAAAACCCTAGTCTCAGGAAAAGTAGCTGAGGAAGAAAACGTGATGGTAGTCTCCAAAGAGTGCAGTGCTGTTCTGCAGAACAAGGTCCTTAAGAAGAGAGGCGATCCTGGCATATTCGTTTTATCAGTCAAGATCGGCCCCATGACATTCGCATACTCTCTGTGCGATCTCGGTTCCAGTGTCAACCTTATGCCATACTCTGTGGCAAAGCGGTTAGGGTTCACAAAGTTCAAACCAACGCGCATCTGATTGGTCTTCACAGACAGATCAACAAAGCTTCCGGTGGGTATGTTAGAGGATCTTCATGTGCGAATTGGAGACACACTCATCCCAACTGATTTCATGGTTCTAGAGCTTGAAGAAGAACCGAAAGACCCTCTGATTCTCGGCCGACCATTCTTATGCACAGCTGGTGCAATAATCGACGTACAGAATGGAGTGATTGACCTTCAGCTAGGCGACATGGTAATGTCATTCGAGATGGATAAATTGTTGAAGAAACCGATGATGGATGGACAGACCTTCACTGTGGAAGGCGTGGATGATGTATATGATGAGGCAGCTGAAGAGCTTCTGTGCCCGGATCGTCTTGAAACCGCTCTAACTCTAGCTGAAAGAGAACATGGTTTCCTGAGCAAGGATGCCGACAGCTTTGCCAAGATGCTAGATTCCAGCCGAAGAATGGAGCAAATGGTGGCGTACACGAGCCTAGAAGATGAGAAGAACTCGGCAGAAACAGACGGAGCACCCGCTCCAATCCCGCGAGCACCTGCTCCGCCACTTGACCCGATAGACAACCCTTGGAGTGAATTGAAAGCACCCAAACTGGAGCTCAAAACTCTTCCAGCCGGGCTCAGGTACGCATTCCTTGGAATGAACTCTACTTACCCGGTAATTGTAAATGCTGATTTGAATAATGTGGAAGTAGCTTTACTTTTATGCGAGCTTAGGAAGTATAGAAAGGCTATAGGGTATTCGCTTGATGATATCACTGGCATCTCCCCTGATCTTTGCATGCATAGGATACATCTAGAAAATGAATCGATGAGTTTTATAGAACATCAGAGGAGGTTAAATCCGAATCTGAAAGATGTTGTTAAGAAGGAGATAATGAAACTTCTTGAAGCCGGTGTAATTTATGCTATTTCTGATAGTACTTGGGTTAGTCCAGTTCATGTAGTTTCTAAGAAAGGTGGAATCACTGTAATAAAAAATGATAGGAATGAACTGATACCGACTAGGACCATAACCGGCCATAGAATGTGCATAGATTATCGTAAACTGAATGCTGCAACTCGCAAGGATCACTTCCCTTTGCCGTTTATTGATCAGATGCTTGAAAGACTTGCTAACCATCCATACTACTGTTTTTTAGATGGTTATTCAGGTTTCTTTCAGATCCCCATCCATCCGGACGACCAGGAAAAGACAACATTCACATGTCCTTATGGCACATTCGCTTACCGGCGCATGCCATTCGGATTGTGCAATGCTCCGGCAACTTTCCAGCGATGCATGATGTCCATTTTTACCGACTTGATCGAAGACATAATGGAGGTGTTCATGGATGACTTCTCGGTGTATGGAGACTCTTTCTCTCACTGTTTGTCTAATCTATGCAGGGTACTTCAGCGATGTGAGCAAAAGCACCTAGTTCTAAATTGGGAGAAGTGTCACTTCATGGTCAGGAATGGGATTGTACTTGGACATTGTATATCAGAAGATGGCATCGAAGTGGATAAAGCTAAGATCGAGGTTATGATGAACCTACAACCACCTACTTCTGTCAAGGGGATCCACAGTTTTCTGGGGCATACAGGCTTCTATCGCAGGTTCATCAAGGATTTTTCAAAGATAGCTAGACCCCTCACGAGGCTGTTATGCAAGGAGGTGAAGTTCGAATTTGATAGCGACTGTCTTGAGGCTTTTCATACGATCAAAGGAGCATTGGTCAGCGCACCCATTGTGCAGCCACCAGATTGGAGCCTACCTTTAGAGGTTATGACAGATGCTAGCGACTATGCTGTTGGTGCAGTTCTCGGCCAGAGGAAAGACAAGAAGCTCCACGTTATCTACTACGCCAGTCGCACATTGGATGATGCTCAGTGCAAGTATGCTACGACAGAATAGGAGCTTCTGTCCGTCGTTTTCGCCTTTGAGAAGTTTCGGTCCTATCTCGTTGGATCAAAGGTTATAGTTCATACTGATCATGCAGCACTCAAGTATTTGCTGACCAAGAAAGACGCTAAGCCGCGGCTACTTAGGTGAATTCTCCTACTTCATGAATTCGACCTGGAGATCAAAGACAAGAAGGGAATAGATAATGGAGCTGCCGACCATTTATCTAGGATGCAGATTGATGAAGAACTACCACTCAATGACAGCCTCCCTGAAGAACAGGTTTACTCGATCGGAGCATTCCAAATCAAGGAAGTACGTGCTCCCACCCAGCGAGCACCTGCTCAGTCCGAATTCTGCAACCAAACCGAAAGCAGCCAATATCCTCATATTCCTTGGTTTGGTGAGATTGTGAATTACCTAGCTGCTGATCTAGAACCTCACAGTTTTGTGGGCAACAAAAGGAAGAAATTCCTAAAGGATATTCGCCATTACTTCTGGGATGAGCCGTACCTTTACAAGCATTGCCCAGATGGAGTATTCAGACGTTGCGTGGCTGAGGAGGAGATACCGGAGATTCTGTTTCACTGTCATGGCTCTTCCTATGCCGGACACTTCGCTACTTTCAAGACAGTCTCCAAGGTTCTGCAAGCTGGGTATTGGTAGCCAACAATGTTTAAAGATGCTCACCGCTTTATCTCTAGATGTGATTCATGCCAGCGACAAGGCAACATCAGCAAGCGCAATGAGATGCCACAAAACTTCATTCTCGAAGTGGAGGTCTTTGACGTATGGGGCATTGATTTTATGGGACCATTCCCATCTTCTTTCGGGAATGAGTACATACTCGTGGCTGTTGACTATGTGTCTAAATGGGTTGAGGCATTGGCGAGTCCCACGAACGATGCAAGAGTGGTGATCAAGATGTTTAAGTCTATCATTTTCCCTAGGTTTGGTGTTCCGCGAGTTGTCATCATCGATGGAGGCTCTCACTTCATCAACAAGATCTTCGAGAATCTATTGCGCAAGAATGATGTAAAGCACAAGGTCGCAACGCCTTACCATCCGCAAACGAGTGGGCAAGTTGAGATATTTAACCGAGAAATCAAGAGCATACTTCAGAAGACTGTGAGCACAACTCGGAAGGACTGGGCTTCCAAGCTAGACGATGCTCTATGGGCTTACAGGACCGCCTACAAAACGCCTCTCGGAACCACTCCTTTCCACCTTGTTTACGGCAAAGCCTGTCACCTCCCCGTTGAGCTCGAATTCAAAGCCGCATGGGCTGTCAAGCTGCTCAACTATGATATTAAGCCGGCTTCAGAACGACGCATGATGCAGCTACACGAGCTTCAGGAGATTAGGCATCTCGCCTATGAGAACTCCAAAATCTACAAGGAACGAACCAAAGCATACCACGACAAGTGCATCCTGGCTCGTAACTTCGCCCCCAACGACCAGGTTCTACTCTTCAACTCTCGGCTGAAGTTGTTTCCCGGGAAGTTGCGATCGAGATGGTATGGGCCCTTCACCATAAAGGAAGTGCGACCATATGGAGCTGTCGTCTTGTTCAACACCAAAGGAGAAGAGTTCGTGGTCAATGGACAGCGATTGAAACCATATCTTGCCGACACACAACTCGGAGACGGGGAAGAAACCCCCTTGACCGAGCCTCCTCAAGCATAATCAACTCTCCATGTCAAGCTTAGCTACGTAAAACAAGCGCTTTCGTGGGAGGCAACCCACCAGGTAACATGTAAATATCGTGAAGTTTTTCGTTCTTGTTTTGTTTATGTTTCTTGTTTTGTTTGAGATTTTTTGTAGGTCTTTATTAAGTATTTGAGAAACTGCTCTTCTGGGAGTGAAGAGATCGGTCGTTCCTGACAAGAACGGTCATGCTACGAGGAAGAATAATCGTTCCCATCGAAGAAAGGTCGTTCTGTAGCCATCAGAGCTTGTGGTTATTTCTGTCACCCTTGTTATATCCATTTTCATTTTAGAACACTTTATTCTATTTATGAGTTTGCGGATTTCTCTTTCAGATTTGTTTTAATCGGGACGGTTAAAAACAAGTCTGGGGGAGGGATTCATTTGTGTACTAACGGTGTGTTTTATGGATGTTTATTTCTTATGTTTTATTTTGGTGTGTTTAGATTTTCAAAAAAAAAAAAAATTTATCGAGTCAAAATACTGTGTGAATTTGTTAACCTTTTGGAATTGCAACATGTTCGATGTCATTGCCTTACGACTGCTTAGCATTGTTTGAGGATAGTTTGGAAACGCAGAAAAATCCATAACTTGATCATTTAGTGAATTTCTCAAATCATCTGAACTTAATCGAATTATCGGAACTTAATATGGACTTAATTTATCTCACTTAGGGGGTTGATAATCATGTATTGGATTTTACATTTGGAGTTTTCTTTGCATCATTTCTACCAATCTTTGCTAACTCCAAATGGCTAGACTTATCCTTAGTCTAGTACCACACCCTTACCATTTCCATGTTGAAAACCACTTATTTTTGTTTACTGTCATTGCATTCATGTGCAAAAACTATGGAGTATACGGACCGACACAACTTTTCTTTAGGACTGTGTCTAGATAGGTGGTCTCTTTCTGATTAAACTCATGGGATGTGTCTAGAAATGTGATCTCTTTTTGAATATATTCATCGAAAATTTTCATTTCAAAAGAGGATGAACTTTTAATGGGTAGAAGATTGTATTCACATTCAAGAAATAAGCTTACATCGTTGAAATTCTTTTGATGCAGATTTTAGAGACTAACCGGTTCCATTCTCCGATACATAAAAAAAAAGAGAAAAATGAATAAAAATAGCATTATTTGCATTACAGAAAAGAAAACAGAAGGAACCGGGAAAGTCAAGGTAACATCGTTAAATTTCATAAAACGTTAAAAGAAATCATGTTCTTGTTTGTGACTCTGTCAAATAAGGGTAGAAGGATTAGAGTTAAGGAGAGTTGTGTACCTCCTAATTGGTCCGTGTCTCACTGTGATTTTGCATAATGATTTGCATCCGTTTGTACTGCTAAAAGAAACCGAAACACTTGAGCCACCAAATACCAACATTGATACCTAGACCATAACGTGTTAGATATTCCCTTTGTGAGAGTACAATTTTGATAATGAATTTTAAATATTAATTTCTGCTTGATCATGAGACTTCACTTATTTACTACGGTTATGGAGAAGTACAATGAAGTATGGTTTGATCTGAACTTTGCGAAAGCGGTTTACGGGCAATTTATTTAGAGTATGGTTCTATAAGTTTTACGAATTTCACACATTTTTCAAACCTCTCCTCTTTGTAAGATCTCTAGTTTTGCTTTGGGACAAGCAAAGGTCTTAGTTGGGGGGAGTTGATATTATGTATTTTTAACATATTTTGATTTGTATTTAGTATTCGGGTTGAGTTTTGATTTGCATCTTTCGTTAGTTTTGCGAGTCTTTTCTATTGTTTCGAGTCTTTTTACAGACTTTATGGAGTTCCAATGGAGTTTGGCGCTTACGGACATGTTCGAGTCGAGTTAATGTGGAAAAACACGAGAAAAGGACCAACTGAAGAGAACGACCGTTCTTGAAGTAGAATGACCGTTCTTGCTCCCACCTACCCTGCCGACAAGATTGAAGAACGACCGTTCTCTCCAAGAACAGTCGTTCCCCGTCTCACCTACACCCACCTACTCTGCCGACTAAAGCAAAGGAACAACCATTCTCTCTAAAGAACGATCGTTCGCCGTCTCACCTACTTCGCGAACGACCACTTAGAACGATCGTTCTCTCTAGAGAACGACCATTCCCCGACTCACCAACACCCACCTACTTCGATCGACCACTCAGAACGACCGTTCTCCTACAGAACGGTCGTTCCCCGTCTCACCTACTCCCCTACACCTTGGCCTATATAATGGACTCACAGCATCAAGCTACAAACACACAATCTTCTTCTCTCAGTCTTTTCTTGCTTCTAAACATTGTTCCTCTTCTCTTTTAAGCTTTAAACATTTATGCTTTGATCAAGTTCTATTTAGTTTATTTTCAGTTCTTATTATCTATCTTTATGCTTTGATCAAGTTCTATTTAGTTTATTTTCAGTTCTTATTATCTATCTTTATGCTTTAATTAAGTTCTTATTTAGTTATTTTCAGTTTTTGTTATCTATCTTTATGCTTTGATCAAGTTCTTATTGAAGTTTATTTTCAGCTTTTATTATCTATTCAAGCTTTTATGATGAACTCTATAATCTCTTTGTTTTCTTCTTCTTTAATTATGTCTGAGCAGATCTCTTAGTTAGGTTAAGGTTTTTCAAAGGAATTCATGAGCTTTAGGGTTAAACACAAATAGGCTATTCAAATCGATGTCTTCACCCTTGTTGTTCTTAATGCTTTGATCGAATTGATCACTTGATTTTATGATATTAGGTTTAACTTAGACAGCGAGAGTTTCTAGGTTGCTAGAAGAAACTTGGGTGAGCAATTTATTCATTACCTGCGAGAGTAGATGTATTGGAGAATTGTGAACAAATCAAACCTATCCTTAATGCTTGTCTGCGATTTCTAAAACCAACGAGAGTTAAGATTTTAGTTTATTAGATAAAGTTATTGATGCCACGAGAGTGGATTGCTATTATCTTTATGTTGAGTTCTAGACTTTTGCTTAAATCATTGCCTGAATAGTTGTTTGATCATTTGCTCTGAATCTCCTGCGAAATTCCTTGACCTAAGGCTTGTTTAATATTATTTTTACAACCGATTTTTGCTTTTATTACTTGCTATTTACGAAACCAAACCCCAATTGAATTGTCTTAGCTTTTAATTTAGCTCATTAGATCAAAGTGTGAACTTGGTCTTCGTGGGATCGACCCCTAAGTACTACTTCGTTGCTGTGCACTTGCAGTAGGAAATAGGGTTTAAAACTCGTGTATCACTAACCAGAAGTTTCAGGTTTGCTGCAAGCTTCTCAACGTCGCCTGAGAAGAGATCCAGCTCCAGGTAACTCTATCATCGACATGGTACTCTCGCAGGAAGAAGAACATAGAAACGAGTCAGTTTCAGAAATGTTCTGATTCATCAGGAGAAGACGGTGAGCAAGGAGGAGCTTAACCGCGGATGAAAAAAAAAAAGAGAACTCGCCAGTTTCATAAGACACAGGAGAAAACTCAAGTCAGATTTACTTGTGTTAACGGGAATCTATGAAACAAATCTGTAAAGTTAATACAGATCTTGGAGGTACCTTAATCACCAGAGAAATCGCTGGTTAAGGTGGAGCTCATCCATGAAATTTGAGCCTGTGACATTCATCAAATCCAAGGTTATACTCGATACATTTAATCACCACAACAAAGAAACAAAAGGATTAAATTACTTGAGTCTGGGTTTGATCGAAGAAGGTGGTATCTCACCAAGGTCGTCTGAAATGAAGAGAAGCGATGAGTTCATATTTTCTGGCTTTTAATGAAGAAGACGTCATCCCACCATAGTTATCGAAAATGGAGAAGAGAATAAAGGGGTTAGATTTGTCGGATTAATTGAAGGTCTCAAACAGAAAACCTAAGAGTTTAATACAAATCGACACACCTGAAAGTCTCAGAGAATGGAGAAGCTTGGCAGAGCTCATCCATGGAGGTCGCGATTCCAAGTCGTGACATCGGCTCTTCCGGTTTCGGTCACGGAGCATCTCGAGGTGGAGAGTTCATAGACCAAAAATTCAATCGGAAATGGGGATATGATTCACTGAATCGTATCAAATGTGTGTGCAGAAAAGATCAAGTGAAGATCAATCGGAGTTTGCATGAGAGATCGATCACAGAGGAGAAAGAGAGAAGATGAAGCGTTGACGCGGTGTCGTTATTTTGAGGTCCTAAAGTCTAAGGTGGAGTTTTGTGGATTATAGACTTTGGACAAGCAAGGAACACGGGCTTTAAGTGGGCCTGCGACAATCAAAAGAGAAAACATTAATGAGTGGGCTTAATATCAACCGAGAACATGTTAGTTGCAAATAGCATAAGGTTCGGTTAATATATATAGGACTCAATGTAGCCTAAGATTAGGGAGTCTTCAAGTTTACGGCTTCTTGTAATCTTCTAGGGTTTTGTATCTTTCTCATCATAGTGGATCTTGAGGGACAAGAGTTTCCCTCCCCAGACGTACCGGTTCGAGGCCAGGAACTGGGTTAACAATTTGTGCGTGCTCCTTTGTTCCTAGTTGCGGTTTTGTCTTGAATCGCAGGGAGGTTAAAAACCTTACAATTGTAATCCTGTGTAGCCATTAACTATAACGTTATGCAAATGTTAACACTCAAAATTTGAATTGCTTATTCCCCTAAACAAATCAAAGCCAGTGTGTGCATCAAGAACACTAAAAGGATCGTCAAATAATTAAATATAATGCCCTTGTTAGTTGTATTGCTTCTGGCCACTAATGAGATTTATGCCTCTCTCTCTTTTCGATAATTGTTTGGTAGATTCCCAAAATCTTCTCGCATGTATGGAAATTTGAACCGTTTAATATTCTTATACACGATTTGCTGTTCCGAATACCCATTAAAAACAAATCCATGTATGTAATCATTTACGAAGAAGACGGCAAACGATTTGCTTGAGCGGCCAAGGCGGAGGTGTCGAAAGTGACCTAAGAAGTTTCATTGGGAACATGAACGAAATCGACGGCAGCCATTTGGAAGTAGAGAGAATTGATTTTGTGAGTGTAGAATTGGAAGAGAATGCCGTAAGATGAAGAAGTTTGTGAGTGTATTATAGGTTCTACTTGGTGGGTTTCAGTAGTACCAATGTCAAGTTTAGCATCGAAAATTTAACACCCTTTTTATTGTATGAGAAATCAGTCCATGTATACAAAAAAACAAATGATCACAAATTTCAGACAACGTTTTTCTTATTCACCTAGAGAACAAATTATCACAAATCTCAGATAAGGTTTTTCTACTTCGCCTAGAGATGTTTACGACTTCTTATAAAGGGTCATTCTAACGATTAAAAAGATCAACAGAGATGTATTGGTCACTTCAATTGGAAATATGAGACTCACGTGGTAAAAAACAGATTTTCTGGCGTCTGTTTCCTCGTCAAAGTATTGATGTGTAGCTGAAGTAGCATTCAGGTACAGGCGGCCTGAGAGAAGAGAGGGGTTCAAGTAAGTTGGCCGTTAGTCACATACTGAAAAAGCTTCACTTGCAATGGACAAAACTATGTATGAGTGAATAAAGATAGAGACAGCAAAACTAAATACCATACCCCCAACGATTTTAGGATTAACGCTTGTTGCAATCACAATCCTCGGCTCTGTCCTATAGCTTTCAAATTTCGAATGATAGGCAACCACCATTGAGTCAAACAGAGCTATGCAGACTTTTTGACCACTGCAAAAAAGTATGTTAGAGACTGAGATGGGGCCAAACGATCAGATTATCCGCTGGACATAATAGCTATTTGCAAATCCAAACGAACCTTTCAAGACGCAAATTTAGCATCACACGCTGAGCACCTAGTACACGGTCTGTGATTGTGTTTCTGATCGCATTCAGCTTACCAATTACATCTGTTCTAAATCAACTGTGTTACTTTACCAAATGTTTATACGAATCCATCAAAACTACTCATGAGCGAGGACACATACCGGGAAGTTGTTTCCCAGTGTTGGCCAGTTCAAGTATCTGACTATACGGCATGAACCTGAAAACCTCCGTAGGTATTGCCCTAAGACACGCCGGGCTGTGCTCTAGAGAATTTTTATCGTTGAGCCGAATCAAATGGGGAGCATCACACCACCGGAAGTTTGGGCTGCTGCGTACAACGTCAAACCCACTTAAAGTGTAGACGCAGCCTCCACGGAGACGATCCCTGAACCTCTGTTGCCGATTCGCGCTAACAGATCCTAGCGTAAGCGTCGACTGTTACAGTTGGCAAACAAACGGTAAGACAATGATGATAATAAGATAGAATCGCGAAACACTTGTTACGGGAAAAAGGTTCTTACATTTTCGTCCACGAAGAGCATGTCAATACTCATAAGCTCACCCCCCTTCCTTACATTCATGGCCTTCCAAAATAGCAACAAACGAACTTCGGCAGTGTCCGAGCACCACCCTGCTCGCAACTGGGAAAGAAGAATCTGACCATTCGCCATCGTAAGTATTGGATAATCGAAAATACGACTCTTGTTTTTCCTCGAATCCGTGAACTTCATCTCTGATAATGGGTTATTTATAGTCGAAGATTAAGTAACTTACCGTCGGAATGCAAGTAGCCGGAGTAAAGATATATTATGAAGAACCTTTAGTTAGGACAGGTATACTAAAATGTGATTGCTTTTATCATGGACCAATCAACTTTTACTATGGTCGGAAATGATGATTTTCAGGGTCCACGATACACACAAATAAGACATGAATGATAAATTTATTACATAAATATTGCATATAAGCACTCGCAGATTCAATTATTCTTCTCACATACATAAAATTTATACGTGGGGCATGAAAGATAAATTTATTACATAGCACTTATTCAATTATTCTTCTCACATATAGAAAACTCATTACGTGGAACTAAATTTTGCACATAGCATCCATCTTTAGCTTGAATTCAACCATTGCATCTCTCGGCAATGTCATGATCACTTTAACTCCACCTTCCATTGATGGATCCAATCTCCAAGGTCTCAAGATCATCCCTATATGCACTGCACTCTCCTGCTGTGTCAACGGCCTCAGATTCACTGGCTCATTCCAACCAAAATCCATGGATCCAAACCAACCAATATTCCTCCAATCTGTCAAGAAAAACACTCCATCACTTACACCTTCGAATTTCGCATCATCCCTCATCAATCTCTCTCCGTTGTTCAGCTCCTCCTCGATGTACCCTTTCTCATAGGCTGTTTTCTTGGCTTTCTTGACGCGGTTTGCGATGTCAGATATTGATGCTTCTTCGAGTTCTCTGACGGTTAACTCCACATACACATCTATGTACGCGTTACCGTAGTATCCTTCAGGGAGTGGCGGTTCTAAAACATGTCGGATTCCAACAGCAACGGCAAGGACAGTGATCCCGTCAGGGTTTAGTTTAAGGGCTCGTGATCTTGCCTTCCATATGCATGAACTAAGTACTTCATAAGTAGTGAAACTCTCTTTAGGGAACTCGCATTCTCTCATCAAAGAATCTTTAATCCGCTTTATACTCACAGCCGGAATGTTTATTATCTCTGTGACCTGTTGGATATATGATCGATAAAATCATACATCAAATTTCTATAGCTAAAAAAATCTTATGTATCTCTATAATCAAATTTCTACATAGAGAATCTTAATAAATTAAAATATTATGACTAGTTGTCGTTTGTTAATATTTTTTATTTAGTTTTTTCCCAACTAATAACATTTATTCTAAAGTCTTTTGGAAATAACTAAAACGAAAATATTTTAATTCTTTTTGTAATATCTACAATATTATTTGAAAAGTTAGTGATTTTATACATATGTCGCACTTATCTTATCTATCATAAAAACCAGTTACATAGATATCTTTAATGAAGTAAAATTTTCACGATTATTTGTCATTTTTAAATATTTTTTAGGTTTCTTTTTCTCAATTAATAACTATTTTAGATTTTTCTCAATTAAATGAATTTATTCCTAATTATTTTTAAAAAATAACTAAAAGGTATCATAATTGCTTTGTAATCTTATCTAAGAAGTTTGTTTCTTATGTAAGCAAATGTTAATTCTCATAAGACCAAATATAAGTACTATTAATTAATTAAAAATCATTTATTTTTCAAAATATTGGGGTTGAAAAAAGTAATAAATTATACATTTATTAATTATATATATGATAAATATTATGGTTTAATAGAATAAAAGATAATAAATTATACATTCATATACAAATGATTTCTTTAAAAAACATTGTTTATATACTTTCTTTTCAAATGAATGAAATTTTTAATAAATAAATAATTAATGTATTATTGTAATTAACAATAACTTGTATTCTTAATCAAAGTTATTTTTAACATAATAGATATTAAAAGCAGAAATATTAAAATATTTTTTATTATGAATCCATCTTTAATCAATTAATTAAAAAAATATTAATTAATATAATCCGATCATCAGATATCACATTTCTTTCCCAAAATCTTTTCTTTATTCTACGACTAACTTAATACAAAATTTAAAAAAAGTTTCAAAATTTATATTCTACGACACAAACCGACAGAATCAAACTTGTCAATTTTTGGTTACCATTACGTTCTACACTCTTAAACGATTGATGAACGTTCAAAAATATTATGGTTTCATTAGTTATGCAACTCTGAAATGATCAACAATTCTGTTTCTTTTTCTGATTTTACCCAAAACAACATATATTAAATTATACAGATTTTTATAATATATATATATGTGTAGATCTAATAAAAAAAAAGAACCAAACTAAATGAAGTTAACAGAATTAATCCGATTTCAGCCTAACAGAACCAAGAAAATAGTTGTGGTTAAATTCGGAAGAGTTGCTACTACCCAATATACCCAAAAAATGAATAAATCAAACCAGACTTTTATTTCCGCAATCATATGTCGGAATAAAAAAGGAACATAAATTATTTTAAAAAGCTTATTTTTGTTCTTTATTAATTACATATAAATTACAAAACGAATTAAAACTTAAAAATAAACAAATAAAAGTGAAATATTAACTTATTTTATAAATGTTCATACATGTGCACGAGAATGGATTTATATATATATATATATATATATATTATATATAGATATGTATATATTTATAGTAATTTCATATTTGCAAGTTCTTGGCGTAAATCAATATTAATCAAACATCATATTCAATCCACAATATTGTTGGAGTGAATGAGGTGAACAACTTACCATATCAGTAGTTGGCATGTATGGTGAGGTGGCCAAAAGACTAGCAATGTGCTCGCCCGGCACTTTGGCCGGTTCATTATCAATATTTCCGACAAGCCGCTCTCTCTGCCACACTGGCTTCACCGATGGCTCGCTCCTTCCACCAGCCAGCTCAGTTAAGGCATGGATTACCTGAGCCACCCCATATCCATCACACACAACGTGTGTCAATGCGGTGCCAATGGTAAATCCTCCGCAAGCAAACTTGGTCACCTTCCAAAAAAAAAAGAAGGAAAAACCAAAAGAAGCCAAAAGGAATAATGAACTTTCTTGATTATTGATATGATCATCTAATCTCTCAAATGGTACATTATTACTTCACGTCGATATCTTGATATTTTATGATTCCTACGATAACTATAATCTTCAAATATATCAAGATTATGAAAATTTACCTGCAAAGCTAGAGGATGATAGCAGAAATCACTATCATAGTCAATTTCAATGTCAGGCACAAGGCGTAAAGCAACTTGGTCATCAAGTTTTTCTAAATAGTCTAGAGAAGAGAGGTTGAGAGATGAGGTACCAACTGAAAATGGGATTCCCTCACCCCGACAAATTAGCTGAACCTTCCGACCATTCTCTCCTCTCATTAGCTTGCCTGAAAGTGGATAATAATACACAAGGAGATCGGACAAAGCCTTCCTAAGTAGAGGAACCGGATCATTTTGATTCTGTTCATTGGCTTTGTACACGTAAATCGTCGCATACATATCTTCATTGAGAAAATCGTTGTCTAAAGTAGAAAGGGAGAGAGTTTCTAAAGGAGTGGGTTTTGAGGGTTTAACAAGCTCAGTTGGGTTCATTTTGAGTAATAAAGGAAGGATTGGTGTTGTTTGGTTTGCCATCTCTAGCCAAGTTAAAATGTGTAAATATAAAATCCTCGTCTACCTCTTGATGGTGCTTATATAGCGAAGTTTGTCGCAAGACGAGCTCGTAATTATTTATAGTTTATTGCAATTCAACAAGTATTGCTCGCCGTAGGGACCAACGTTATAGCAAACAACAACAATTAACAACACATATTATCATTACAAGTGACATAGCCAAATCTTGCAACATGCATGGACCAAAAAATTAGGGTTTTTAAATAAGCGGTTATTGCTGCTACTAAAGATTACAAAACGAACAAGATCTGGTCTGGTACATTTGAGGTCTAGTGGTAGGCATGCCCTGGGAATAAGTTATAGTTATTGCGCTTTTCCGGGTTACAACCTCCAACACAACAAAATAGATATTTGTGTAGAAAGTTTAAGTCTGAGCCAAAAGACCCAAGTAATTTATTTGGTAGTCTGGTAACAGGCGATCTGGTTACCTTATGGTATTAATCGGAAGGCATTCTAAACACGATAAAGGCAGTGTGGTGCCATTTAGATCTCATGGCCCTGACCCGAACATGCTCAGAATGCATGGTGTCTGTTGAACCAGGAAAAAGTCCACTATATAGACTTTGGTGCGTTATTCTGGAGGCCAACGGGATCAGCCCATAGAATTTATAGAAAGAAAAAAACAAAATTTGGTCACTGAAACCTATAGTTGTTGCAAAAAACTAACAAACTACGTTAGCAAACTAATAACTATAAAACTTAGGGGTAAATCTTCCATCTATGGAAATGCCTAAAGTAATATCTTAGAGAGAAGAAAGCCCATAGATAGATTCTTAGATTTTCAAATAGGCCGAAGAATTCATATCTATGGTGTCCAAACAAATTTGACTTAATTTTGTGCAGTTGGAGAATCGAATCCGAAATGTGTTAGCATCCCAAGACTCGTCACCGACCACCCGACTACAAAGGCTTGGACTAATTAGATTGTTGATGGTTGGTCAATGATAGCTAAATGCAAAATAAACGTGGTCTATACATATATCTGTGTGGAAGTGTGTGTTTGTATGACCTAAAAAGATATATCAGGGCATCTGTTATCATTGTTTGTTTAACGTTTTTTAAGTGTGTTTAAAATTTATGAATGATGTAGGCACTTCATCCGAGGAACTCTTTCAAACCACCATCCTGTCCCTTTCAAGGTTTTATTGTTACCGTTTCTTTCACCCTTTTGGAAAGTCAAGTTTCAAAACCACCTCTGAAATAACACAAAACCGGAAACCACCGTCCGTTTTCGGACTGGCTGGTCTGTAATCAGCTCAGACCACCGGAAAACACTCTCTCAACCGGCACACCTACCTCCCTTCCATCTTCAGAGACCGGAGTCGACGTTACTCCTCTGGGGCTCCTGAAACCATAGCAACTACTGCAACTACTGGAACCACTTCATCCCTTCCGTCTCCCTGAAACTACAGCAATTTCTGCAACTACTGGAATCACTTCAAACCTCGAACGTCACCACATCGTACTCGCTGCCCTAACTCCCGTCACAAATTGACTCGACAACGCCAGAGTTTCTTGCCGACCAACCGCTCTACTAAGATGAATAGACGATTCACAGCCCAGGAAAAAGGAAAAGGGGTCTTGCACCTCGAACAAACAGAAACCAGGAAACACATCAGAGTACCTGCGATGGACAACTCCGCTCTGATTCGGGACAACCTACTAACGCTCATAGGAAGGGTTACAAATCTCTCAGAGCAACGAGTTCCCTCCCTCTTAGCAAATCTCCCAAAGAATGGAACACCAAAGGAACAATACTGAGCTCTGACCTGGGTTTGGGAATCTTTCACTTCCGTTTTGAGCTTGAGGAAGATCTAACAACAGTCTTGGCACATAGACCTTACCAGTTCAACAACTGGATGGTGATTCTCCAAAGATGGGAGCCAATAATTTCCCCATATTTTCCATCCCAAATCCCCTTTTGGATTCGCCTGCAGGGACTCCCCCTCCATTTTTGGCATGACAAGATGATGTACAACATTGGCCATGAACTGGGTACACTGGAGGATTATGAAATATCCAAGCTTTCGACAAGGATTAAAGTCTCTGTCAATGGACTTAAACCACTCATCACAGAGACCATCCTGGACTTCGAGACGGGAGAACACTGCGTTCTCAAACTTGAGTACGAAGGCTTACGCGATCATTGTTCTATCTGCAAGGAACTATCACACCAGATACAGAGTTGTCCACAAGCAAAGGTCTTTGAACGGAATCCCACACCAAGAGGAGTAGGAAACCGAACATCTCCAGGAAAGGAAAGCAATAACAGGGAGCCATATCGGAAAAACCTACAACAAACGTATCATGATAGCTACAGGGGCACCCCTAAACGCATGAGACCGAGTGAACAGACTCAAAGGAAAGCTGCATCTCCTAAGAGGAAAGAGAACAGAAGTCCACGTACACGCTTCAAATCCAGAGTGGATAGGCATGGACGACCCTTTGGTGAAAGAATTTCCTTAACAACATCTCATGTGCAACCCTTAAGAAACGAGATAGGACCGGCTACCTATAAGCCATACATAAAGGGAGAAACGGATACCTCAAGATACAGGGGAGGAAGAGAACACCACTCCCCAAGGTTCAGGCGTCACCACCCTTACAGTCATGAAGCTCCACACCCACGACATCAGATCCAGTCTCTAACCTGGAAGCCAAAGACCAAACAATCAGTTAGAAAGGAATTTTCCCCATCAAAGGAGCGGGAACAAACAGACGACAGAGGAGGCTCAGCCAATCCCCCAACACCACCCCCAATGACGCTAGTTACCCTTCCACCTCCTCCACCACCACCATCCGATCGAGTACCGGAAAAAACTTTGGCTCAGATTATGGATGAGTTGAGAGAGGTTACCCTCAAATATACGAATTGTGGAAATCCAGTCGAACAAGCGCACGACAGCAGAGAATTCTCCAAGGAGAGCTTGAGGGTTTAATGGAAACAACAGCAGCTCGCATCTATGCAGAGACAAATAGACCCCACACCATAACAGAGGTGCACCAACCACAAGTTCTAAACACAACAATGGAGAACCACCCGATACAAACAGATCAGTCTTTAAACCATCAAAAGAACCCTCAGCCAAGTGCTACATCCCCGCCACCTGCAATACTGATACCTGCTAATTTAGCCGAAAGCATAGGCAGGGAAGGAGGAGCGGAAAGTGGCAAACCACCTACGCCACTGAAACGCAAGAGAGGCCGCCCAGCAGGAGATCAAAAGATTGCTAATAGCCCACGAAGAACGATCCCAAGTGCTCAACGCAAACGAAGAGTGGCCCTAAGTCAGGGATCACCCAGAAGGAAGACAGGCTCAAAGAAACCGATATCCGGACGAAATCAAACAACCGCCCCCTCAACAACTCTAAGCTCCGAGACACCACAAAACCGAAACAATGAGGAAGCGGGTCCTTCCAACCCCAGTCACCTTTCAATCTCAGGAGGACCAGCACCGCCAATACAACTCGTACCACCAATGACTAGGAGGAAGATGGATTTTCAGCCTCCACCTCCTCCTCTTCCTTAAAGATTGCTAGCTGGAACTGTTGTGGACTGGGGATTACCACAACAGTTCCAAGACTGAGGGAAATATGCAAGTCAGTTTCTCCAGACTTATTATTTCTCTCTGAAACGCGTAATTCTCATCAGACCGTCCAGGATTCTCTCAGCTGGATGAGCTTCCCCGGACAACACTTTGTCGAACCGCAGGAAAATGGAGGAGGAGGCCTTGCACTGTTCTGGAAACAACACCTCGAGGTAGATATCCTCTTTGCCTGCAAAAATTTCATTGATACAAGGATTACAACTGCAGGAAAAACGTTTTTCTCCACCTTCGTTTATGGAGCTCCAGAACAAGAACACAGGAGAGCAGTTTGGGATGCCATCTCCAATCAAGCCCAAAACAGAGAAGAACCTTGGCTACTTACAGGGGATTTCAACGATATAATCGAGTCGTCGGAAAAACAGGGAGGACCACCTCGTCCAGAAGGCTCCTATGTAGGCCTGCGCACATTTATGTCCGAACTCGATCTATACGACCTCCGCTTCTCTGGAGACTTCCTCTCATGGCAAGGGCGCAGACATTCCCACCTAGTCCGTTGCAGACTGGATCGCTCAATGGCAAACAGTGCTTGGGCTCTAGAGTATCCATCTGGTAGATCAGAGTACCTGCGATTTGAGGGATCAGACCACAGACCCATAATTACTATCTTTGATCCGACAAAAAAGAAGAAAAAAGAGCTTTCCGCTATGATCGACGCCTCAACTCAAACGCGGAACTGTGGAACTTAATTAAAGACGTTTGGACAAAGGCATCTCACTCCAGCTTTGAGTCGAGACTAGGCTCTGTTCGAACAACTATAATACAATGGTGCCGAGAGCAGCAGACAAACAGTCAAAAGGAGATCACCAGCCTACAAAATAACCTTGAAGAGGAGATGACGAAATTGAATCCAAACCAGGAATCAATCTCGACGATTAGTAATGCACTTAAAATGGCCTATCAAAAGGAAGAAGCCTTCTGGAAACAGAGAAGCCGCCAATTATGGTTAGCTCTGGGTGACAAAAACACTGGATTCTTTCATGCCTCCACAAAGAAAAGAAGCACAATAAATAAGTTTGCTGTCATAGAGAATGCAGAGGGAGAAGCTGTTTTTGAGGAAGAACAGATAGTAAAAGTTATCACAGACTACTACCAAGGCCTATTCACGGTGCAAGAGGAAAACCACCGAGAGATAGTGAGGGAAGCACTGCATCCAAAAGTATCTGCAGAAACAAATGAGGAGTTGATTAGACCACCGCTCTCGGAGGAGATAAAATCAGCTGTATTCTCAATACACCCGGATAAAGCACCAGGACCGGATGGATTCTCGGCAAGCTTCTATCGATCTAACTGGGATACTGTTGGACAAAAGCTAGTGGAAAATGTCCAAAGCTTCTTCATATCGGATTTCCTCTCACCCCAGTCGAATGTAACACATGTACGACTAATCCCGAAAATCACAAGTCCTAAAACGATGAACGACTACAGACCAATAGCACTGTGTTCTGTACATTACAAGGTGATTACAAAGATTCTCACATCCAGACTGCAAAAGCTTCTTCCAACGCTAATCTCAGAGAATCAATCTGCATTTGTGCAAAACCGAGCGATCTCAGACAATGTCCTTATCACCCATGAAGTCCTCCACTACCTAAAGACTTCAGGAGCAAAAAATCGATGTTATATGGTAGTGAAAACAGATATGAGCAAAGCTTATGATAGGCTGGAATGGGATTTTATTGAAGAGATACAAAGAATGCTTGGATTTCATGAAAAATGGATTAAGTGGATCATGCTATGCATTACCACAGTTTCCTACTCTTACCTGGTGAATGGAGCAGCTCAGGGATATGTTAAACTAGAGAGAGGCATCCAGCAAGGAGATCCCCTATCACCGTACATCTTCATCCTATGCAGCGAAGTCCTGTCAGGACTATGCTCAAAAGCCCAAGCAGAGGGTACTCTACAGGGAGTCCGGGTAGCAAAGCACAGCCCTAGGCTAAACCATCTTCTGTTTGCAGATGACACAATGTTCTTCTGCCGATCGGATTCGCAAAGCTGCAATGCCCTAAGGACCATTCTCAGGAAATATGAACTCGCTTCAGGGCAGCAAATAAACAGGCAGAAGTCAGCGATTACCTTCTCCAGAAAAACCCCACCCACTACACGAGATAGAGTGAAGTTGGAGTTGGGAATTTCAAAGGAGGGAGAAGTGGGCAAATACCTGGGATTAACGGAACATTTCGGCCGACGGAAAAAGGACTTGTTCAGCATGATTGTTGATAAGATTCGCCAACGTGCTCGAAGCTGGTCCTCTAGATTCCTATCAGCGGCTGGAAAACTCACAATGCTAAAATCGGTTTTACAAGCGATGCCCACCTACACAATGTCCTGCTTTAAGCTCCCAACATCACTTTACAAAAGAATCCAATCAGCTCTAACAAGATTTTGGTGGGATGGGAACTGTGAAAAGAAGAAAATGTGTTGGCTATCATGGACTAAACTCACAAAGGCAAAGAGGGAAGGAGGTTTGGGCTTCAGAGACATTCAATGCTTTAATGACGCTCTACTGGCCAAAGTAACTTGGAGGATCCTAACAAAGCCTCATAGCCTTATCGCTAGAATTCTGTTGGGAAAGTACTGTCACTCTACCTCCCTACTAGAAACACCACCTTCGCTAACTTCCTCTCATGGATGGAGAGGGATCCTTATTGGAAGAGACCTTCTAAAAGCAAAGCTAGGAAGAGCCCTAGGTGATGGAAAAGATACCAGTGTATGGTATGACGACTGGCTCGACCTTGAGGTACCACTACGCCCTATGGGACCTCCACCGAGAGAGGCAGTTAACCTGAGGGTCTCTGATCTCATAATACAAGAGTCCAATTGCTGGGATCTGCAGAAAATCAACCTCCTACTGCCACACTACGAAAGAAAAATCAGAGAGTTACGACCAAGCATGAAGGGAGCAAAAGATAAATACATATGGCTGTCGTCAACATCAGGCAACTACGAGACAAAACAAGGATACTATGAAGCTCTGTCCCAATCCCAAAGGCATAACCCAGTGATGCCTGCTCAAAACCATTCTCTGCAAAATTTCAATTGGCAATCCAACGTATGGAACCTGAAAAGCTCACCAAAGACAAAGATGTTTCTGTGGAAAGTTTTGCAAAATGCATTGCCAGTGGGAGAGGTACTGCTAGCTCGACATCTCTCTGCTGAGCGCCGATGTCCCTGGTGTGGCGAAGCGGAATCAACTCATCATCTCTTCTTCCTATGCTCTTTTGCACAAAAGGTTTGGAATCTTGCCCCTCTTCACATGGACCTTGATTTTTCACAGATTTCATCCATGGAAACAGGACTTAAAGCGGCTAAAGTAGCTACTTGCTTACCACCTTCGGGAATTAACGTGGGACCGCTTTACCCATGGTTAATCTGGACGATTTGGACCACGCGCAACCAATTAATCTTCAATTCAAGAAGTTTCTCCCCAGAAGAGACGATCCTCAAAGCTATTCAATTAGCCCGGGAATGGTGTGCAGCACAGGAACCAACCCCACCGGAACGAAACCGGAGCCCATCTACAGGACCCAGAATCAGCCCTGATCCCCAATTGACAATCTTCTGCACAGATGGAGCCTGGCACAACACCAACAGAGCAGGAGGAATGGGTTGGGTAGCGACCAAAGCAGGCTTACAAATCGCACAGGGATCAACAGGTATGAGCAATGTTAAATCAGCCATCACCAGTGAAGCGCTGGCAGTCCTCCTTGCTCTCCAAATGGCTAAAGATTCACACTTGGACAATCTGCAAATTGCTTCGGATTCGCAACAACTTATCCAAGCAATCACAAAGGAAGCCCCTCCAAAGGAGTTTCATGGGATTCTTCACGATATCCTCTACCTATCTTCTACTTTCAACTGTATTTCTTTTGTTTTTATCCCTCGCTCTTTGAACTCTTTAGCTGACTCTCTGGCAAAAAACGCACTGAGAGAGTTGAGTTTGTCGGCAGAAAGTGGTGTTTAACCCCACGTTTTTCTTTTTAATAGAATTTTATTCAGACAAAAAAAAATTTATGAATGATGTTTTTAATTTTTAACAAGTAAATTTAATGTAGACTAATGTTGGAATTTAGCATTATAGTTTGTTTTTTCTTGCCTTCAGTTTGGCACAATAACCCATAAGTTATAGAAAAAAGATAACTTGAATCTTTAGTAATAGATAGATATTTAGGAAAACTAGTAGTTAATTTTTGTTATGATTAATAATACACGTGAATTTACTTTACCAAAAAGGTTTTCTGGCTAAAGAATCCAATCTCCAAGAGGAATAGAAGATGAGAGTGAATTCACTAGTATTCACCAGGTTTTACCTATAAAAATATCTTGTCAAATCACAATAAAAGAGTATTGAGAAAATAAGATGGAAAAATGTTTTTAAAAAACGAAGAGAAAGATGGGAATCTGATATACTGTTATGCAATTTTGACACCAAAAACAGTTGTTTTATATAATGCATTTGGTCCCACGACATGATTAGTTTGTTAATTATTAACGATACACATAACACATCTATTACATTATAAGAACAGAAGCTAAGCATAATAATTTCCGAAAATTCTCCGGCGAATTACTGGTAATCATTACCGATAAATTTCCGATCGTATATATTTGTCAATAATTTCCAACAATTCTCCGGCACGTTTTAGAACTTCTCGTGAAATCACCAATAGATCGTCGGTATGTTTCTGACAATTTTGTTTCTCGTTATTCATTATCGGTATGAGGACTTATTTCTTGTAGTGGGGTTTAGGGTTCTAAGAGTTTTGGGATTTTTTTTTGGGTAAATCCCACCGGTCATCCACACCACAACGCTGCCGGAGAAGGAACCAAGCTCCACTGACAAAAAAAACCGTGTTTTATTTTTTTATTTTTATTTATTTTTATTTTTTTTCATTGACAAAAAAAATTACGGTTTATTTGTTAATTTTGGTTGACCCATTTTAATCGGATCCTAATCGGATCTTAATCCGGTTTAATTTCGTTTTTCATTGGTTATATCAAGTTTGGTAAAGTGTAAACCGCAATTGATTACGGTTTATGTAGAAATTAGTTTAGATCTTTGATATTGTGTGTTAATAGGTTTCGAACTACGAAAATATGGGGATATAAGTTTGTTTTTAAAGTTAAAGGGAGATCTGAGACGAGGGTAAAAGTTTGTGTGGATCTGTTACTATACGCTAGTTCCGAGGTGGAAATAGGTCGTTTTCCCTTACCAATTTTCTAATACAGTATTAATAGTTAATCGGGCGTTCGGATAACGTATATGTCTGATCATGCTTACAGTGAGTGTCATTCTGTTTTTGTTATAAGTTTTGTTTTTTGTGTTTGTTCTTCTCTGCTTTTCCAGCATCTTCTCTTGTTTGTTTTTTTCTATACACCGTTCTACCAAATCTAACATCTTAGAGTAGAAAAAAACATATAAAAAAAAAACTGTAAAAGCTATAGGTTTTGTGGAATCCACTAAACACTTAAAATTTATAATTTTTTTCACTGAATTATTCAAGTATGCATTACCCTCGAAATTTATAACGAACGACAATCCAAAAATTCAAACAAATCGTATCACCATCGCAAAAACAAAGAATTACACTGAGGTAAATATACTTTTGGCATCAAAAAGCTGTTGATGCCACACATGATAGTCTATTGTTACGTATAGTTGGTGTTGATCCTCTCTAGCACTACCACTACAAGAAAAGCTTTTTAATTGGCAACCGTTTTTCCTTTACTAAATTAGAAGCTCTATTAATCTTCTCCTATAACCACTTAGACATCTCCAACCCATACTCTATATTTTTAAATTTGAAGTTTTTTTCACTTCAACCTAATACTCTAAAACTTCAAATTTGAATTATTCGAATAGTGATACTCTATATTTGAAGTATAACTCCAAATTTGAAGTATCATCTTTTTTTATTGCACGTCAGTCCTTACAAATTATATATTATTATAAATAATTTTACTAATTTTATATTTTATCATTTTAATATATATCAATTATATCTCATAAATATATGAATATATATGCCTATAAATATAATTTTATATGTATTAATATGAACACTTTTAAAAATAAAATTTTTAAAACATTAATATAAAAGAAATATTGCATAATTCTACATTAAATTGACCAAATCTAATACAAAAGGAATAACAAAAATACATAAACCCATAAATATTACACAAATTAAAATACAATAACAATATTAATATTCAGGTAAATTTGATCCCGAACTTCCAAGATCATAAAGATATCGTCCAAACGAATTTAGTGGAGTTGAAGGTTTTTGCTCTTGAGTTCTTTTTTGTATGATTATTGCTTGTTCAGATCGAAGTCTAAATTTACTAGCAATATTCTATTTTCCTCTTGCATTTCTTTGAATGCTTGCGCAATTGAGCTATCTCATAATTTTTGACTATAGTTGCTGCATTTTCTTTTAAAAAATCAAGAATTTGTTCATTTGATGAAACTAAAGTATCAATAGATGAATTGTTACCTTCACGAATTTTCTTTTTGAGTTACATGATATAATGACAGCATGCATTATAATGCATAATATGATAATTGAAGATGAACGTGATATCAATGCACCAATTAAAAATTAAGAGGCTCATCTATCATTTCAACATTTGAAATGACAACAAATGAAAATACCCAATTTCAACATTTTTATCTCATAATCTACAGATAAAAAATAAAGAGGCTCATCTATCATTTCGAAATGCATTAGTTGATCATATATGAGAATAAGAGCATTATGAAAATAGTTCTAGTGAGTAATTTAGTATTTTATTTGTAATTTTATATCATGTATTATATTATTTAGTTTTTGAGTTTATTCATATTATTCATATGCAATTTTTTATTTTAATGTAATATTTTATTAAATAATAATTTTTATAATATGTTTTATATTTGTTTTAAAGTATTATGCTTTAAAATTATTATGATAATAAAAGACTATAATGCAAATTGTAGAAAATAAATAAAGTTAAATATAGAATATTGTCTTGGATAAAAACACTTTAATATAAAACAACTCATACTTTAAAAATAAAATATGGGTTGGAGATACTGTTAGAAGACCGTGCCGTGGGCGTGTCACAGCTTCTACCAAGTTTTTACATGTTTTTAGGTTAAACCGAAAAAACCACTTGTTTGACCTTTAACCTTATCATATTCTTAATAGCCCAAAGCCAATTTTCTACATTGATTTCAATGTTACTGCTGTTGATTGCACAGAAATATCTCATACGATGCATCAATACCACAAGTTTCCCATCTAAGGACCCAAGCAGCTCCACCTAACTGTTTCTGTTTGTTTCAAAATTATTCAACATTACATTTTAATCCATTGGAATCTGAAATGATCCAAACTACTCTATCTCTGTTTTCCAAACATTGATCATTCATAGCTTTTCTTGAAATTAGCGCTTGAAATCATTGCTGCATATGCACTCTCACCTAATCTCTAACATGTCTAAAAACTATGGAAAAAAAACATTCAAAAATGAAAAAAATCTTGTTTAAACATCAAGGAAATACACTTCGAATATTTATAAGATTTTTTAGCATTTTTTTCTCGCCAACATAATAGAATGTAAATTTTGGTAAACAAAATTCACACTGAAATCAATAGCATGAAAAGGGAAGTTAGACGAAGCTCAATTTTTTTTGAATAAGGTGCACGATCGAGAAGAGGAGATGATTAGATGACTCTTCTTCCAAACCACACAGTTAACATCTTGAATCAATCTTCATACCTCTGGCAGAAGCTTTGTGATATTATCGGTTTTTAACATATTTTGATTCGTTTTTAGTGTTCGGTTTGAGTTTTGATTTGCATCTTTCGTTGGTTTTTCGAGTCTTTTCTATTGTTTTGAGTCTTTTACAGATTTTATGGAGTTCCGAAGAAGTTTGGCGTTTACGGACATGTTCGAGTCAAGTTGACGTGGAAAACACGAGGAAATGACCAACCATGAAGAACGACCGTTCTTGGAGGCAGAACGACCAACAGAACGACCGTTCCCCCTATGGAACGATCGTTCCTCCCCTTCACCAACCTTGCCGACACACCGTAGATCGATCGATCGTTCCATTCCATGCAGCTCGTTCCACACTTCACCTACTCTGCCGACAAAAACGCAAGAGAACGACCGTTCTAACCCACTAGAACGATCGTTCGCCGACAAAAGTACGAAGGAACGACCGTTCTCAACCAAGAACGATCGTTCCTTGACACCGCATTCCACCTACTACGGATCGACCATCGGGAACGATCGTTCTCCACCTAGAACGACCGTTCCCCGTCTCACCTACCACCCTCACCTTGGCCTATAAATACAACTCACTCTTGATCACAAAAATCACACCTTCTCCTCCTCCTCTCTCTCTAGCTTCAGAGCTTTGCTCTTAGTCTTTTTTTTAGTTTTTTGTTTATGTTTTTATTAAGTTTTATTTAGTTTGTTTTAAGCTTTATATTATGCTTAATCAAGTTCTATCATTTTTACCTTCAGTTCTTACTTTCAGTTCTTACTTTCAGTCTTTACTTTCAGTCTTTACTTTCAGTCTTTACTTTCAGTCTTTACTTTCAGTTTATATTTATGCTTTAAATTCAGTTCTTATATTTATGCTTTAAATTCAGTTCTTATATTTATGCTTTAATTAAGTACTTATAAGTTTATATTCAGCTTTCATTATCTATTCAAGTTTTTATTATGAACTTTATAATCTCGTTGTTATCTTCTTCATTAATCATGTCTGAGTAGATCTCTTAGTTAGGTTAAGGTTTGTCAAAGGGATTCATGAGCTTTAGGGTTAAACACAAATAGGTTATTTCAAATCGATATCTTCACCTTTGTTGTTCTTATGCTTAAATCGAATTGATCACTTGATTTTATGATATGAGGTTTAACTTAGACAGCGAGAGTTGCTAGGTTGCTAGAAAGAACATTGGTGAGCAATTTAACCATTACCTGCGAGAGTAGATGTATTGAGAATTGTGAACATATTAACCTATCCTTAAATGCTTGTCTACGATTTCTAGTACCAACGAGAGTTAGGAATTCTAGGTTGATAGACAAAGATATTGATACCACGAGAGTGGATTGATATTATCCTAGTGTTTAAGTTCTAGATTTATGCTTAATCATCGCCTGAATAGTTGTTTGATCCGTTGCTCTGAATCTCCTGAGATATTCCTTGACTTAACGCTTGTTTATTATTATCTTTACAACCGATTTCGCTTTCATTACTAGTTATTAAAAAACCAAAAACAATCTTGAATCATTTAGCTCGATTAGAATCCTGTACTCTTGGTGTGTCTATTCTTGCTTTCCTCGTGGATCGATAAAATAACATTTGGTTGTTGTTTTCACACCCGAAAATACGCAGCATCAAATTGGCGCCGTTGCCGGGGAAGGCATTAGCAATAGCCATTGAGATTTGGAATCTACCGAGTCTAAATTTTATTTACCATAAAAAAAAAAAGAGAAACTTCTGGGGTTTTTACTAACTTTGATGGCCAGGGACTACAAAGATTGGCCACAAGAAGAGGAGGACACATTTGAAGAATACATTGAAGATGAGCCTCTTGATGAGAACATACTTACACCAGAACAAAGAGTGGAGTTGGATAAGCTTTGTGTGGAAAATACGCAGCATACAATCCTGAAAAGGAGTGACCTAGCAATAATGATCCGGTTGAACCTCATATCATATCGAGCAGCACTAGAAGGAAGAGAGCTTACGTTTTATGAGATAATGGTAGCCCGTTCACTTAAGGAGGTAATATATTGGGTTCCACCATTCCAATTACAAGGTACATCCGATTTAGCCTTTGAATTTCAAGATTTTGAGGATAGTCACATGCCTTCTATTGAAGATGTACCTTATGATTCACCTTCCTCCATACTCATTGATGAATGCTATGATTTGATATGTGAGACTCAAAGACTAGATGCCTTAAGAGTAGAAAAGTTTGCTAGAGATTATCATGAAATATGTTTTGATACTAGTTATCTTTGTGCTTTGAATGATCATAATCTCGAGCTTAACTCTTTAATGCTAGAGGAATCTAGATCGCTTCTTGAAAAATCTGACCTAGGGGATGAATTTGATTTGGATAAGATCTTGGATGAGATAGAGAACCCTAAGGTTGAGAATGATGATAAAAATGAGAATGTGTTATTTTATAAGATTGATGGAGATAAAGTTGACTATTTTGTGACAAACTCGTTTGAAGCTAAAATTGATTATATCTTTCCATCGAATGCATTTGATTCTCAAAAACATCTCACTGTCAAGGAATATTTGAAGATACACGCTACATTTGTAATAAACTTCCTTGATGAGAATATTGTCTATTTCCTTTGGACAATTGTATACCTTTTTGCGCACTTTGTTTCTTGTCCCAATAAGAGAAGGACCAAAGGTGCACTGGCTCAGCCTTTTGATTCTCATGATTAGCACTTGTGCTCAGAAGTCAAGCTAACGACTTAAACCAAGCGCTGGTGGGAGGCAACCCACTGGTAAGTGTTTTTCTTTTATTTTCTTTTACTATTGATTTTTGGTTTTGTTTTTCTTTGCTTCAGTTAAAAAAAAAAAAAAAAAAAAAACGAGCGAGCACCCCAAATCTGTTTCCGAGCACCTGCTCCGCCGGAGTGCTCCATAAAAAAATAAATAAAAATTAAAAATAAAAATAAAAATAAAAATAAAAATAGAAGGGGGGTGCACGTCTTCAGGTAAGTTTTCTTGTCCCTACACCACTGTCAAATCCATTTAGGACATTTTTATTTTATATATGAGTTTGCGGGTTTCTCATTCAGATTTGTTTTAACCGGGACGGTTAAAAATAAGTCTGGGGGAGGGATTCATTTGTGTACTAACGATGTGTTTTGTGGATGTTTTATATTTTATTTTGGTGTGTTTAAAATTTCAAAAAGAATAAAAAAAAAAAAAAAAAAACATTTATCGAGTCGAAACAATGTGTGAAATTGTTAAACTTTTTGGAATTGCAACATGTTTGATGTCATTGCCTTAGGACTGCTTAGCATTGTTTGAGGATAGTTTGGAAACGCAGAAAAATCCATAACTTGATCATTTAGTGAATTTCTCAAATCATCTGAACTTAATCGAATTATCGGAACTTAATATGGACTTAATTTATCTCACTTAGGGGGTTGATAATCATGTATTGGATTTTACATTTGGAGTTTTCTTTGCATCATTTCTACCAATCTTTGCTAACTCCAAATGGCTAGACTTATCCTTAGTCTAGTACCACACCCTTACCATTTCCATGTTGAAACCCACTTTTCTTCGTTTACTGTCATTGCATTCATGTGCAAAAACTATGGAGTATACGGACCGACACAACTTTTCTTTAGGATTGTGTCTAGATAGGTGGTCTCTTTCTGATTAAACTCATGGGATGTGTCTAGAAATGTGATCTCTTTCTTTGAACATATTCATTGAAAATTTTCGTTTCAAAAGAGGGTGAACTTTTAAAAGGGTAGAAGATTTTATTCACATTCAAGAAATAAGCTTACATTGTTGAAATTCTTTTGATGCAGATCTTAGAGACTAACCGGTTCCATTTTCCGATATAAAAAAAATATATATATATAAAAAAAAGAAAAAAAAAAGAAAGAAAAAAAAAAAAAAAAACGAAAAAGAGAATAAAAAAAAATAAAACGGAAGGAACCGGGAAAGTCGTCAAGGTATTATCTTTAAATTTCATGAAACGTTAAAAGAAATCATGTTCTTGTTTGTGACTTGTTAAATAAGGGTAGAATGATTAGAGTTAAGGAGAGTTGTGTACCTCCTAATTGGTCTGTGTCTCACGGTGATTTTGCATAATGATTTGCATCTGTTTATATTGCTAAAAGAAACCGAAACACTTGAGCCACCAAATACCAACCTTGATACCTAGACCATAACTTGTTAGATATTCCCTTTGTGAGAGTACACGCATTTGATAATGAATGTTAAATATTGAGTTCTGCTTGATTATGAGATTTCATTTATTTACTACGGTTATGGAGAAGTACAATGAAGTACAGTTTGATCTGAACTTTGCGAATACGGTTTACGGGCAATTGATTTAAAATATGGTCCTATAAGTTTTACGAGTTTCACACATTTTTCTAACCTCTCCTTTTTGTAAAATATCTGGTTTTGCTTGGGGACAAGCAAAGGTTTTAGTTGGGGAGAGTTGATATTATCGGTTTTTAACATATTTTGATTCGTTTTTAGTGTTCGGTTTGAGTTTTGATTTGCATCTTTCGTTGGTTTTTCGAGTCTTTTCTATTGTTTTGAGTCTTTTACAGATTTTATGGAGTTCCGAAGAAGTTTGGCGTTTACGGACATGTTCGAGTCAAGTTGACGTGGAAAACACGAGGAAATGACCAACCATGAAGAACGACCGTTCTTGGAGGCAGAACGACCAACAGAACGACCGTTCCCCCTATGGAACGATCGTTCCTCCCCTTCACCAACCTTGCCGACACACCGTAGATCGATCGTTCCATTCCATGCAGCTCGTTCCACACTTCACCTACCCTGCCGACAAAAACGCAAGAGAACGATCGTTCGCCGACAAAAGTACGAAGGAACGACCGTTCTCAACCAAGAACGATCGTTCCTTGACACCGCATTCCACCTACTACGGATCGACCATCGGGAACGATCGTTCTCCACCTAGAACGATCGTTCCCCGTCTCACCTACCACCCTCACCTTGGCCTATAAATACAACTCACTCTTGATCACAAAAATCACACCTTCTTCCTCCTCCTCTCTTCTCTAGCTTCAGAGCTTTGCTCTTAGTCTTTTTTTTAGTTTTTATGTTTATGTTTTTATTAAGTTTTATTTAGTTTGTTTTAAGCTTTATATTTATGCTTTAATCAAGTTCTATCATTTTTACCTTCAGTTCTTACTTTCAGTTCTTTACTTTCAGTCTTTACTTTCAGTCTTTACTTTCAGTCTTTACTTTCAGTCTTTACTTTCAGTTCTTATATTTATGCTTTAAATTCAGTTCTTATATTTATGCTTTAAATTCAGTTCTTATATTTATGCTTTAATTAAGTACTTATAAGTTTATATTCAGCTTTCATTATCTATTCAAGTTTTTATTATGAACTTTATAATCTCGTTGTTATCTTCTTCATTAATCATGTCTGAGTAGATCTCTTAGTTAGGTTAAGGTTTGTCAAAGGGATTCATGAGCTTTAGGGTTAAACACAAATAGGTTATTTCAAATCGATATCTTCACCTTTGTTGTTCTTAATGCTTAAATCGAACTGATCACTTGATTTTATGATATGAGGTTTAACTTAGACAGCGAGAGTTGCTAGGTTGCTAGAAAGAACATTGGTGAGCAATTTAACCATTACCTGGGAGAGTAGATGTATTGAGAATTGTGAACATATTAAACCTATCCTTAAATGCTTGTCTACGATTTCTAGTACCAACGAGAGTTAGGAATTCTAGGTTGATAGACAAAGATATTGATACCACGAGAGTGGATTGATATTATCCTAGTGTTTAAGTTCTAGATTTATGCTTAATCATCGCCTGAATAGTTGTTTGATCTGTTGCTCTGAATCTCCTGAGATATTCCTTGACTTAACGCTTGTTTATTATTATCTTTACAACCGATTTCGCTTTCATTACTAGTTATTAAAAAACCAAAAACAATCTTGAATCATTTAGCTCGATTAGAATCCTGTACTCTTGGTGTGTCTATTCTTGCTTTCCTCGTGGATCGATAAAATAACATTTGGTTGTTGTTTTCACACCCGAAAATACGCAGCATCACTTTGTCAGTCACTAGAATAGTACCATCTAAAATTTTCCATGAAAATATTAATCTTGGTCGGGATAAAGAGCTGTCAAATCTTCATTGTTCACTTCGAAACTCAAGCCAATACTTTGAGTGCATAGAGTACTCGCCAGTCGCCACTCTTATTATGTTTCCAGCACATCAAGTCGTTGGATGAATATTACCGGTTAAATCTTGAGAATGATTTTAACATCCTCTAGAAAGAACATACTCCCTCCGTTCCCTTTTTTAGTTTTTCACACAGTTTAAGAAGAAATTTATAATACCAAATATAACCTTGAAATATTATATTTTCATAACAGCATATATTTTTATTTATTTTAATTGCTTTTATTAAAGTAAAAGAAAACTTAAGTTAGTTACTTTAACAACTATCGATACAATTAAACCAATAAAAAAAGAGAAAAGTGCAAACGACATCATCATGTTACGTACGTGTATCAACTCTCACCAATCTAATTCATCTGAACTAAATTTTTATTTGGAGCCAAAATTTAAGTAAGCTAAATATTCAAATTTTAGATTAGAGCCAAAGAAGTGAAAACGTTTCATAAGTGGCTATAAATTTTGATAGGATTTTACATGGTAAAGAACAAATTATCAATGGCTTCTCATATTAATCTAAATCTTCCAGTCCTAAATAGTGAAAAGGAATATTCTTTCGATCTAAACGCAACTCCAACAACATCTGAAAATTGCAACAATCCAAGTGAAATTGTCCATCTCAAAAAACTTACAGTCCATTTATTTAATCAATTACTCGTATTCCATAGTCATCATCTTTTGCCTCTATCTCTTTCTATTTTACTGAAAGTTTATATGCATAACAAAAAAAAAAGAAGAAAGTTTATATGCATAACGTATTAGACAAAACTTACTTAATCATTAGTTTGACAAAAATAATTGTTTTTGTTAGTATTAGTTTTAATTAATAAGGGTAAAATTGGAAAATATGTGAAAAAGTTGTATTGTAAACACAAAACTTCAATCTTTATGAAACAAATTAAAAACTCAAAACATCTAACATTGTAGAAGGGAGGGAGTATCCATTAGCAAGTCATCATCCCAACTTATAAATCTGTTAATTTTTATGAATTTCAATTACAGATATATTCTTAATGAATTAGAATTATTGCATCTAACTACCATTATTATAACTAATTTAGTTTGATTTCTGTTTTACATGATATTTTTATTTTTAATTTTATTTTTATTTTCTTTTTCTTATAATTTTCTTTGTCTCAAACCACATAAATTCAAAAAATTAAATATCATATATATATATATATTAAAACGTAATTTCAAAAAGAATGAATTGTAAAATGAATATTTTCTTCGAAAATATTATTTCAAATAACATACTAGTGTTAAAAAAGGTAACTAAAATTATCTTTACTATGATTATAATTTTGATCAAATGATTAGAAAGATAGCAGAAATAATACTTTAAATAATGTAAAAAGATCATTTGATATCATACTTTTTCAAAAAAAAAAAAATTGAATAAAAACCAGTTAAGAATATTAACACAACATAAATAATTCAAGTAATATATGATTAAAAACTAAAAATATGGTTGTAATTTATTCCAGTTGAACATGACCAAACTGATAAATTACTTAGTATATATACCAAAATATATATACCTATATATATATATATAAACTGAAAATTTTTAGTTTGAATTTTTTGTGAATTTGAAAGATATTTGGATGACTTAAATTTGTGTTTAAAATGATAAAATTTTACTGGTCTCCTGAGGAAATTATTGTTGAATTTGAAAAGTTTTTTGGAATGTTATGTGTGATTATCCTTCATTATTGTAGTTTCTGCAGACCAAAAAACACAAGTAATTTTCTATGTCACCAAAAAAAGAAGAACAATAATGTACATATAACACATGTATCACATGGCTGCTAGACTGAACCGGCAACTATATTTATACGAATTATTTTGGAAAGAGAAGTGAATGATTGAACCTTTTTTTTGGAAAATTGACAATTTAATTTAATTTGTATATGTTTATATTTAAGTATCATTAATGGTTAATTATTTTTATCTCAATTTTGCGAAGTCAACTACATATTGTAATTTGTTTCTGCATAATCAACAAATGTAGATTAAATCACCGATTATAAATATGTGAGGAATTAAATAATTTTTTTCGATTAAGTTTTTTTTTTAAATTAGCCGAGTTCGTTTCATAATTAATAGTTGACTATTTTGAGTCCTGATTTTGCAAAGTCAACTAAAGTTTGAGAAATTTACATGTGCATGTGATCATCTACTATATTAAAACAGGAGTCTTTTATGAAAAAATACAAAGAGATCATGACATATTACTTTTTGTGCCATTGGTCTCCTTTGCATTAAAAAAAAATTCATTAAGGGTATTTTGGGATACAAATATGGGTTCAACGATTTAATTAGTCTCATTTAATTGGATTTATAATTATGTAAAGTCAATATCTTAACTAACAATCGCTTAACTATATACTAGATGATAGCCCGCACCATGTACGGGTATAATATTTGATATATAATTGATCATTATATAAACTGTTATCATAGTATTTAAGGCTAATAGACTATTTATAGTTGTTTGTTGTCTGATTTTTTTTATGTTAGAAGAATTGTATTATGTGAGATTATATATTGAATAATTGTATTATCTGTGTATTATATTTTGTGTTTGCTTAGTAGGTTAAAAATTACAAATATTTTTATATTGGTTGATTATATGTTTTTTTATTTATTCTTTTTTGAAATAATTTTTCTGAAATTATGTATAGTTGAAAGACTATTTTTAAATATGAGTATTTAAAATCATATTTTAAATTTTAAGAATTTAATTGACATATGTTTAATTTTCACCAAAATATATATCTAAAACAAATAAAACCCATTAAATTTAACAAAAAAAACCAGAAAAAAATTGATATATATAAATGAGTTGTAATTATTTTTAACTATTTTCATAAAAATATTTAAAAATTATAAGATTCTCAGGATTTTAATAATTTTTACAAATGATAGTTAATCTAATATCTCTTTATTTGTAAAAAAACATTTGATATATATAACCAAATTAGGAGAAGAAAAAAAGTTCATAACTTTATTTGAGCTATATTAGATTGAGTGTTATAAACAGAAGCCCATTAAGTATGCCCATTAATGAGCTTTTTAATGACATGTACAAAAGAAAGATTCTGATTGGTTATTTTTTCTCAATTTAATCTCCTTGAGACATGTGGCAAAATGTCTTCTCTTTTAATATATAGGGGATTTGTGCTATATATCTTAACCAATATATAGCAGAAAAATGGGATCCACGATCTTGTGCTATATATTAGAGTTTTCAAAGTAGATCAAAACGTGTTACATATATATTACACGTATTATGAACAGGTTACAAATACAAGTTAATGTAATATTTATTTTTTATCAAAGTATAGTATTCAGAAACCGATTAATAATTTCTTATTCCAAATATTAATTAAAATTTTTTACTACTAAAGTAATATCATATGTCAACATATATTAAATTATATATAGTATTAGTGTATGTTTTAGTTTATAAAAAAAAAGTTTGTATCATTAGAATAATATGAAAGGCTAATCGTATTTTATGTATTGTACATATATGATTTAAGATATTTTAAAAGGCTAATAAAAAGATAGATATTTAGTTGTTAGCATTGTTAATATTGAAGACAATAGAATATACAAAATATCACCCAATATAGAATACACCGAGATTATACCTTCCGAAATTATATACACCTAGATTAAATGAGTGGAGATTATACTTTCCGAAATTCATTACTATTATTATTTGTTAAGTACAAATATAGAAAAACCTTAAAAAAATTAAAAAAATAACTCGTGCATAAATCTACTAAATCTTCCAAAATTTTAGTGATTTAGATTCAAAATTTAATATAATAGATGCCAATGTATTCGCAAATCCATACTATTATTGCTAACATCTCGCTATGATTCAAAATTTAGTTATATATGTAAATGAGCCAATCTCGGTGTATATTACATTCTAAAATTTCGGAATAAATATTCACTGAGATCTTATTACATTCTAAAATCTTAGTTTAGTTAAAGATATTCCAAAAATCTCGCCTCATTTACTCTAAACCTAAGCATTCCCCTAACAAATCCTATTATAAATTTACGTCTTCTACAACCAACTCCATCATCTCTAAAACCTAAAAGCGAAAACTTTCACACAAATGTCGAATAGTAAAATGGTTTTTCAGAGAGGTTTCACTAACCTTAAAGATGTGAAGCCTATGGAGAATAAACGTCAAAATACTCCAATACATGGAAATCATACACCACACATGCTGGAGAGATGCTGAAAGCAAGAGCAGTGTTATAAGTTTGATAAGGTTTGATAAAATCAATTTACATTGAGGTTAGTAGTATTTCTAATATTATTTGTATATTGCAACATATTCTCATAGTATTGAAAAATACCTGCTTCTCAACGTGTGATTGACAAGGCTTCTAATTTACAAAATGTCATAGGAAATCTCCAAATCACTAATGCATTTGGTGCATCTGCTGTCCTCATAAATCCAACATTACCTGAGGGGGAAGAATTTAAGAAACTGTAAGATCAATGAGAATTCGTAACTCTGTTTTATGTTGCAAAACAATTATGAAACATAAATTCATTTTACAAGAGAACTTTTCTAAGTTATTGTTAACAGGTTACAGGAAAATGGTATAGCTCTTTCCATATTCGAAAGTCATGATTGAAGACAACGCTTTTTCAATTCATGCCATGGTCAAAGCAAAAGGGTTTGCATTGGGATTGAAGTGATAAAAAAAATTTACCATTCGACATTACTTGAACGACGGCCGGAAATCACCTTACCGGAATAAGAACCCATTAGTGAATAGCAACATGTAAAATTGTTAATCAATCGCAACCGTCCAGCAAGCTTCCCTCAAAAGGCTTCTCTTACAGTTTTGAGCCAGCAGGTTGACAAGAATAGGTAAAGCACCATATTTGATCAGAACTGGAGAAAAAGTTCAAAGAGATTTATTCAGAGCCTACGTAAAGATGTAAAGCAAAGGGAGTTTCCTAGATAAATAACAAAGCAAACAACAAAAGTGTTCAAGAAGATCCCATAAACTGTATATGAGTGACACACCTGTGTCTTCTGAATATTTCAAGTAGCTATATTTCCAATAGTACGAATTACAGGTTCAAGCACACATGGAGAAGGATGCCTGCAAAAAAAAGAAAAGAACTTTTTATGTCAGAATTCATTATCCAAACACGTAACAAGGGGTAGGAGTTTTTGAGAAGTATGAGAAGATCAACTAGAATCGATTAATACTTTCATGTGTGCAGTAAGTATGCTTAATAACCCACAAGTGAAGCATTGTTCAAACGGATATGATGTTCAAACATAGACCCAAGCACCAAAGAAACAACAGCTACATAAACTATATGATGTTCAAACATAGACCCAAGCACCAAAGAAACAACAGCTACAGAAACTAAAATGACAAATTTGCAAAATCGGTATCAGAATTATCAAACAGAGAGCAAGCAAAAGCTCACCATCCTCACATGCTTCCCTTTCTCTTCCATAGCTTCATCTTTGAAGATCTTATCGATCTATAAACGAATAGTTTAAAGTTAGTTGGCCGACAAAAGAATTTATAACACAATTTCACTCTCTGAAATTGGAAATCCCAGGCATAAGTTTCACAAAAGGGAATCCCAAACCAAAAATCAGGTTCATGCAATCAAAAAGAGAAAGACATAAACCCAAAACCATTCTTAAACTCAGAATATAACACAAACAATCGTGGAACCAAGAGAAAGAGTCAAAATTTGTAAAACAGATAGTGAAAACGAGAATTTGATTCTCATATTTTAATAGAAAACTCATAAGAATAGAATTTCGAACTTTGACGAGAAAAAGCATCGATGGTCGATTTGTCACTTCATGATTAAGATACTTTGAAAGGAGGTTGAGATTTACCGGAAAAAGTGGACATGACGCATGCAAGATGGTTGTGGATTGATCGGAGAAGAATGAGAAGAAGAAGAAGGTAAAGCTTCAGGAGAAAATAAAAAAATAACAATAGGCCCATCGATTATCAAGTAGATAACACTCTCTCACAGATTACAGCACAATTGATTTTTAGGGTTCATCGCAAAAATATTTGGGGATTTTTTTAGATTGTCGATTTTTTTTTTGGTCTTCTTTTATTTAGATCCAAATGGCCCATTAGACTTTAATTGGGTTTGGATATTTAGATTACTATCTTAATATGAATATCAGCCCTAACATTAGATCGAACATTACTAACTTAATTTTACTTTCACTTTTCTAAATATTAGGATGTAAATCTAAAATTTTCAAATTTGATATTTAATATCACTTATATTTTAATTACATTGATGTAATTTTAATTTTTTCTCTCTCTGTACTTTTTCCTATTTAAAACAACATTCTTACTCTCTATTTTTAACGCAGCCATCAAAAATCATACTAATAACGACAAAATACTTTTAATTCCAAATGAAATAATAAATCATAGTCTTAATCTTTATTTTTAATGTTATTAGGTATCTTCTCATACTTCTATAATGATATCTATATTTCATACATTTTTAATTTAAAATTTTATCAGCCTAATTTCAATATTAAATAAAATATAGTCCCGCGCGCCGACGCGCGGGTCCGGCTCTAGTTGGAGATTAAGTGGGGGTTATTGGTTTTAATATTTTAATGAATTTATAAATCCGAACAAAATTCAGTGTTATTGGTTCTATGATTCTAAAATCCATGTTAAAATCCAGTGTTATTGGTTCTATGATTCCAAAATGCATGTTAAAATTCAGTGTTATTGGTTCTATGATTTATAAATCCTAATTCAAATCAGGTGTTATTCAATCATACAGATTCATTAATGGATTTGATTTTAAACTGAATTTGAGTGGATTTGGCTGGATTTCTTTGTTAAAAATACAAAGACCAAAATCCGAAGAAAAACCCTCAGATTTGTAAATACTTATTAAAATTCACATATTAGATTTGGAAATCAGTATATTTTGGTTAGATTTGTAATTCTTGTATAGATTTCTAAATCAGCCAAAATATATAATCGAATAACACCCACTAAATTCAGTGATTGCATATATGTGAGGGATTAAATGAACATTTGTTTTCTGTGATTAATTTTGTTCATAGTTGTGGCATCTGCTTCCCTTTCTGACTCTGACTCCGTAAATTCTGATCTAAAAAGTGAGATATTTTTCAAAAAATATAAAGTAAAATTTTACATTGAGTGAATAATATGACTAATGTGAAATGATCAGATCAAAATCAAATAGAAAACCCATATTAACTAGAATAAATGATACTGTCAAATCTATATTGTTAAATTTGAAATTCATTCCAGAGTTAACAGATGAATTATTCCAAAAAGTGAAATTAACTGCTTTGATCAGAAATAATCAAATAAATCAAAGTAAATTTCAACAATTACCAAAATCTAGTGGACTAAATAAAAATGTAAATATGATTTTAGGCTATACAATAAGATGATAAGCACACAAAAAAAACAGACGACTAATTGCGACTGCAAGCACTGTACTTATCTTTCTTTAATATCTACTTGTTTTCTTTATTCTTATTTTTCCTAAAAGCTCTGAAGTCATAACATCCCTTATATATTAAAAGAGAATCAATTTTTGAAAATAACCTTAATCATGTGTTATTAACAAGAATATCGTGCTGATATGTTATCACCAAAGAGCTTCTCAAGAAAAATATAAAAAGACATTGATTACTAGAATAGTTACATAACATGTTATTGACATTTACTTGATTAGAGAGTAGTTTATATCAATTATTGATACATAATTCAGCATTTAATTATGGAAATATAATCATTCTTTCCATAATATATCATATTAGTTATTATCTTAAATACTACATTCTCTCTCATTTATTTGTTGAAATTAATTTATATAAAAATAAATAAATTATCATATCACTCATATATTAAAACTAAACATTTTTATACACACCTCATAATTTGAATTTTTAAAAACGAATCTCAAATACTCAAATGATAAAAAATATCAATAAAGATAAAAAAAAAACTGATTTAGTAAATTTATCATTTATATATATAATATATATGATTTAGTTGTTTCACTTTTAATAATATACAATTTTAAAAGATTTTGATTATTTTAAAATTATATGATCTATATAAATGATTATATTATTATATATAATAAATATTTGTATAAACATTTCACCTTGCGCGGATTACTACCTAATATATATATAAATACCATTTCTCCTGTTTTCTTCTAAACTTTTTCTTACTTCGTTATTTTTCTTCTAGAATCCAAATTCTTGTTTATTTTCCCATAAAACCATTTGCTTTTTTTGTTTTGCACAAGATGAACCCGATCTTCCCGTTATTTTTATTTTTTAAATTAATAATTGTAATTTTTACTACAAACTGGCGTTAGAAAAAAAGATCTGATTAGTCTTAATAAAGAGTTATATAATGGCTGACGACCAGAAAGCACGTGAAATTATCACTAAGATTCTTGAGGAGCAATGCGAGATCATTGACGACCTTAATGATTGAGAAAGTAACCGGTGAGAAAACGGCCTTGTCCCAATCGATCACAGAGTTTCGTTTTAAAATGATGCAAGCGCTGAATCTAGTGGCTCCAATTTAAGAAAAAAAAATAAGAATAAGAAATAGAAATAGAAAATAGTAATTCATTGCTAACGATAATGTATAAAATAGATAGTGCGTGTTATATATATATATATACACTTTTAAGATCCTCAAATAATTTAGACAAAGGGTCGGATTTTCATCTAGTAAGTTGTTATAACGTACAAAACTTGGTACGATATGCCAGACTAAACTACACCGGGACCTTCTCTATCACTCGAAAGAACCCTAAAAATAAACTCCTTGTGGAAATCTCTCTCTCTCTCTACTTTAGTCTAATTTAATCCGAAGAAACATCTACATACAGATATATCTTTTATGTAATTTGGAAAATAGCTAGGTTTAAGATGTCATGGCTTTACGTGGCTTGAAACCACATTCGCAAGCATGGCTCGATCTCTTGATCTCCCAAGGATTGAATTGAGAGAAGGTGGTTAGGACCATTTTTGTAGTTGAACTTCGTGAAGCTCATAGTTGTTATGGGGCATTTACCACGTCTTCAACCATTGCGTTCAGCCTTTCACGCCGGATGTGATACAAACCAAAAACGAAAAGCTAAAAAGCAAAAGCCAAAATCGAAAAACTAGTTAAACATGGCCAAAATGGACTGGAATAAACACTTGTATTTATTATGCAAAAAAGAAAAAGTTAAAATTTTGTATTCTAATTCTCGACTTTTGGAGAATTGGCATTGCCCTTAATTATGACTAGTGACAAAATTTAATTGTCCCAAAAAAAAATGTCGTCTATAGTTTCTTCTTGTTAATTTGATTCTATACATTAATAATTAAAAAATTTCTGGTTTCTTTAAATACTGTATACAGTATAAAAGTAAAATAAAAATACTACCAGAACCTTAGAACATCTTCATCGTTTCCATATAAAAAGGTATATAAATAATAATATATCTTACTATTTTATTATCAATAGTTTTGTAATTTTTTTTAAAAATGTACTAATTATATACCGACACATGTGCAGAAAGATTTCTTGAGAGTCACTCAAAAAAATCTAGAACCTTTCTTCCTTCTCTGTCTTCCTTATTTTGTAAGGGAAAATCTTATATTAGTCATGATCACCTTTCTTTTGGGGCAAAAGTCATGATCATCTAACTAAGATATTATGTGTTGTAGCTGACGTCCACCTCTAGATTAGTTTGATAACATGTTGAAATGATTGTAAGACAATATTAAATGATTTCAACAAACATTTTTTTTTTTTTGTCAGGATTTACAATCAACAATACTACTGTCTTCTTCTTCTGTCTTTTATTTTATTTTTAACTTTTTATAATTCAGAAATTCTATTTCATTTAACATCAAAATATGTATTCATTTATACGAGCACACTTTTGTCGAAATAACATTTGGACAATCAATGAAGCGGTACTCATCAAGCACTGCGATCCACACAGTAGAGAGATTGATGAAGCCTAGGTGTGATGAAGACTTCCAGAGGAGTGGCTTTTAGATTGACCATCCCGTTGCTCTGCGTCATGTCCACATCTTGGTTCGATGGTCTTGCCACGTCGAAGCTGTGCAAGAACCTTGCCAGTATATAGTGAACCATCCGCAAGCCTAGATGGATTGCAGGGCATGACCGTCGTCCTAACCCGAACGCAACTAACTTGTAGCTCTGTCCACTGAAATCTACGTCTTTGTTAGATGTCAAAAACCTCTCGGGCTCGAACTTTTCAGGGTCAGACCATAGACTCGGATCGCTCCCAATCTTCCATGCATTTACGAGCAGTTGTGTCCCTAATTAACAGACAAGAAACAAGATGTCGCATGTCACTGGATATTCATGTACTGTTCAATCTCAAAATTAATTGGCAGTAACGTAACATAAGTAACCACTAACCATCATTTATAAACGTTACCATATAAGTCTATTTTCTCTTCAATATGAGACTATTAAATTACCTGCACGGATATGATAGTTTCCATTGACGATAGTGAAATCTTCTAGCACAGTTCTGTAAGCGATGAGAGGCACTGATGGGTACAAACGGAATGTCTCCTTGACAATGGCTTGGAGGTAAACTAAATCTTTGATATCAGACTCTTCCACAAGTCTTTCCTTACCAATGGTATGGTCCAGTTCTGTTGGATCATTTTATTGGGCTTTAAGGCCCAATACGGAAATGAGAGGTGAGTTAAAAGAAATAGAACATGGGCTTAAGTGAAAGCCTTGATTTTTATGAAAGAATGGGGAGTTTGTCCCACATCGGAAATGAGGGGAAAAATGGGAGTGTTTATATAGTGAAACATCCCATTCATGTTTCAAAAAGTGAGAGAGTGGACTGGTCCATCTGCGCGCGCCGCTGCCGCCGCTGGCCGGCTCGGCTTGGGCTTGGGCTTGGGGAATGTCGGCTCGCCGACAACAAATTGTTCAAAGAGTTCTTTTTGCGCCAAATTTCTATGAGAGAAACGGCAAGCTGTTTGCCTACGGAAGACATCACGATAGAGTTCTTTTTGCGCCAAATTTCTATGAGAGAAACGGCAAGCTGTTTGCCTACGGAAGACATCACGATGTTTGATTGAAACAGCACGCTTTCTCTGCAAACAGTCTCGGATAAGTATATCCGAAGAATATTCTAGCCACTCAGATTTTTTATTAATAAAATCGGCATATTCTTCGCATATTCTTGGAGAGACGGGTTGGCTCCTCGATGCTCCTCGGCTATAAAAGGACACCTTCTCCTCTTTTATCAAACACACTCTTCACTCAATCATCTCTCTCAAACAAAGATCCGCCTCTCTCTCTATTTTTTAGCTTTCGTAAGTACTCTTAGTTTCCGAGTCTATAGAAGTAGATTTATAAGTTCGTAGATTCCGATTTCGAGTGTAGCGAATCGGTCTCAAACGTGTTGTATCCTGGGACTCGAAAATCGCACAGAAACCGTCTCACTAACGGGCGATTTATTTGAGTTAAGGAAAAAGATATCATATCTTGCCTCAGCGTTGTCCTGTTTGTTATAATTGTTGCATTCGTTCATCGTTTTTTCGAGCTATTAATCTCATATTGCTATTACCGTTGTTAAATCTCGATTATACTGTTTATTTATACTGCATATTCTCATTCTGGTTTTAGTGTTCCTACAAGTTCCTCATGAGCTTTCTTCAATACTTCTGGATTGTTCACGAGCAGCGAGACAGCCCAAACCAAAACCACAATTGACGTCTCGCTCCTGACAATACCAAGTTCTAGTTGGCACCAAAAAAAAAGAAAAATAAAAGAAAAATAAAAGTAAATTGTCACATATATTTAATTTAACTCATAATATATTATATATATGTATATATCTTAAAGGCTCTATGAGCTGTTCTTACGAGGCAGAGGGCCTTGATGGTTAAAGGAACATCAAGACCAAGATCCTTGTCTCGTTCAAAAATCTCCATGAGTAGATCCATGAAGTCCTTTTCATTTCCACCACCACAATCCTTACTCTTGTGATCTTCAACCCAACCTTCAACAACTTTATCTAACTCTTTGGCCGTTCTCTTCATGCCTCTCTTAGTCCTCCAATCCAACCACCCTAGAGCTGGTATGGCATCGGAGAACAAGAGTAGCCCGAAGTAATCAAGAAACTCTCGTATCACCTTCCCGATTCTCCTCGCTTCTCCGCTTTCGCAGTTAGGGCTTCTCCCGAAGTATATCTTCCCCGCAACCATCATCAGCGAGATATTCGCGGTTAGATCTTTGAGCTCTCGCTTCATGTCTACAAGGACTCCGTTTTTAGGCCCACCCTTTTGCTCCCACGTCTTGTATAAGTCTCTGAACGTCACATCGGCCTCTCGGGCTCTACAGTACTTGAAAGTGTCAACGATCGAGGCTGATAGGACCTCAGAAGTCGTTATCTTCCTCATCTCTCTCCAGTAAGCACCGTAAGGGCTAAACGACATGAATGAGTCGTTGTAGCCTAGGAGCTTAGAGGCAGTGAGGCCAGGCCGGTCCAAGAATTTGTCATGTACGGTGTAGCATTCTTTGGCCACCTCTTGGCTGCTTATGATTAGGACATTATGAGAACCAAGTTTAGTCATGAACACGGGACCGTACTTATCGGCCATTGCCCCAAACGTATAGTGGGTCGGCTTTACATCGTCATAGAAAGCTAAATGGCCGACAAAGGGCCATGCTCCGGGAGCCATAGGCGCTGTACTTTTTCTGTTTTCTTGAGGCCATACGCGCCTTGACTGTATGAAGAAATAAGAGAAAGAGAGAATAGAAAGAACAGAGAGAAAAATAAGCTGAATTGGATCCATTGGCTTGATCTACTACTGCTTGTTAAGTGTTCATACTTGAGTCTTTCTTTATATAAACTGTTAATCGAACTTTTCTGATTGGGAATGATTTACACGTGGAAGTATCAGTTTCTTCCATTATCAAACCTACTCGTCGCTGATTGAAGATATTTTTTTGTTCTCTTATAATTTTTCTGTTTCCAAGATTTTAGTAATTACAGGTATTCTATTTTCTTTTCCTTCTACAGTTCGGTACAGTAGAAATGTTGATTGGTTTCTAAACCATCCACAAATGCAGCTTTTGCTGATGGTAATGATTATTAGCATCTTATTTTCTGGTGGTGATAGTTATTAACATTTGCCAACAATCACAAAAAAAAAAAAAATCTACCACTTTGTGTTTCTCAAAATTCTCAAAATAAGTTTTACTCTTTTTCTAAAAAAGAGAAGCTATTTTTTATTTTCTTTCCTTGAAATGCATATCTGTACTCACTCACAAATATTGCAAGAAAATAATATTATAAATATATATAGTAAGTTAAAATTATAGATCTATAGAACAAACCAAAATATTATAAATATAAGAGCATGTCTATCGGTTAGATACCCAAAAAGTATCTACAAAAGTTAAAATCAATATTTTATTATAATTCAATTTTGTGACTAAATATTATTTTATTTTTTAAACATACAATTACAAATGGAAAAATATATAATAAGGGGTTCTACCATGTGCAGCCTAGAATTTTAAGTGGGTGAAAAAAATGAGCTGGCAGCTCTTTAGATTGAAATGGCCTATGCAGTTAGAAGCGTTGAACACGATTCTGAGAAAGTTCTAAAAGAACTTCATTTATTTATTAATAAAATATACTTTAAGAGGCAAAATCAAGTCTCTGCATTACTGATGCTTTAAGAGCATCATTATCGGCAGAAACTGTAAAAAAGATGTTAATCATTATTTTATTAATTGAATGAGGAGAGAAAAATCAAGTTGGCAAAGTTTTTTTTTTTTGTCGCTAAGTCTACAACAGACGTTTTTTTCTATACCTTAAATAAGGTACATTTTTTTTTCTCCACTTTTCTATTATCTTAATACCCAAATAATATTAAGATCCCTTGCCGATAATGATGGTCTAAGAATTTTAAAAACTGTTTCTGAAGTGTTACACTTGTATTTCTCTATCCTTCACATTCATTTAGTATTTAAATACTAAATAAGAACTCAAGAAGGGGTTTTGGATTGAACATGCCATAAGGTTCTTAAAGTATGTGAAGCAAGATATGGTCTCTCATATTTTTTCCCTTTCTTTTACTTTTGATTTTTTTCTATTAAAATAGTTTAGATACTTTTTTTAGAGACTCCCGTTGAAAGTACTCTCTATCAAATTAAAATAGTTTATATAATTTCTATCGAATTTTGGGACCCTCTCTATCAAATTGGTAATCCGAATTGAAATATCTAAAAAGATGCATCTTTCTATTTGGCACATGTTTGTTAACTCAATTCTATGTTTATTGCTTGATTGATGAAGAGATTAAAGTCTAGACTCAATGAGGGGAAGGAGCTACACTCCATCACCACCAACGGGTTATGGGAGGAGGGGCCGGAGCCCTAGCCCCCGTTGCCGTTATGGTGGGGGGGGCGTGACAGGGATCTTGATGTAATCCCCGGAACTGACCCGGAACCCGCAGCCCCAATTCCGACCATTGCGGCTATGAGGGCCCGTCCAATGACTCGTTCCGGAGCTAAACTCTACAACAAGACTTCAACCAAGCCGTGAAGAATCTATTGGCCCAAAGCGAGTGCGAGGTTGATGAGCTAGCTGAACAACTTGGTCAAATGAGCATCACTAAAGCCCAATCCGGCCCAACTCAACAAAAGAAGCAAACCGAAGACATCAACCCGGATCACTACCAAACCGGCGCAATTAAGGATTCAGCATTCATGGACATCAAGGACGGTCCAAATCATGCACATGAAGGACTTAGGACAAGAGAAGCAACCGGACTTACCTTGTTTAGCATCTCGCCCACTTAATGTTCGGTCTTCACCAAAAGTACAAGAACAAGTCCACATTCACTCACGGTCAAAGTCTTCACTCCATCACCACAAAATCAGCCCTGGTAAGTCTGATTTATTTCAATTATTTGATCATGGACTAACTGATTTTCTTGTCTTTGAATTATCTTTATGTTGATTTTCATTTCATAGATTAATGGTCTTATGTTTAGCCAATTTGCTTTTAATTTTCGTTTTTAATGGCATGTAGCCAAATTAGTGTGATTTTCAATAAATTTGTAATCTCCTTTAAAGTCCCTTGAAGGCACCAGCTGTTTGGACTATTATATAAAGTCCCCTCACAGCCTTGTATTTTACACGCAATCAATAAACAAACACCTTTTTGCTTAGAGAAATTCTCTCAAGTTCGATCTTCTTGTTTAGAACGGTTCTAACCAAGAACATCTTTGTCTTATCAGAGCTTCTTCCACCAAGCTTTGTGGCGACCTCGATCCACCATCTATCCGTCTAACCACCCACCGTCCAACCGGAGAGCAGCTGCACGGCCAGCCGTTTGGATCCGTAACACCACTTCCTTCCACCGTTCATCACTATCCGGGAACAAGGAGAGCAGCCGCACGGCCAACCTTGCCCCATTCATCCTCCACGGCAAACTTCAGTTCCTGAGTTTGTTTCATCTGGTATCAGAGCTTAAAAGCTCCTGAATCAGGTTCTATCAATCCTTGTTCATCTTTTTTTTTCTGTTTATTGTTCATTGTTCACCTTTCATTTCTATAAAAAAAAACCATAAGAACTTGCTTGCATTCGTTTGTTTAGTTATTCATAAACTTAAAAAGACAAAAAAAAAATTTGAACTCGTTTGCCTTATTTAGAATTCCGCATTATCACCTTCGTTTTAATTCGAATTGTGATAAGTGTAGTTCCCTTAATTAGGCTGATCTATCATTGAATTGCATAAGTCATTTTCGGTTTAAATCTTTGCTATTCTTTGAATATCTTGAGCACATTCTTACACTTAGTGATTTTGGTGTTTCAGGTACTAACCGATGGGAGACCCTGGTGTTTCAGACCAGCTAAACCAGATAATGAACCTTATCCAAGGTTTATCAAACCGCATGGACCAAATGGACCAGCGAAACCAAGACCGTGATGAGACCGCTTCCACAAATGAGAGTAGCCTTGGAAATGACCACGGCCACGACAACAATCAACCGGTCAACGGCAACTGACAAGTCCGGAACCAGAACGGCCAGCACCAGAACCGTGGGAACCGACGCGAAGACGATGATGAGTTTGGGTTTAAGGGGAGAGGCCTTAAACTCACCTTGCCCACGTTCCCCGGCAAAGTAGACCCGGATGCGTACCTTGATTGGGAAAGGAGGATGGAGTACATCTTCGATCATTGCAACTACTCACCCCAACGAAAGGTGACATTAGCCGCGACACAACTCACAGACAGTGCCCTGACTTGGTGGGATCTTGATGTGGCTGACCGAAGGAGGAGACGGCTGCACCCAATCAACTGTTGGGAAGACATGACCTACCAGTTTCGGAAGCGATATGTACCAGCCTACTACCACGAGAACTTCAGAAACGGTTCAGGCGTCTCACACAAGACACTAAGTCCGTGGAAGAGTACTTTGAAGAATTTGAGAAGCTGAAGAACCAGCGGGAGAGTGAGGAATCTCAAGAAACCTTGATGGCTCAATTCTTAGATGGTCTTCATGACCGTATCGCAAGAAAGGTGGAGCGCCAAACTTATGCTGATCAAGAGGATCTATTGCATGTAGCAACTCAGGCTGAGCGGCACATCAAAAGGAAGACCGCCTCCACCAACCGGTCCAAGAACAACTGGACCCCTTCGACCACACGGAACTCGGACAAAGGGAAATCCACCGAACCGGATTTCAAGAGCAAGAAACCAGCACCGGAGGCTAGCAAGGGCACTGGATCCGGGTCCAGCTCAGGTCAGACCCCACGAGCCAGAGATGTTTCATGCTTCAAGTGCAAAGGCAAGGGTCATTATGCCCGGGACTGTCCGAACCAACGAGCTATGGTCATCCGAGAGAATGGAGAATATGAGTCTCAGGACGAAGTTGAGGATGAACCGTTGGATTCTGAGGATGAAGTGACTGATTATCCGGATGTGGGAGAAATCTTAGTTACCCGGAGGTCCTTAAGTGCACTTTACAAACCCGAGACCATCCAAAGAGAGAACATCTTTCATACAAGATGTACTGTGAAATCCAAGGTATGTAGCCTAATCATTGATGGTGGTTCATGTACTAATGTGGCTAGCAAGTACTTGGTTGACAGGTTAGGTCTCAAAACCACTAAGCACCCTCGGCCATATAGACTTAAATGGCTGGATGACAAAGTAGAACTCAAGATCGGTGAACAAGTCATAATATCATTCAGCATAGGCTCGTATGCAAACCAGACCCTTTGTGATGTCGTCCCAATGAAGGCAGGCCACATTCTCTTAGGCAGGCTTGGCAATTCGACAAGGAGTCCATCCACAATGGCCGCACCAACTACTACAGCTTTGTGCACAACAACAAGAAGCACAACCTTGCACCTCTTACTCCACACGAAGTTTTTCAGCTTCAAAAGGCCATGGATAAGGGAGACAAAGCTGCCAAGCTAAGTAAAACTAACCTTTTTATTTCTTCTAGCAAGGTTGTTAAATCTGCTAACTCCAAAACGCAGATGCTACTCATGGTCTTCAGGAAAGTTATTTTTCAGGAAATGAGGAAACCAACTACCCGGAGGGCGTGCACAAACTATTGATTGACTTCAAGGACGTTTTTCCTGAAGACATCCCACCCGGTTTACCACCAATCCGAGGGATAGAGTACCAGATCGATTTGGTACCCGGAGCTCCTTTACCGAACCAGCCAGCTTATAGGGTCAACCCGGAGGAAGCTGCAGAGCTGGAACGCCAAGTGCAGGACCTAATGAAGCAAGGATATGTCCGAGAAAGCCTTAGTCCATGTGCAGTACCAGTTATCTTGGTGCCCAAGAAAGATGGAACATGGCAGATGTGTGTTGATTGCCGGGCTATCAACAATATCACCATCAAGTACCGACATCCCATCCCGAGGCTCGATGACATGTTGGACGAGCTAAGTGGAGTCACATTCTTTTGAAAGATTGATTAAAAGAGCTGCTATCACCAGGTCCGAATGAAGGAGGGCGACGAGTGGAAAACCGCATTCAAGACCAAACAGGTTTGTATGAATGGCTGGTCATGCCGTTTGGACTCACCAATGCCCCCAGCACCTTCATGCGGCTCATGAACCATGTTCTAAGAGCCTACATTTGTAAGTTTGTGGTTGTATATTTTGATGACATCTTGGTATACAGCACTTGCTTGGAAGATCATATAGGACATCTTGAGAAAGTACTTGAAACTTTGCGCTTGGAACAACTTTATGCCAACATTAAGAAATGTGTTTTATGCACTAATCAATTGGTGTTTTTAGGCTTTGTTTTGAGTGCACAGGGTTTGAAAGTAGATGAGGAAAAGATCAAGTCCATCCAAGATTGGCCCACACCAACCTGTATTGGACATGTCCGGAGCTTCCATGGTTTGGCGAGTTTCTATAGGCAGTTTGTGAAGGATTTCAGCACCATAGCCTCCCCATTGACTGCTGTGATCAAGAAGGACGTGGCCTTCTCATGGAGACCAAGCCAAGAAGAAGCTTTCAAAAGGCTTAAGGACAGCCTTACCCATGCACCGGTTCTTGTTTTACTTGACTTTAACAAAACTTTTGAAGTTGAATGTGATGCTTCAGGTACAAGGATTGGAGCTGTGTTGACACAAGGAGGAAAACCAGTTGCCTTCTTCAGTGAAAAGTTAACCGGAGCAGCCTTGAACTATCCAACTTACGATAAGGAGTTATATGCTTTGGTGCGATCGTTGGAAACTTGGCAGCACTGTCTACTCAGCAAGGAGTTCGTAATCCACACTGACCATGAGACTCTTAAGTACTTGCGAGGCCAGAACACTCTCAAGAAGCGGCATGCAAGATGGCTCGAGTTTGTGGAGACTTTCCCGTACGTGATCAAGTACAAGAAAGGGTAGGATAACATAGTTGCGAATGCTTTGTCCAGAAGACATGCACTGATCTCAACCATGGAGGCCAAGATATTAGGATTTAATCATCTCAAAGGATTATATGAGGATGATCCGGACTTTCGAGAGCTCTACCAACAGTGCAACCAAGGTGCCCTTGGTCCTTACTATAAACATGATGGTTTTATTTTCAGGGACAAAAGGCTGTGCATACCTCAGAGTTCCATGCGTGAGCTGATAGTTGGAGAAGCCCACGGAGGAGGCCTTATGGGACATTTCGAAATGGACAAGACCAAGGACATGCTGGCAGAACACTTTTTCTGGTCGCACCAAAAGAGGGATGTAGAACGATTTGTGTCCAAGTGCACTACCTGCCTTAGTGAAAAATCCAGGTCGCATCCCCATGGTCTTTATCTTCCTTTACCTATTCCTGACATGCATTGGGTAGATATGTCTATGGATTTTGTTTTAGGATTGCCCAAAATCAGGAACAAGGACTCGGTATTTGTGGTGGTTGATCGGTTCAGCAAGATGGCTCATTTCATCGCTTGCAACAAAACCAATTATGCCTCCCAGATCGTGGATCTATTCTTCAAAGAGGTGGTCAGGCTTCATGGCATACCCCGGACCATTGTTTCAGATCGTGACCCGAAGTTCCTCAGCCATTTTTGGAGAACATTGTGGAAAAAGCTCGGTACCAAGCTCCTCTTCTCCACCACGAGCCATCCACAGACTGATGGCCAAACTGAAGTCACTAACCGCACCTTGTCCACTCTTTTAGAGCCACAGTCGGTAACATTTTGAAGAATTGGCTGGATTGTTTACCCTTAGTAGAATTTGCTTATAATCGCATAACCCACTCTTCTACTAAGTTGTGTCCTTTTGAGATTGTGTATGGGTTTAAGCCGCAGACTCCTTTGGATTTAGCACCTATTCCTTTGCCAAAGAAAGACCAGGTAAATCAAAATGGAGTGGTCAAAGCTGAGCTCATGAAGAAGTTGTACGAAAAGGCCAAACACAACATGGAGCAAAAGAATGAGAAGAAAAAGGCAAAAGTTGACAAAAACCGCAAGGAAATTCTTCTGGAACCAGGCGACTATGTATGGGTGCACATGCGACCAGACAGATTCTAAGCTGAGAGGAAGCACAAGCCTGCACCAAGAGGAATGGGACCATTCAAAAACCTCAAGAAGATCAACGACAATGCATATCAGCTTGATTTGCCGGGTGAGTTTAAAATTTCTTCCACCTTTAATGTTGCTGACTTGTTACCCTATGATGCAGATGATGTTCAGAGGACAGAAACTTTTCAAGGGGGAGAGGATGATGTAATCCCCGGAACTGACCCAGAATTTTTTTTTTTTTTAAGTAAGATCTTGGAGATTATGTAATGCTTACTCTAAAACTTTTTGTATACACTGTAGTTATATTCTTTGTTTCTCTCTTCATATTTGGATTCCTATCTAATGATCCAGGACGTAATCCGGGACGTGAAGAATAAAAAAGAAAGGTTTTTTATTATTAATTAGTGAAAATGCGCGAATTTGATTAGGATTTTATCTATTACACATCATCAAAAAGAGAAGGGGAAAGAGAGGGATTCGAACCCTCGGTACGATTAACTCGTACAATGGATTAGCAATCCAACGCTTTAGTCCACTCAGCCATCTCTCCTAATCGAAAAGGGATACTTTTTTAGGTTCCATTAGACAAAAAAAGGGCTTGAAAAAAAACCTTCAACCTTTTCAAGGGGGAGAGGATGATGTAATCCCCGGAACTGACCCGGAACCCGCAGCCCCAATTCCGACCATTCCGGCTATGAGGGCCCGTCCAATGACTCTTTCAGGAGCTAAAACTCTACAACAAGACTTCAACCAAGCCGTGAAGAATCTATTGGCCCAAAGCGAGTGCGAGGTTGATGAGCTAGCTGAACAACTTGGTCAAATGAGCATCACCAAAGCCCAATCCGGCCCAACTCAGCAAAAGGAGCAAACCGAAGACATCAACCCGGATCACTACCAAACCGACGCAATTAAGGATTCAGCATTCATGGACATCAAGGACGGTCCAAATCATGCACATGAAGGACTTAGGACAAGAGAAGCAACCAGACTTACCTTGTTTAGCATCTCGCTCACTTAATGCTCGGTCTTCACCCAAAGTACAAGAACAAGTCCACATTCACTCACGGTCAAAGTCTTCACTCCATCACCACAAAATCAGCCCTGGTAAGTCTGATTTATTTCAATTATTTGATCATGGACTAACTGATTTTCTTGTCTTTGAATTATCTTTATGTTGATTTTCATTTCATAGATTAATGGCCTTATGTTTAGCCAATTTGCTTTTAATTTTCGTTTTTAATGGCATGTAGCCAAATTAGTGTGATTTTCAATAAATTTGTAATCTTCTTTTGAAGTCCCTTGAAGGCACCAGCTGTTTGGACTATTATATAAAGTCCCCTCACAGTCTTGTATTTTACACGCAATCAATAAACAAACACCTTTTTGCTTAGAGAAATTCTCTCAAGTTCGATCTTCTTGTTTAGAACGGTTCTAACCAAGAACATCTTTGTCTTATCAGAGCTTCTTCCACTAAGCTTTGTGGCGACCTCGATCCACCATCTATCCGTCTAACCACCCACCGTCCAACCGGAGAGCAGCTGCACGGCCAGCCGTTTGGATCCGTAACACCACTTCCTTCCACCGTTCATCACTATCCGGGAACAAGGAGAGCAGCCGCACGGCCAACCTTGCCCCATTCATCCTCCACAGCAAACTTCAGTTCCTGAGTTTGTTTCAGATCTCCCAACCAGTCTTTTGGTTCGCAACCTTGACATGATGCAGGTTTATTCTTTACTCCCTTCATGCCTAATTTTATTTACTTACCCTACTCTCTTCTCGCTATTATTTGAGACCATATCTTTGCAATGCTTTCGTGGCCTTGTATGTTTCATGTTTCTCATCATCATAGTTAAGTAGATATGTTCGGTTCTGTTGACGCTGATTTTGTGCCAGAAATATATAAGAACATGTACAGTTTCGAGATAGCACATGTATGAACTTTCTGTTTTCAGCTCGTGCAGGCGTGCATCTCTTTTCCCCCCTTGCTATTATAGTATTATTACTAATGTATTTAACATTCTTTATCACGAGTTTGAGTTCTTGATACTAATGCTATTATACAATTTTTTTTTCTTGCTAACTCAATGAAGTTAAATATATTTCCAACAATTTGTCCAAAAAAAAAATTATATATATATATATATATATATATATATATATATTTCAAACAAAAGGTTGATATGGTTTGGTTGGCAGGGATTCTTATTGTTGACTTTATACCGGATATTAACATTGAAACTGCTAAATCTTTACTCAAACAACACAAGCTGAAGTTTCAGTAACAACATTTCATACTTTGATTGTCTTCTTGATGTTTGTTGTGAATCTGTTTACTCTGAATACAGTTCGTTGAACCACATTGTCATTTTCGCTGTCCCTAATGTGAAATATATATTTGGCATAGGCTTGTTCTCTTAGAAAAGATGTTTTATTTTTTATTTTCTTTGGCTGGAATCTGCTCATTTTAGTTTTTCTCTTACCATCGTGGTACTTGTTTTTCCATTTCATGAATCATCTATGACTCTGTTGTTGCTGCAGACACGACAAGTGTATTCCGTATGACAACCTGAGAGTGGAGCTTGGAGGAGAGCCATATAAAACTATCAAAACTCAAGCGTGTTTTCTTCACTACTTTGTTCTTCAAAATATTTTAATTTTCATGCTCAGAACTTGAAGACAAAAGAATAAAAGAGACTTATTAACAGCGACCATTTGGGTGTATTAATAAGAGAAGACATAAGTTTTCAGCAAATATACATCTTTGTTCTAACAGGAAAGAGCAAGCTTGATCATGGTTTTTGAAACTTCTTTCGAATCTTCTCCATCGCTTAGTCCATCTCTTCAGAAAACGTTTCTGGAGCAACCTTCGTAACAGGATAGTTGTTCTTCTTGAAAAAAAGTGCAACAAAAAACAAAAACAAAAAATTTAAGAACCTCAAAAAAGCTCTCCATTATAAGTCTCACAACTAAAAAGTAATTGAAACTCTTAACCTAAATTAACCATATATTTATTAATAAAATATATTAAAGAACCCTGAGCAAAACTCACCAATGTGGATGCTCTAACAATAGTCTCCACAAAAGAAACAATTTTTTCAATAATTTTTTTATTGAAATCATAACTTTTTAAATTAAAGAAAATAAAAAATAAATGTAAGTATTATACAAATGATTTTTAATAAATAATTTTATATTTCATTATAATAATACAGTTTCTAATGCATTTTATAATTATATAATGTTTTTATTTTGTTATTTTATTATTCATTCGCTATTGCATTGGCTAACAAACCAGTTATAGATATTCTACAAATGCATCCATTTTCATCCGCTGCACCTGTCGTGTGAATTACTTAATAAAGCTTGAAAGTGCAACTGTTTGCTACCGAAAATCTCACACTTTCACCTGTACCAACTACGTATAAACCAGTCATGCCTATAGTTTGGCATTAAAAAAAAAAATCTAAGGTTCGTTGGGATAAAATCGTTGATGATATGAATTATGTTCATATATTCATATTTGGACGTTAATTTTGGTATCATTCACTTAACTCATATATTATATTCTGATTTGTATTTTCCAGATTAATAAAATTTCTAGTTTTATCGTAAAAAAAAGAAGATAAAAATCTTGAGAGAAGGTGTAAGTTAAAGAAATTTTTTGGGATTAGTGGCTGAATTCGACATAGGAAACATAATTGTGGCCAAAATCTTGTTCCAATGAGACAATGATTTCTTATTGAGGGTTGATTTCGTGTTTTATGATTACATTGAAATTGTCAATGATTTCGTTTGGGTAATATATTATTAGTTATGCGATGTAAATTTGGGGTTAGTTTCGAGTGAAAACAAAGATTTCGGGTTATTGTTGGGGTCATGTGTGAGTATGTATTGTTTGTTTTCATTTTGGATTTTATTTGATTTTATATGTGTTGTGGTCTTATATGTTTTGTGGTTCATTCTAATGGACCTTGTCGTTTCTCCAACAAGTCTTAATGAATCTCCGGTGATCAACTTAATCCACTTCTTTGTTTTTGCTCTCAATCTGATGAATCCGGCCTCTCTGAAATTTCTTTGCCATGAACTAATGTCACTAGATTGCCGATCGTGATGTCTCCTAAATTATCTTCTTTATAGCGAGCAATTAGGGTATCTCACAAGTTATAGCATTCCACGGTCAAATGTCCATAGAGCTTGTTGTGATAGTCGCAGTATGCATCTTTATCGTGTCCCAACATTCATTGGTTTAGCTTTACTGTTACCTTTACTTGAATTACATATGTGATCCTCCAGAGTGACTTTTCGACTCTTTATGCTCCCTTTTGTCACTCATATCACTTGAGAGGAGGTGGAGTTATTTGCAGCCTGAGGTCTAGCACTTTTCTATCTCTCAGATTGTGCTTTTCTCTTCTCTTTGACCATTGCCCAACTCGCATCTTGATGAAGTGCACCCTGAATTATTGCTGGCTTGTTGATTGTGAATCATCTTCAATTCAAAATTCATGCCATAAGCCGGTTTTTAAAAGCCGCCAAGGCTATCTTATTGTGAACGACTAGCATCCTGAAAATGATCTCTTTCTATTTGGTAATGTTGGAGGAGATGGCGATTTCAAGATCTGAGAAAGGGCGATTTCAAATTCTTCGATCTCCTCCTGCCGGCATCAGATCCCGTCGGCTCCGGCCATGGGATCCATTTCAGGATCAAGAGAATCATCTCCGCCATCTCTGGAAAACAACAACTCACAACCTTCTCCCAAAAATCCCTGGTTTTCTACAGACACCAGCTCTGCCCCGTCATTTGTTTCAGAAGTTAAGCTTGTCAATGGAATTGCCTCCACATCCATTCCAGAAGAACTACTACGATACTCTAAGCCTCTATGGAGTAACTACATCATTGGCTACTTCATGGGTGATACTCTGCACATCGGAAAAATTCACGCAACAGTGAACCGCATCTGGTCTTCTGATAAGACGTCTCGCATCGATGTTCAGTTTTTGAACCCCAAAGCTGTTATGTTCCGTATTGAAGATCATTTGATTCACACGAGGGTTCTTAAGAGGCATTTCTGGCACATTGGCGATATCCCCCTTGTTGTTCAGGAATGGAATCCAAAAGCGGCACACTTAAAACCGGACCTATCATCTATGCCAATCTGGATCAACTTTAGGAATGTACCAGACTATCTGTATTCTGAAAAAGGACTTTTCTTCCTGGGAGATATTATAGGTTCTGCAAAGAAGCTCCACCCAAACACGGAACGCTGTTTTCGACTTGATGTAGCGCGAGTTTTGGTGGTCGTTGATCTGGAAAAGCCTCTCCTAAGAAAAATTGCCCTGGATGAGATTGACAATGGCCTGATTGACATCAGTTATCCGTGGCTACCATCAAAGTATTTGTCATGTAACAATTGGGGTCATAAAGATTCAGAATGCTCAAAAATGAAAGCTGGACATGTGGTAACTGATGGAATTTCGTTCAGGTTTTAATCGAATTAAAACAGCCCTAACAACAATCCTAAACCACGGATCTTGTGCCAATTGAATCTACGATGAATATATGTCAAATCTCGAACATACCTGAAGATTTGCAGCGGAAGAAGAACAGGTAATCGAGATAGGAAGCGCCTCAAGTGCTGGCCTCTACAGAAGTCCACACACGCACACAAACTGGACGGCGGGATGCTAGTACCGGAGCGAACGATTCGCCTTCGGGTTTTCTGAAACGTTCTCTGTTTCTCAAGCTTCCAAGAGCTTCTATGGTATATAAACTCGAGCAGCCTCATATCATATATATAGGCTGGAGTTGCCGACAGGTGTCGATCGACACCACCATGGTGTCGATCGACACCTGCCGACAGGTCCTCGCAGAAAGTCAAGGATCTTCTAGAAGACGATCCCGAGTGGTGTCGATCGATACCAACCATTGGTGTCGATCGACACCTTCACAGAAAATCGATATCGACGTATATCTTATATACGTTGATCATAATCATTATCTAATGATCAAAACCCAATTTATAATATCCAGTTTGCTTAGGTGTGTGACCCTATAGGATCATATGATAATGGTAATGAGTTCATAACTCATAAGTTATAAGCGGCTTCTAGCAAAACATTATAACCGTCCAATACCATATGATTGTCTTATCTCGACATCACGACTCTACTAGAGTAAATACAAGTATGATTTCAGGACATTCCCTTCAATCTCCCACTTGTACTGGAATCAACTATTCCATAATCCCTTTGTCTCTATATCTCGATCTGGCATAAGGCAAGAACTCGTGTCATCCTTAATCAACCAAACCATGTTTATCGAACTCCGATTTATACTGATAAAAGACAAACGATTGACATTCAATCCGTTTGAGCGCGGCCACGCATTTCCAGTATCAAATCTTCGATAGGCCCAAAGATATTTATCTCCCGTTATATGGGAGGGACAAATTCCATCTTGTTCCATCCCTGTTTCCTACACACTTCATAATATGCCCAATCAATGCCTTTATAGCCACCAGTTACGGCTGACGTTTGACAAAGTCAAAGCATACCAATTCATATGTAAGAAAACATGATGAACTCAGGTCAAAGGACTATACTCTATAGTCGTAATGAGAAACTCTTATGACACTCATATAACAATCTTGTAGAGTTCTCATTAGCGGGTCATGTCGATCATGTGTTCTCTAACACATATCTATGTGATTGACTTTAATACTCCTATTATGACTCCATGAAACTTAGTCATCAGTCACCTCACATACTAGTCTCGCGCGGTTATCAATGTCCAACTTGATAACCTCGACTATGGACACAAATAATTTATGTCATCTATCACTTATAGAGTCTCATGATCAAATCACATATTTGATGATCTATAAGAATGCCATAAATTACTTTTGGACAGTTATTTAATAACACCATAAATAATACTGAAACAATTTCATTAAATAAAACATAACCAAATGTATGTTTACATGAACATCAAAATATAAATATGATAACTCCCACTAAAACAAGATTACTGCTTAAGGAATCTAATGCCTATAGCAGCTGCATGACTCTCATGCTTCGGTCGTGGGAGTGGCTTAGTCAACGGGTCAGCAACGTTCTCGTTGTCGGAACTCTGCTGATCTTGACGTCACCTCTCTCAATGATATCACGAATCAGATGATATCTCCTCTCAATGTGTTTGGATTTCTGATGTGATCTGGGCTCCTTAGCCTGAGCTATGGCTCCATTGTTGTCACAAAACAATGCCACAGGCTCAGAAATGCTAGGAATCACACCAAGCTCAGTAATGAACTTCCTAATCCAAACAGCCTCCTTTGCCGCTTCAGAAGCAGCGATGTATTCAGCCTCGGTCGTTGAGTCCGCCACGGTGCTCTACTTGGAACTCTTCCAACTAACTGCACCGCCATTCAGACATAAGACATAACCAGATGAGATCGGGAATCGTCTCTGTCTGTCTGGAAACTAGCGTCGGGATCACCAAACACAAGCTCATCACATCCACCGTACACCAAGAACGTATCCAGTATTCTCAAATACTTTAGATTGTCTGACGGCAGTCCAGTGACTCTCACCGGGATCAGAACTGGTATCGGCTTGTCATGCTCAAAGCACTGCGACATCTGGACGTGTACATAGCATGGCATACATGATGGATCCTACTGCAGAAGCATAAGGAATCCACCCATGCGCTCTCGCTCCGCAGGTGTCGAAGGACACTGCTTCTTGCTAAGAGTGATGCCATGTGACTTGGAAGCAAGCCCTTCTTGGAATCATGCATATTGAACCTATGTAAGACCTTATCGATATAAGTGTCTTGACATAGTCCAATAGCCTCTTTGATCTATCTCTATAGAATCTTATTCCAAGAATGTACGATCTTCTCCATATCCTTCATCGAGAAGCAACTTCCGAGCCAGGTCTTTACAGACTGAAGCAACGAAATGTCGTTCCAGTAAGGAGTATGCCATGAGACATCGGAAGCAAGCCCTTCTTGGAATCATGCATGTTGAACCTGTGTAG